>OZ024856.1:10975665-11120665 GCA_964017155.1 Oasisia sp. SBJ-2009 | reverse complement strand
GGATGGCGAAGTTCAGAACTACTTGTTGTCAGTCCAAAGGTTTGACTTTATCGTCACACTGGTAACAACTGAGCATGGGCTCGAAAGTCTGCTTCCTCTGACAACATTTTTACAAGCCAAACTATTTCGTGGATACAGCAAAGGAAGCAGTCACTGCCATCTCCCAGCTGCAGCAAGAGAGGGCAGATCCAGAGATATGGAATACATTGTATGAAGGCGCTGTAGAACTGACAGTGAAATTCGAGGTTCAAACGAGAAAGCCGTGTTTGAAAACAAAGACACCTCGAAAATATTCTGGCTGACACCTGCTGGAAGAGGGCGATGTACTACTACTACCTACCATTCATGGACCACTTGCTGCCGGAAATGAACACATGACTATTAGTGGCTCAAGATTGCTACATGGCTCAGTACATCACACCAAAACAACTGGTGCATCTGACACCAGAAAGAATAGTTCAGCTGTATGAAATACTCCATGATGACATGCCTGCATCACCTACAAAACAAAGTTGGGAGACCAGACACACACGACAACACGATTAAATAAATCAGTGGTCAGATATGTGATGTCTGTATCGACAGCCACGGCACAGCGCTCTTTCTGCACAATGCGGATTCTCAAGAGCAATCTGTGCTCTACAACGACAACTGAGCGCATGTCGGGACTGGCCTTGATGCACGTGCACAAGGACACAGAGTTGGATGCTGAACACATCATTCATCAGCTCAGTGGTCAGAAGAACAGGTGCATAACCCTATCACTCCGCCCCGAGTGAAGGCGGGGGGTAGTAACTGAACCGATGTTGAAGACAATACAGACTCTTAAATTCAACATGTATTTCAACTTATTGGGTCATCGCACATGCTACACAACAGTCTGGAGCACCAGACACTCATGATAGAATGTAGATTGATAAAATAAATTAGTGCTTCCACTGTGGGAGTCTTCCACATGTATTTATGCCTAGCTATGCCCCTGGTTGTATGTGTGTGATGTATGTGTGTGAAGTAAGTGCAGATGTGCAGACTATGGTGTGCTGCATGTGCGGTGGACCGTGTGAGCATTGTGCACATGCAGATAACTTCTTAAGCGATGTCACGAAGGTCACAATGTCAACAAATATCAAACCAAATTTATGTGACGTGCCAAGGTTTCTGAGTCTTTAAATAGATCATCGTCACGAAGGTCATACTGTCCACAAATATCAAACCAAATGTATGTGACGTGGCATTTGAGTCTTGAATGCTAAGGTTTCTGAGTCTTTAAGTAGATCATTGTCACGAAGGTCATACTGTCCACAAATATCAAACCAAATGTATGTGACGTGGCACTTGAGTCTTTGAATGCCAAGGTTTCTGAGTCTTTAAGTAGATCATTGTCACGAAGGTCACAATGTCCACAAATATCAAACCAAATTTATGTGGTGTGGCATTTGAGTCTTGAATGCCAAGGTTTCTGAGTCTTTAAGTAGATCATTGTCACGAAGGTCACAATGTCCACAAATATCAAACCAAATGTATGTGACGTGGCATTTGAGTCTTGAATGCCAAGGTTTCTGAGTCTTTAAGTAGATCATTGTCACGAAGGTCACAATGTCCACAAATATCAAACCAAGTTTATGTGACATGGCATTTGAGTCTTGAATGCCAAAACGTTATTTACCTCACGGCCATTTTGACATCCACCATCCATTATATAGTCCTACAACAGTCTTGGATTTTTTACTTATTCATTAGTTTGTTGAGAACTTTATTATTTTAAGCTGATTTGAGTTTTATGTTATGTTTATGCATCCATGAAAGTATAGTCTGGGGGATTCATACACAATAGAAATCTCAACAGCTACAAATTATTTTATAAAATACAATTAAATGTTGAAAATGCCATAGAAAGCCTTCATGTCTCTAATCTTGTATTTTTTTTTATAATCAATTCTAGTGTTTAGAAATAGTATAATTTCACACGTTTCTGAGTCTTTAAGTAGGTCATTGACCATGTGCACTGTAACTAGAAATTGATCCCTGAATTTTGAAACCATGAGACATCAAATAAAGGGTAAAGGGTAGTTGTGTAGGTTATTAAGGCTTATTATAGAATAGTTGCACTATTTTTCATGAAAAACCTAACCTATTTTCTATTTGTATTAATTGGGTAATATCTATATGTACATAATCATAACAGCAGCATACGTAAAAAATGTAATAATTTGTTAAGCGTAAGGGACTGCCTTAACCACAGGTTTTTTGATCCATGGTTGCATGGCCAATTTGTTTTATTCAAAAAATTGAAGTGTTAGTATACATAGTATGCCCAGACATGACATAATGATATTAATAATTTGCACCAAATCTTTTTATTTTGGAGGTGTTCTTTTAAAAAAAATTCATCATGGACCTGTCGACCTGTATGTACTGCCTTCATGGTTACACATACACACATACATACACACACATATATAGATATATGTATATATATATATATGTGTGTGTGTATATATATATATATATATATATATATATATATATATATGTAACAGGCAGGGTTACTGACAAATTATTAATTATCTAATTAAAACTTAACTAATATTTTCTAATCTTACTTTACACGATTCCAATAAACCCCATTAGTGTTGGACCATCTCCATCCAGCAATTCATCCACAGGAAGTCTGGGTTCTCGCCCGAACATCAAGAAGTACGGCGAGAAACCTGTGGCAGAGTGTGGCGTTGAATTGTACGCAAAGATCAGTTCCTGCAAATGCCGTGGCCACTGTCTCTTCTTCTCTGGCGGCAGTGAACGGAGCAGGTCATGCATCGTACGATTAAATCGCTCACACTGCGCATTCCCCTCTGGGTGATACGGAGTGGTACGAGACTTCTTTATTCCATAAACCGCACAATCTACCAAGGTCTGCAGCACTTAGAATGACTGAGTTAACAGTACCACCATCATTCGAAGAACTGAGCAAAGCTATGTTGAACTTAGGTTCCATGGTTCAGTCAGCTTGGTTACAGGCACAGGTTTCCACAAGTCACAATAAGTAAATGGAAGGACATTAAACATTAAAAGTCATTTTCTGAAATATTTCCCTTGGATTCTGATTATTATTGATCAGTTGCTCGTGGGATAGCAACGATTTAATCAGGGGAGTATGTAACAGGCAGGGTTACTGACAAATTATTAATTATCTAATTAAAACTTAACTAATATTTTCTAATCTTACTTTACACGATTCCAATAAACCCCATTAGTATCTATAGGCTGGAAGAGCCTAAGAGTCCCTTTCCCTGTCTACCCTGTTGTGCCAGTGGCAGCGTGACAGCCAATGCAATTGAAGTCATATCTGGTTACCACTGGGGAGCAAGCAGCGGTCAGTGGGAGCAAGGGTTGGTTAAAAGGAGGCTGTAGAGAAGAGACTGCGTGTTTGGGCACTCTCTTCACTCCTGCGTGTTTTGGCACTAGCTTCACGCCATTAAAGCACCAAAAGAAGCATGAAAGACAGCAGACATGTAGCATAGACCTACTTGTACTGAGCCGATGCTCAGCTGCAGTAGTTTCTGCATATCCTAGTTGGGGTTTTATTTTGTTTTAGTCATATAATATAGAACGCACCACAATAAATGGTATAAGCATTTACACGTGTGTTCTGTCTTCAATGATAATCCCTCCGTCTACATATATATCAATTATTTGACATGACACACATTGATTTTAGTTTTATGTTATGTTTATGCAGCCATGAAAGTATTTTCTGGGGGGATTCATACACAATAGAAATCTCCACAGCTACAAATTATTTTATAAAATGTTGAAAATGCCATAGAAAGCCTTCATGTCCTATATTAGATTTGTCTCTCATCTTGTAATTTTTTTATAATCAATTCCAGTGTTTAGAAATAGTATAATTTAACACGTTTCTGAGTCTTTAAGTAGGTCATTGACCATGTGCACTGTAACTAGAAATTGATCCCTGAATTTTGAAACCATGAGACGTCAACTGAAGATATAACCCAGTGCATTTATAAAGGGTAATTGTGTAGGTTATTAAGGCTTATTATAGAATAGTTGCACTATTTTTCATGGAAAACCTAACCTATTTTCTATTTTTATTAAATGGGTAATATCTATATGTACATAATCATAGCAGCAGCATATGTAAAAAATGTAATAATTTGTTATGCATAATATAAGGAACTGCCTTAAGCAGACTGGTGTTTTTTTAGCAAACCACAGGATTTTTGATCTATGGTTGCATGGCCAATTTGTTTTGTTAAAAAAATTGAAGTGTTACTATACATAGTATGCCCAGACATGACATACTGATATTAATAATTTGCACCAAATCTTTTTATTTTGGAGGTGGTTTTTTTTAAGCTTTTTTCATCATGGACCTGTCGACCTGTATGTACTGCCTTCATGGTTACACACACACATATATATATATACATATACATATATACATGTATTGCCTTCATGCTTACACATACACACACACACACACACACACACACACACACACACACACACACACACATATATATATATATATACATATACATGTATTGTCTTCATGCTTACATATATATATATATATATATATATGTATGTAAGCTTGAAGGCATATATATATATATACATTATACATGTATTGCCTTCATGCTTACATATATATATATATATATATATATATCAATTATTTGACATGACACACATTACACATGACACTTGTTGTTGATGTTGACAGTGCAGGAGCGGTTGACAAAACAGATAGCCCTAGCCTTGACGGAAGCCATCAGTCCCGCTGGGGTGGGTGTCGTGGTACACGCAACGTGAGTTCTCCCTTCCCCTCTCCAGCAGTGTGGTAGGGAGGCTATACCAACCAATATACATACAGTGCAACCTTGCTTTACCATCACCTGTATAATACAGCCACCTGGCAGTTAAGATGAGTTAATCAGAACAGGCCCATTTTGTCACTTATTGTCACCATGGAATAGGTAAACTGTACGAAATTAATCTTGCTATTAATCAACATTAAGATCCTGTTTGTCCCAGTCTAAAAAATATATGTGTGTGTATGTATGTACAAATTATGTATGTATAATATATATATATACATATGTATGTATATATGTGTATATATATATATATATATATATTTATATACATATGTATGTATGTATGTATGTAATAATAAATATATACACATACATTATATATACATACATACATAATCACATACATACATGTATAGATATATATAATATATTAATATATTAATATATTAATATATGTATGTGTTTATATATAATTTATATATATATATGTATATATATATATATACATTATATATAACTGTTTTATATATATATATATATATATATATATATATATATATATTAGACGCTGTCAGTATAATCTAATATTAATGTAACTCTTGTATGATATGGTGCAGTTATGACATAGGTATGATTTATGACATGATTCACAAGGTACTTACATTAATTTGTATTAAAGTGGAGTCACCTCGGCCTCATTTATTTTTAAATTACTCACATATAGTATCATATTTTTGTCTTCTCTCTCCAGACACATGTGTATGGTGATGTCTTGTTGTACACTTGTCTTCTCTCTCCAGACACATGTGTATGGTGATGTCTTGTTGTACACTTGTCTTCTCTCTCCAGACACATGTGTATGGTGATGTCTTGTTGTACACTTGTCTTCTCTCTCTAGACACATGTGTATGGTGATGTCTTGTTGTACACTTGTCTTCTCTCTCTAGACACATGTGTATGGTGATGTCTTGTTGTACACTTGTCTTCTCTCTCTAGACACATGTGTATGGTGATGTCTTGTTGTACACTTGTCTTCCCTCTCTAGACACATGTGTATGGTGATGTCTTGTTGTACACTTGTCTTCTCTCTCCAGACACATGTGTATGGTGATGTCTTGTTGTACACTTGTATTGTCTTCTCTCTCCAGACACATGTGTATGGTGATGTCTTGTTGTACACGTGTCTTGTCTTCTCTCTCCAGACACATGTGTATGATGATGTCTTGTTGTACACTTGTCTTCTCTCTCCAGACACATGTGTATGCTGATGTCTTGTTGTACACTTGTCTTGTCTTCTCTCTCCAGAGACATGTGTATGGTGATGTCTTGTTGTACACTTGTCTTGTCTTCTCTCTCCAGACACATGTGTATGCTGATGTCTTGTTGTACACTTGTCTTGTCTTCTCTCTCCAGACACATGTGTATGCTGATGTCTTGTTGTACACTTGTCTTGTCTTCTCTCTCCAGACACATGTGTATGGTGTTGCCTTGTTGTACACTTGTCTTGTCTTCTCTCTCCAGACACGTGTGTATGGTGATGTCTTGTTGTACACTTGTCTTGTCTTCTCTCTCCAGACACATGTGTATGCTGATGTCTTGTTGTACACTTGTCTTTTCTTCTCTCTCCAGACACATGTGTATGGTGATGCCTTGTTGTACACTTGTCTTGTCTTCTCTCTCCAGAGACATGTGTATGGTGATGTCTTGTTGTACACTTGTCTTGTCTTCTCTCCAGACACATGTGTATGCTGATGTCTTGTTGTACACTTGTCTTGTCTTCTCTCTCCAGACACATGTGTATGCTGATGTCTTGTTGTACACTTGTCTTGTCTTCTCTCTCCAGACACATGTGTATGGTGATGTCTTGTTGTACACTTGTCTTTTCTTCTCTCTCCAGACACATGTGTATGGTGATGTCTTGTTGTACACTTGTTTTCTCTCTCCAGACACATGTGTATGGTGTTGCCTTGTTGTACACTTGTCTTGTCTTCTCTCTCCAGACACGTGTGTGTGGTGATGTCTTGTTGTACACTTGTCTTGTCTTCTCTCTCCAGACACATGTGTATGGTGATGTCTTGTTGTACACTTGTCTTTTCTTCTCTCTCCAGACACATGTGTATGGTGATGTCTTGTTGTACACTTGTCTTGTCTTCTCTCTCCAGACACATGTGTATGGTGTTGCCTTGTTGTACACTTGTCTTCTCTCTCCAGACACATGTGTATGGTGATGCCTTGTTGTACACTTGTCTTCTCTCTCCAGACACATGTGTATGGTGATGTCTTGTTGTACACTTGTCTTGTCTTCTCTCTCCAGACACATGTGTATGGTGATGCGAGGCGTTCAGAAGTTGGGCAGTTCTACAATTACCAGCACCATGCTTGGTGTATTCCGGGAGGACTCGAAGACACGTGAAGAGTTCCTGTCACTCATCAATCATATGTAGAAGTATCTGCAATCATGCCTCCTGTAACAGACATCTCCACAAGTATCTATCCAGTGAATCTGCAGGACAGACCTGTTGTGTAGACACACAATTGTGTGCCAATTGGGATCTTAACATCGTTAACAGAATCATGACTTCTGAAAAGACTGTCACTCCAATTAAACATTACCAGATGTGATGGAGACATTGTGTCAGTGCTAATGCAGGTGATAGGGAGGTTCTGTGGTGTGCTACAGGTCTAGAACCAGACCCAGGCAGGGTCTTAGTTAGGATGTGTTGTATTTGGAAATATTTACCATGGGGATATCAAAGGGACTTGAAGCTGAACAAACCAGACAGGCAATTCACCTTCAGCATATTTATTCGGTTTTACTAATACAGTCTAGGGCATAAGTAAAATGAGGTATGGACATTGTACAGTAATACTTTAAATAATTAATCATGGAAAAACTGGTAATTTAATATACCTTTTCTGCAACATTCGTCCAAAAAGAATGTGTAATATATATATATATATATATATATATATATATATATATATATATATATATATTTATATATTATATTATATATATTTATATTATATTATATATATTATATATATATATATATATATATATATATACATATAATTGAAGTGGTAGCATCACATGCAGACTGCCTCCATTGTCATGTCATGGCTGCCAATAGTATGTGATACAATGTTAGAGAACCGAAACTTTCACCTTTGTGGCATTTACTGTATTGATTCCGACATTGTATGTTTTAGAAAACCCTGAAAATGTACAAAAGTATGTACGTGTAGTGATGCTACATTTTGAGACTCCAGAAATGAGTAATGTCACTGCATGCCTCCACACAGCTGTGAATTATTAATTATGTTTAGATGTTTGAGTACATGCTGTCATTATGGTAGGCCCTACATGATATGTAACATAAACAAGAATTTTATTTTATTCACTGAACTTTATTTGATGTGTTTGTGCAGTTCAGTTCAGCCATATTGGAAAAATAAAAGGAACATTACCTATTAAACTGTGATATGCAGGTGCTATTGAATATGGAGCATTTAGAGTGTCTGTGAAACTGTCTATGATATACCAGAACCATAATATTGACATATGTATCAGCATAAGCTCGGTTTAGCTAACAGCTAACAATAAACTGTTACGAAGATGTAAATCATATCGAGATAATTTTTTTTTTAAATACACATAAATCGGTCCTGATAAGTTGTATGTCAATTTTAAATACTGAATATCATAGTAAACATGCTATCTGGTTATGTAGCCAAACTTCTCCTAAATGACATCTTGTTTGTTTTGGATTAATGGCATAAATTAAATTATGGGTTTATATAGTATTTTATTGTGGAAAAAATGTAATATATGCCAGCAAAATTGCAAATCAATCATTCTTTGAAAAGTAACAGTGTACTAAATGTTATTTTTGTTAGGTCAGTGGTCGTTTCAGGTAAATAAATATGTGTCCGTGAACGAAATAAATTTATATTTCCAATACAAACATGACAACATGCTGGGAAACGTCTGGCATTCATGTTTTTAATTACCAGTACTTTCAACATTGATATATAAATGTCCAAGTGAGAAATTTATGGCTGTGTGCCTATTATTGCCTGGTGATCTCTGATAGAAAATCGTTCATTAATGGTGTCAAATAGTGCTGGTACACTCCAATAGCTGGGGCCACAAAAATTTATTTCGTCTTAGCCAGTGTATATTCTGCAGAAGTCTAATGTGTCTTCGCAGCATTTCCATTTAATCAAACAATTCACAATATTTTTAAACGTTATACATTATCTATGAAGTAGGGTTTTTACCAAACTATAGCCAGTAATGCATTAATAGTTTTATAAACAGACAGTATAAAATCTATTAAATATAATTACTAGAAAATATAAAAGGCAATTCAATAAATTATGTATCAGTGTGTGTAATTTTGTGTTTGTATGTATATATGAATGAATCTACATATGAAAGAGTCTATACACTGTACATGTATTGTGTAATATATAGTAATGCACGCGTGCATGTGTATAACTGCATTATATAATATATGGGCACTGGTGTCAGAAAGAGCATATATCTGTATGGGGTGTAGGATATACATCATTGATATAAATACATAGAAGATATATTGTTTTACTTTCTTGTTGCTTGTTTTAGACTCATGCTGTATAGATATATTTTACTTGGAATGTAATTGATTGCATTTTTATGCATTTATACAGTTACAATACCTAATGATTGGTAAAACACTTGAATATTGTATATTGTAAATAAAGAAACTGCTGATATTCAAAATGTTGTTATGCTGCCTTTTGATTATGAATGCATGCATATGTGGATATATGCTTTGTAGTACATACTGCCATGACTCTGACGCTAGAGGTGTGGATTGTAGACTAAGAGAACCCGGGTTAAAATAGTGTGCTGTGGTGTCCAACCTTGGGCTAGTTTGTTCACTAGCTAATTTGCTTTGTAATGAGCGGTGGTCACGCGATTGAGCGCCGGACTGTCAATCAAGGTGACAGTGGTTCAATCCCACCTACCGTTTCGAAACCTAGGCAATATCGTTCACCCCCATATTTGCCTGTGTCTTTCGGAAGAGACGCTACAAGCCAATGGTCCCTTCTATCTGGTGTCTCTGCCAGGGGAAGTAAAAGATCCCACACAGGGGGGTAAATGTGTAACCTGTAGTGGACTCACTAATTCTAGAGAAGGACAACTCCTGTGTTAGCCCAAGTTTGGGCTGTTTGGAGGAAACCACCTTGGCCCTGTGACACTCTACACCGCACTAGTTCACTTAGCTGTATAAATGGATACCTGGCCATAAACAGTGGTGGATATTTGTGCATTAATTGCATTATGGCTGGAAGTTTCCCAAATAATTCCAGATAGTGTTCAATTGAACATGTCTGCCAGGGAGTAAAGTGTAGAGCACTTCGAGCAATCCATATGGTTAGATACTGTGTTATATAAGAATTTTAATGAACTTACCTTTAGACATCTTAATACATGTGTAACTAGAACCCTGTCACCAGAGGAAGGTAACATGCTTGTCTGTGAAATTCAAGACATTTCACCAGAATGAAATTTGAACAAATTTAGGATTTGTTGGAGATCTTTGTACTGGTATATACAGGAAGGTCTCCCCATTTATGACCTAGGTTCCCCCATGTGATTGCAAGATTCCTCTGCGTGAACATGGTATGTATAGCGTTCCTGCTTCTTTTTTGCTAGGGCAGGAGGAATAACACATACTTTGGCAGTCAATCAGTCATTGCAAGTGATAAATACAGAATTCCACATTATATAGTCAATATAATATAACGTGCATCTTTAAAAAAAATTACTCATTATTTGCCTTTACAATGATTGATTGGCTCACAAGGCATTGTCAGTTGCAAGCCCTTAACAAAATTACATATAGGAGAAAAGTATGTTATACAGAAATAATTATCTATCAAATTTCTGAAGAATTCTCTAAAATGTATGTGTAAATATATCTATATAATTATATAGATAATAATTTGTTGAATGCTATGGAATTTTAATGCTATAATTATAATACATTTTGCATTTTGAGATAGTATTGCATAATTATATATATATCCTATATAATTATGTATTTCCTACATATTTTATCTACATACACACGCACACGCACGCACGCACACAGACACCACACCACACACACACACACACACACACACACACACACACACACACACACACACACACACACAATTTTGTATTTTAGTTATTAGCTGATTAAGTGGCACCACATGTCGGACTGACTGCTACACGTAGGACAACGTTATCGTGATTTTCAACACATTCGCGAGATGGCGCCACTTCCTATAGCACGCTTCCCATATTATTACGTACACTTACCGGGTACGCACGTATAAAATAATTGTGTACGTGTACGGTACATGTTCATAATTATTAAAGACAACAACATAATTCATCAACATTGGTCCACAGTTGACATTTCAAGCAACGGCCATGTAATGAGTTTCAAACAGTTTTGGGCCAAGACGCATATAATGACATTGGGGTCTACATTGCTACAGCAAGGGTGCATGTTGTAGCTACATATCTAAGTATCTCAGAAACTATATTTAAGATGATCTTTCAGATTATGATGACATTAATTGACAACTTAGAATTATTATATTGCGAAAGTTTAGCGTGTGCTAAAACTCTCCCACTGTTTCGATTATATAGCTCACCCATGTACGAAGAACAATTCTGGTGGAATTACAAGAAATCCACAAAATAGGTTACATATCGCATATCACAATATTTGAACGTTGTTTATTTGTATGTAAAAATATGAAAATACCAGCCTGCTATGCACTCTGTTTGATTACAATGCTGCCAGTCAGTTATTATGAATCTATGGTGTATAGATTTCTGCGTAGACTTGATGGAGGTCTCTGTTAACTATAATTATAACTGACATTCTAGCTTTAAAAATAAGTTTAACTTCCAGTATTGGTAAACAATGGAAGAATTTGTTTTATGTGAACACTTGACCGAAACAAATGTATAATTTTTTCTAATATATATATATATATACACCAATAGGTCAGAATGCATATCGTACATAATATTTATTGTCTGCCTAATGTCAACATATGGACCCCAGAGTCACATGTGCTTCTTGTATATATCTGCCCTGTTGGTCGAGTTTGGAATAAAGTTATTGAATTGAAATATTAATTTTGTTCTCGTGCGTGCTAACAATATTATATTTAAAAAGTACAAATATCTACACGATACATTTCTACATTGCTGCGTGGCTCCAGCTGCACGACGGCTGTTTCTTCTGCTGGTCTCTTGTTTGTTGATTTTTGGTCGGTTTTTATTTTCCCTCGGGGGATGATCAACGGGTTTGCAAAGCATGGTTGATTATGAAAAACTATTGCGCTCTCCCTGACGCCAATCTGTCGATCACTATCCATCATCACGAAGATGCACCAGATTCACCTTTACTTCTAGGCCTACTATTCTGCGCCCGGTTGTTTGGGCGCGGTCTTCTCTTCCATCTAATTTCAGCAAGGCACTGCGCATGCATCAAATGTCATGACATATATGGCCAATTACAACGTATACTTATGACACGTACAATGTATTTTATTTTATACGCTATATGTTGATCGTAGGTTCACTCTCTCTCTCCCCCCTCTCCCTCTCTCTCTGTCTCTCCCTCTCCGTCCCCCTCTCCAGCGTCTCTCTCCCCTCTCCCGCCTCCCCTCTCTCTGCCTGCCTGCCTGCCTGCCTGCCTGCCTGCCTGCCTGCCTGCCTGCCTGCCTGCCTGCCTGCCTGCCTGCCTGCCTGCCTGCCTGCCTGCCTGCCTGCCTGCCTGCCTGCCTGCCTGCCTGCCTGCCTGCCTGCCTGCCTGCCTGCCTGCCTGCCTGCCTGCCTGCCTGCCTGCCTGCCTGCCTGCCTGCCTGCCTGCCTGCCTGCCTGCCTGCCTGCCTGCCTGCCTGCCTGCCTGCCTGCCTGCCTGCCTGCCTGCCTGCCTGTCTGCCTCTCGCGCTCTGTATATATGTGTGCGTGCGTGCGTTTTACATGCGTGTGTGCATGCGTACGATTAAGTGCACAATATGCAACCAAACACCTATATACAATATGCAACGTACCACACACCCGTGTGTGCGTGCGTACGCACGGCGTGCATGAGTGTTTCAATAGGGGCTGAAGTGTGCGTGCGCGGGCGTGGGAACGTGCATGTCCATGTTAACCTGAGTGTATGTATGCCTGCGAACATGCATTTTAGATTATGTTGAAAGTATATGACTATCCGGATAAAAACTGTTGAAAAAATTGTTGCCAAAAAAATTCACTATAAAAAGTATTTAATGTGAGCGCGACTAATTAATGTCTCTACTGTGCTGCCATCTAGCGAAGTTATATATAATATGATCCGATGTGTCAATGTTTCGGTCAACTTGTAATACAAACTTAGCTAACTTGTGTTTCGATTCACCATCCATCACTCTGGGTCTTTATTAAAGAAGAGGTTTTATGTGACATGTATGATCACTTTAAAAATGTGCAGATAAAAATTTGATAAATCAATCATCAATGGCCCAGCCCCAAGGCCAAGCAAGGTATCTCATATAAGCTGACAACGTACATATGCGACCACCAGACTTAGTTAAATAATAATAGTATTCTCGAGTGTTCGAGGCTGCACCATTCGTTCGCACTTCACTCAGATGGCTTTCAAAATCTTCAAACTCCAGCGTCAAATTTAGCACCTGTCGATCCTTGATCGAATGCAGTCATTCTATTTACCCGCCATAGCGTGACGTCACACCGCCCTACTCGCAGCCGTCGCGCGAGTAACCAACATGTGCAACCAAAATATCGTCCGAGTGACGTCGCCTGGGTAGAGTTTCTTGTGTTTTCGCCTTTTACGGCGAGCAGCGCCAATAAATAACACTAACGGCTGATAAACTGCGGCGTATCTGCCCGGGAGGTGTTGTGGGTGGGGAAGCAACAGTTTGGGGGAGATAAGGAGTGCGGGGAATCGCGACTGCCGCTGGACTGGCGTAAACGCGTGCGGCCGAGTCTATCGCTTGTTTGCCAGTCCATTGTGGTCGGGCGTGTTTATTGCTCGCAAGTCGGTCAGTCTCACGGTCACGAGGTCGGCACACGTCTGTTGTGTTTATCGTCGGCAGTCGCTAACAGTAAGTCGTCTGATTTTACTACAATTTCCGCGTAGAAGCGAATCTGTAAGTTTCAATGTCGTGTGTTGACAAAACGTCAGTCGCTTGTTGATGTTGGTCCATTCAAAATTTCCATCTGGGTTACTAGGACAGCCCAAGCATCGCTCTCGCACTCAGCCTCACGAATCGGAAGTGTGTTTTGGCCATTATTCCGTATTATCGTCTGGCCCCACCCTACTCGTGACGAAGCCAGTTTCCTACTACAACTCGTCTGGTGCCGTTTTACGCTGTTTGTTGTTTTCGGAATGTAAAACATAACATGAGTGAATTATTTGTTGACTGCCCGGGGTGGTGGACGTGGTTTTTAGTGAGATGACATCGATGCCTGCATGGCCATGGGCGTGACTGTTGCCTATGACTTTAGTTTAATCTTTACTGTAGGAATTTTGTATAAAATGTATGAATGATAGCTTTGCCTAGTCTTGAGACTTGAGTCATCTACTAGTACAAACACGGATTCTTATTAAATCCAAGGCCAAGGGAAGATGTTTCCATACAAACTTGCTACCAAATCGTTAATGAAATAGTTGTTTTAATTATAAAGCTATGCCAGTTTGGGGGATTCTTGTTTCACTTTGTAATTCAGGACTCTGGTTATGCCATTTCCCAAAAAATAAACAATACGGATGTGTATCGTTAAGTTGCTATTTTTGCAGTGTGTATGTAGTACAGTACTAATTACCCATGTGGTGGTGGTGGGGGGGGGGGGGGGGGGTAAGTGTCCTCTTCTTCCCAGTGACATGTTTATGAACATGATGTGACATTAAAGCAATTTCCTCAGCTCATTTGCTCCTGACAAATCCTGCCCGCTTGTATTTGTATTTTTAGTGTCAATAGAATACATAATGTTTGCAGTCTGCACAGTCTATTGACACTACAGATGTGAACCAAAAATGACAGGTTTGATAAATTAAATATTATAAATGGGTAATTTATAATCATCTAAATCATCGTTTGTACATGACATGTACAATATATGAAAAAGCCAATTGTCCAGGAAAATTTAACATCAGTCCGTTGAAGTTTCCTGCTGGTCATGAGATTATAACATGTGTGTCTCATTTATCCATTGGCACTAGTTTTCCCACATATCATATATGCCCACATGATCCACTCTGGGTGTATGGCTTTTTGCCATTCTTCTAGCTGATTCATAAACACATGAAAATGACAAACTTAATGTGTAAACTGGGACTTTGCACAGGTGTGGCTGAATTCTAGCCATATCGTAATTTTAGTGCTGTTATTTACTTTGAACTCATATGGTCATAATTATTTTACAGGTTCTATATTAAGTTTAACGACACAAAATAAAATATGCACAAACAAACAAGTATGTGTTAATCAATGTTTATTGACACGATCAAGGTACTATCGGTGAAGATGTTTTGATACATGGCTTATTTCCTGATAGGATTTTGTTAAGTTTTGGATGCCCAATTGGGATCTTGTCAGCTTTGGGACGCACAGCTTATCTAGACCAGTCTACTATTATAAAATATGGGTTTGTGTTAAGGTTAGGGTCAGGATTAGAGTTAGGTTAGGGTTGCAACATGCTACAGGAGCCCAGCCTGCAGGGTAACCAATCAATCATAGATCATTAATACATTAGGAACCCTAACAGTAACTACTACTTACTAGACCCCTATTTTATAATAGTAGACTGGTCTAGATAAGCTGTGCGCCCCAAAGCTGACATGATCCCCCAATTGTTCACTTTTAGCCATCTGTGGGTATGTACGTATAATGTATCTTTCTTGCATGAGGTACGTTTGTCTTATATGACAAGCAGTGCTAATCCACTCAAAGAGATAACATTTCTGTTACAATGTACAGCAGACTTGCCATAAGTTATGTGCTCAATATTCAGCACACTGAGCACAGCACTATTTAACTACAAATAAGTGGGAACATGATTAATAAAACAAGTTTCTTATGTCACAGCTCTGACAAGCAGAGGAAGATCAGTATTGAGTGTACAACACGTTAATTATTTATAGTTGTGATTTCCTACATTATATACCAGGTAACTTTATATAAATAATTGACAAGTTGTACATTGACTACTAGTAACCCATGCAGCCGCGACTGATTAATATGGTGGTCTTGAGTAAGATCGTTAAACGGATGCTATCATATGTAGTATTATGTACACACATTATATAATTAGGGGATGAGATATGGGCAGTTTAGGGGACACTGAGTATAACCTAAAACATGCCGCACCTGTTTGGACACTCAGACAGGAACTGCCATGAGTGGACTGGCAGTAGCCAGCAGGTGGGTAGACGTAGAGATGATTGGTTTCAAACGGGTGCTCAAGCTCCTTGTTCCCAACCATGATAAATTTGTTGTCATAATGTTTAGCATCACTAGAACGCGTGTTATTTCAGCGTTTTTCCTCTTTGTTTCATGCACAACTTGGCTAGTTATATTGACTAGGTAATGATGTTACTTTTAAGAAATGATAAGAAAACTGTTTTTACAATAACTGTTGATCGGGCAGGATCTGTTTCTAATTAGCGTTACATTTTCTGACATGTATGCGCATAGCTTTATGTAGAGACCCGTCCACCCGTCATTTGGATGGGTAAAAACCGTTGTGGATGGGTAGAAATATGGGTGGACGGGTATAAGAAATGAAGGAGCAAAAAAGGTCTTCCAAAACCATATATATTGTCAGTTATGCCTCAAAAGTGAGTGTAAATGGTGTAACATGTGTGTTTGTAGCGCATTTTAGGTCATCAGACACATTTAAAATTTGTAAACTGGCTTAACAGTTAACATCCATGTGTCCACCAAAACATGTGTGACTGGCAATAATTAATTGGTCCTGCATAAAGCCCTGTGTATATCTCTACAAGGTTAGTACAAACTGGTATTGTTATGAATGTTGTGGTTAAAGGCGGCTCAGATAGGAATACCAGAATACTTATTTATAGAATACATATAAAAAGGCATACATAGGCAATTAATAGATTGTGTTGATTGTACAAATTAGATATATAAATATATTATAACAATCTGACTATCTGAGTACGCCTTTACAATTGTCCAATCATGACACAATGCAGGTGTTACCAAGCATTGCTGGTGAAGATAAATATTATTTATTTAATAAAACACATGAGCTGTCTGAAAGGAATGCCACAGAGTGGCACAGATCACCTCATGACTATTTCTGTTTGAAACCAATGGCATTGACTCATTCCTACTGCATAGCAACTGGCTTATATATAAACTACATGATAGAAATGTATATTTTGGATGAGACGTCTGCTCTACGAGAGACCTGTAACAACTGACCAGACAGTGAGTACTAACTGCTAGTTCTCTACCAAACTATGACAGACAACAACAGCCAGTCAATGGTTCCCAGACAGTTCAGTACACACCAAACACCTGATATTAAGACAGAATAGAATTGCATAGCTATCGTCATCTGACACCGCCTAAACAGTCACGCCTGAAACCAGCACGTTGACTAACTCATGCCTTGTGCATCAGTCAGAACTTCAATGCTGGACAAAGTTGGTAAGATATATATAGTTCTGTCTGCCTTCATGGTTGCAGAGTTAAAATCAAGTTTTTTAAACATCTAACCACTTATTAATCTTAAGTGTGTCTTAAGTTACATTTAAATATATTTATTTTATTTTGGTACATAAAACATTGTTTTCTACAACTAACTGTCACTAATTGGGCCACACAGGGGTTCAGTTAGCATGTTTATTTATATGACCACAAACCAATATTACTTATACGACTGTTATTGCTACTGCACTGGTACTGGGTAGTTAACAGGGCTGTATTTAGCATTATCTCTTCGTTTGAATTGTTCTCTGTGACTGACGTCTTTCCGCTGTAAAGCACATCTAAGTGTAACATGTTTTTTGCTAAACAAACATTGGATTGGAACCATGACCATGACATGTCAGGCAACTTATGGGTGAACGTTATGGCTGACTGGAGGATTTAGCAGCTAAATTGTGAGCCAGTCTAGAATCACACAGTCTGACAGTGTTGGGTGGAGAATTGGCTGACTAGAAACACACCAACTCACCATTTGGATGGGTGAAATCTGCTTTTACTTTAGATGGGCAGAAATGGGTGATTGGTCGGGTACAAACTTGATGACCAAAAAGCATATTTTTTCTATATTTCTGACTTACTAATACCAGGACAGGCGCTTGGGTGTGTACGTTCAGACAGATCGGTTTACTGGGTCATTTTTTGACTGAAAAAAAATTGGACCCAGCATAGGCCTCTGTGGCTTGTTTTTAGACAGCAAGGAGCTAGGAGAGGGTCAGGGAGAAGTTATTAGTTGTATGGTTTTAGTTTAGGTCAGGCCAGAATATGTAACATGCTTTGATTTGCTCATTAAATGATGCTTTTATTTAGGCCACCCAGTTATTCACACTAAATTATCTGGGTGAATTATCAGAGTCAGTTATTTAGGTGATCTTAGCAGGTAGCAACATGTAGGTAGTCATGTTGTAAGTTAACCAGCTGTACACATCTATTCACTTACACAGTGAATATCATGGTTTGGAATAGGTACACATATTGTTCTCAAACTATGGCCTGTACTTACAATGTAGTTACACTTGATTGTGTCATTATGTTTTGTTATTTTGTATTAACTACCACACAGTTTTGGTACTGATAGTTAAGATGTAGATAACTTAATTTAAGTAACATGCTGTACAGGAGTAATTTGGGAATGCAGCATATAAGTTAACATTTAACAAAACGTCCGGTTTAATGCAAATTTAATCATTCCCCTTTTAATAGTAATTACACTTATGAAATGGGTGTTTACAACTTATTTAAAGTATTCGTTGATTATTTTGAATACGTAATTCCAGTTCAGCTGAACCTGTAATTTGACGTGTGCAGGCACTTGTTAGACAAACAAGGATGTGTTGTGTTGGTGGAGCCGCTCCACTGCTCCAGGCTGTGGACTCCAGAGGCAGCTGTCCCTGCTGTAATGTGACAGTGCTCCTGTGATGGGGTCATCCATCACTGGAAGGGGCAGGGCCTGTCTCCCTCCTCTGCCCAGCCCGCCCTCCCATGCCAATTAGTCATTAAGCTGATAATGATTTGTTTAGTCCCTGGTCACTCTGGCCAAGGCTCAGTGGTCAGCCAGTGTTGCCACCAACTGACCAGTGTTGACCGGGCCCAAGGAATATGGTAATCGAGTAATATACATACTAACTTGGCAGTTGTATTAATCTCGCCGTTTGTCTTGCAGCCAAGTGGACGTGGCCACTGGACAGAAGGAAGTGGACGCCCGTGTGAACAGGAGACCCAGGTGTTGATCTACTCAAGTTCTAGTGTTGGTATTACACCACAGACCTGGTCAAAGTGCACGATGACTTGACTTACATGTCTCCACAGACAGCCATTCCACTGACACAACTCTAGCTGTCGTCTCCCGTCACCGCCATGGGTCCAGCGATGCAGTCCCCTGTCTCCGTACCGACCTTGGGGCATCGATGAAGAACACGAAGATGAAGTCGACCCACATGTTTCGCGACCAGGTTGACGTTGTGTCGAGCTGGTTCAGCAGGTGGAACGAGTGCGAACAGACGGTGGCGCTCTACTCGCTCCTACGCAAGGTGTCTGGCGTGCAGGCAAAGTTCCTGCTGCAAGTCATCCAGCAGAGTCTCACCTCCAGCCCAGACGTGATCCCGCTCGAACGACAGGCCAATGATCCTGGTGAGTATCCCATGATGCCTTGGGAATAGTCACATTTTCGTTGTGTTACGTTTCTGTCCAAAAATGTGTTGAACATGTATTTTGAGTCGATCCCATTTTTTTTCAATTTGTGAGTCTGCATCATCACCCTGTGTGAGTCTATTCAATCACCCATTGACTCCATTGAGTATGTCCTGTTGGCTGTCATCACCCTCTGAGTCTGTCATATCATCCACTGTGAATACATTGTATCACCTACTATGAATACATCCCATCACCCACATCATCTCCAACTCTAGAATCACAGTCTTAAGCCGTCAACCTCAACTGTCAACTCTCAGTATCTGACACTCTTGTTATATTGTCACCGTTATTGCACATTAGTATGACATTTCACTGTGGTTGTGTACAATGTTTATATCACTACATCCTAACAAACAACTATTTGTTTACACTCCGTCAAACAACTGTCAATATACAGTTGTTTACTAACTAGTTTTTAAGTAGTCGGCTGGAAAATTAAAAGAAAGTTAGGGCTACCAAGAGTATATAACATTATTTTACTGGGTTCTTTCTTGTGTAGTTTGTGGACTGGTGTGACAAGGGGATGATATATCGTGAACAGATACATAATAATTTTCATTAGGATATAATTACGAATACGTAATGACCGTGTTGAGAGTGATAACGTAAATAATTAATAACGGGCATTGATTTGTTATGATAGCATGGTTGACTGACATTGGAGAAGTTATTGTCCCATCACAATATCTTGTACTGTATCTTATGAGGAAATCTTTGTGAATAGATATGACATCACTACCATGTTATATCTAAGGCAGATTAGGTCTCGTGATGTTTGCTGTGGTAAACTCACCACATTCTGAGGAAATGTGCCTGGCGCACAAATAATCCACTAATGAGGATTGACTTTGGCAAATCCTTTCATCTGACTCATGGCCATTAGCATAGAGACCAGCACACATCAGGCTGATGTCAGTTTCAGTTTGTCAGTGGTTGTGTCTGTATAGCTACAGTCCTAGACGAGTCTGTTGTGGTTGCTCACCCTAAATGGTTGACTTTTTGTTTTTGTTGGCTGCAGTTTTATCAGATTCAAATAGGCTGTGATTTAAACTGTAATACAGGAATTATTAGCAAACTTGTATACACACCCACCCACCCACATGCGCGCATGCACACACAGACACACAGACACATGCACACGCACACAGTCCAAGTTAATTCCACCTGATGTTGCATCTTCCAGTAGCTGGCTGTAGACTCTGTCATATATAGATAGAACTGTGCACCCTCTCAGTCTGTGGTCTGTGGAGGGTGGAGAATCAAAGACAGAGCCTGGGTCATTAGGGCTGCTGTGGCCAGCCCAGCTGTAGCAGAAGAGATCAACAATGGACAGGGGACAGATTGAGAACACTACATAAGACTAGCCCAGTTGAAGGGTTGTAGATCAAGCAGAAACTGGACAAAATCTGTAAACTGTAAACTTGGGCTGTCTGCCCCCATCTCCCAGTTACTGGACACAACACTGGCTAGACAATTGGTTTATGTTGCTTCCATGAATATAATAATAAAAGGAACACTAAAAATAATAGTATGAACAATACATCATATTGTACAGTTGTCGTACTTTGTCCCCATTTCACATAGTGGGTTTTTATTTTTAGGTTTTGTCTGTGGTGTGTGTATGGACTGTAGGTGGATTATTGTAGTCGATTCGTGATTTTTAGATCACTCTCCATGTTAAGAACGTTTGCCATTTTGCAGTGAAATGTGTGGGAGTGGGCGTAGCACTGTTATGCGTGAATGTACCACTCTGTTCCTTAGATTGCAGATGTGTTTTCATGTTGACATAACTGTGACTGGCGTCCCATAGGTGACTCAGTAACTATCATGTAGCAACATCATGTGAGTTTATCACATCACCTCTCACGGCACAGACACCTGTATTGACGCCTGACACAGTGTCTTGGTAAGAAGGTGTCTGTGACCACACTTGTCCAAGTCTCACATGAAAGTATCTGTAAATACAGTGCTGCAATAGTGTGAATGAAAACACACGAAGGTTTCTGTCTTCCTGAGAATCAAAAGTCACTAGAGAAGTTTTTTGCATCGTTAATGACACGATGTGTTTTGCAACTGCTGCTATTGAACGTGTGTACTGATAGTTTTCAATATATCGTTGCATGCAACATTCTAAATTTAATTGACTTTTGAATGAGCAGATGTGTGCACATGTGACTGATTTAAATGTCCAGTGTCTATCAAGTAGAGACAATGGGAATGCTATAATAACTAAATTTGGCTTTTTAAAGAAAGTGTTGGTAAAAAAGGCAAGTTCTTATGTAGCGCAGTATCCAGTCCTCAGGACCGTTCAAAACGCTTTACACTTTACTTCCCTGACAGACCTGTTCACTCAGACACCATCTTGGCTTCTCTTGGAAGCATCCAGCCATATGTTACAATTAATGCGTGAAGGCTGCTCGTACACATATCCACCACTGTCTATAGCCAGGTACTCATACAGCTGAGTGAAATGAAGCAATGTAGAGTGAAAATACTTGCCCAAGGTTTTAACACCGCAGCACAGGATTCGAACCCGGGTTCTCGTAGTCGAGAGTCTGAAGCTCTACCCCTGAGCCACTGCGCTCTGTCTTGGAATCTGTTTGGTGACAACTCATCTCTGGTAACCAGATCCTATAAAATTAGTTGTGATGACTGTCTTCTAAGCCAAACCAAACGTGGCCAGTGAACATAAATTTGTTGAATGCATACTCCATCTCAACAGAGGCGATGGTACGAGGAAGTAGAACACACACACAGATGCCATTTGATCATTTATCAAGCGACAACAATGTACAATGTTATCTGTATTCAAAGAATGAAGAACAGCCCACAAATAATAATCCTCCAATCACTAAACTTTGACCTAATAACGCTACATTTGTTGCCAGTTTGGGCATCTCTTTTTTTTGTAATTATACCAGCAACCTGCTGTAGAACACCACCTGTCTCAGTGGCCACTGACTGTAGAGGTTGGTGTGGTTGTGGTTGCTAATGACAGCTCCTGTTGTACTTGTCTATTTGTCTATCTGATGGCAGTAGATCAGCTCTATTTGTATAATCTGTGTACATGTTAATGTTATCACTCCAGCCATCTCTGAGATGTTGTATCCAGTTACACTAGACTACAGGGTGTCTGCTTGTTGAGACATGTAAGGAGGCCAGCTCCCAGGCTCACACACTCAACAACAAGCAAGATGTAACATGTAGTTTTCATGTCACAACTTGAAAAAATACCCCTCGCTACCTGAGTAGCTCTCCATGTTGAGTTAAGGACCTCTGTAATGTAAAACGGATACATTATTCTGTTTTGTCTGTGTGCAGTGTCTAGACAAATACAGCCCTGTAATTCTGTTGTGTTTATGAGGTGATGAATAGAACACCAAAGCATTGTTTGTTCTTTACAAATATCTTGGTATTTGATATGTGGACATTGGCTACCAGACTCTGAAGTCCTCATATTCTATGTCAGTCTGTCACCTTCTGTCATTAGTATAAGCAAAGTGACCACAGTCCCACTCCTTGGCGGATGTCAAGAGTCAGCTATACTTGGATTGGTGACATTTTTTTTGATGACAGATAAGGAAGTGACCTGTGTCATGGCAAAGTGCCCAGGAGTAAAACTCCGGAGCTAACTGACCCAATTGACCCAATGAAGTCACTGAGGCGTGACTGTTCTGTAGAATGGGTATTCCCCTCCAGTTGCTGGCGGCTCATTCGTGTCCGCCAATTTACAAAGAATTCCGGAAGCAGGAATGTTTCACCCAGGCCGGGGTACTATGTATAGATGGGTGCATTTGGTGTAGAGTCTTAACCGGGGTTGTGGTGATGGGGGGGGGGGGGGGGGGGTCACTCCAGACAGATGCTTGAATCTTTTAATTTAAATAACAGATTAAATAATTCTACAATCAATTTTATATGTTGAACAGTATATTTCTCTGTGAATGGAAGACTTTTACCTGAATCTACCAGAAACGTTTCAACAGTTCGTATGTGGCTTGCTGCTTAGATAGTACATCTTCTGATGGCAACAAAAGTTGGCTACGGTTTAGTTGATGTAATGCCTTATTACACATGTACACTGAAGACAGGTAATTTGATATGTTCCCACTCTGTGATTACTGTCAGTGTCGTGTCAGCTATCAATAGCTGTATCAGTAGCTGTATCAGTAGCTGTATCAGTAGCTGTATCATACAGTTGTTCCTGTGATAAAGTGATAAATCTGTGTCGTGCTCTGCTCTAGCCGTGTGTCGTGATGTGTATTCCTAAAATAGAGAGCTCTCTGACTTTCAGTTTATTCTACAGATATGAATTAAATGACTGTCTTCATTTTTTTTTTAAATGTATGTTCTTTGTAGTTGTTTAAATTCCTTAAGTGTGTGTGTGTGGTGTGTGTGTGTGTGTGTGTGTGTGTGTGTGTGTGTGAGTGAGTGTGTGTGTGTGTGTGTGTGCGTGTGTGTGTGTGTGTGTGTGTGTGTATCAGTGTAGTTGTTTATTTCATAACATTTAATGCTGTGTATTCCTTGTAGTTGTATATTCCTCATGTTAACATGTCCTGTGCGTGCTGTTTATCCCCTGTAATTAGTAGTTGTGTCATGCTCCATATTCCCAGTAGTTGTGGGTGCAGTCACCTCTCAGTGAGTCACCATCAGTGAGTCACCAGTCACGTTGTTTTACTGAGGGAGACACTCATGTTTATTGTACTCTGGACGAGATACTTGAATTGTGAATGGACGTCATTTTGACAGCCATATTTACAGAGTTCTTATAGGATGCAGCACAGTTTCACCCGAGAGGATGATGTGCTTAATATAAATGTCGTCTCGAGAGGTTTAATTTGACTGGATTCGTCAGTGGCAGATTTCAAATGAGATATGCAGAATACTGAACACTTCTATGACAAGTTGTATATTTGTTGCTGTAAATTTGCGTATCTGTTTCTGGTCATTGCAACTTTGATGGGCTGTCTACATCCAGCAGATTCTTCTGCTAAACTCTCCATTCAGTAGTTAACAGACATGAACTGCTCCCAATTATGCATTCCTCCATGTCCCTTTTCTGCTGTCTCCTTGGTCTTCCTTTGATTCAACTGGTTTCAACTATTTCTTCCACTAATAATTTATAAATATATATTGACACTACCAGCAAATTTATTTATTTTGTTTGCAAATTCCAATCACGTAATTCACACTCTGGGTATAACAATGGGCTTGTCGTTGATGGATTCATTAGTGGTAGATTTGCTATATATTTTTTTAATGTTTTACTAGCTGAATTACATCTCAGTCATTTGTCAAGTTTCATGGATCAGGGCTCCATTGTGTTGTCTGTGTTATGAGTAAAAGAATAGTGACAAACTACAGCACTTGTAGACTGACTGTGGCAGATCAAGCTGTCTGTGGACACTGTTGTAATATAGCAAGTGTTGACTTGTTTATGAGCAAGACATCCTACTATTAATCACTAAAGCATCATTACCTCAGCCTCTAATTAATGTCCCCTAATCACTCCCAGATGTAGTCAGCCCCATTGACCTTTCCCACGGCATGTCTAATTAACTTTCCTTGTAAACAGTTGCACAAACCATGGTTAAATGTATGATTGCCTAATACCATGAAACAATCATCCTCAGACTTGATGACATCAACTTGGTCCCAGGATGTGTTACAGCAGTGTAAATACTGACTTATAATGTCACAACAAGAAACAAAGCACAATTGACTTGAGAGCCATACTAAGATTTCTAGCACATCCCTGAGTGAATAAGCATCACCTGACTTATCCAAAATGTAGTTTTCCAGAGTTTACATACCTAGATTTCTATGATATTGTATGTATTGATAATTGAAGAAAATGCACTTAGTTTTATAGCCTGTCTGGTTGTTCATTCCCTCTCTCCCTTCCAACACTCCCCCTCCCTCCCTGTCCCTCTTCCCAATCTACTTATCCCTCCTCCCCCTCTGCTTCCACTCCCACTTTCTATCCCCCTCTGTCTCCTTCTGCCTCTGTGTTTTCCGCCCTCTCCCACTTACCTTCTCTCGCTCTCCACCTACTCTCCCTCCATCCCCTCTTCCCCTCCATCTTTTCCCTCTCCAGCCCCTCTCCCCTCCAGCCCTTCTCCCCTTCCAGCTTCTCCCCTCCATCCTCTGAGTCTCTCCCCCTCCAGCCCCTCTCTCCCCTCCACCCCTTCTCCCCTCTCCTCCAGCCAGACACCCCTCTCAACTCTCTCCTGCTCTCTCTCTCTCGTACTTGTCCTGTATTGATCGAGCTGCTGTATTTATTCAAGGCTTTGTTGATCCTTTTTCTTCCGGTCTTTGTATGCGGCAGATCTGTGCTCATTTTCATTGCAAATGAAATCAAGTATCCGGCATGCGAAAATGTTTGCTCGCTGTACAAAGCTGCTTGTGGACACAGGACAGGTCTGTGTGTGTTGTCTTGTCTGGGCCCGGCTGGCTGGACGATAGTGACCTATCTCCTGACACATGTTCCACTATCACGCTCTACGACTGCCTGTGGTTAATTGCAAGAATGCTGACAGCTCCGCAATGGTAGAAATCTAATTCATGGGCACCGGAAGCGTACTTGACCACAGTAAACCTGTCAGCAGGGCTGTATGTATGGCCCGGTGACAAGGAATCATTCACTCCGGGAGTCATACATCTGTTTTCCTGTAGTCACAAACAGGCTGCCATATGGGCGTAATGCTGTGTGTGTATTGATGATGGTTATCTTACTACGTTAGAACAATACAATGGTGATTGGAATTTCCATCACGGGAAATGCGCATTCATGAATGCGGTTGTAATGAAATATAATGCAGTGCAGCTCAAAGGATGTCAAAATTGTGTATTTTTTGCTTATGTGTAGTGCCGAACCCGAACTACAGATTTGTTGTAGATTTGGTGGTTGTGGATGTTTAATAATTTAATAATCTTCACAATTTCTCAGTGTGTGTTTCTGTGTGGGCACCAGTCACTATTGACACATGTGTCATGTGGGTGTGTTGTTGGTGTTTCTAGGAATATGGCTACTGGTTGCTGCGTTTGTTTGCGTGGGCGACTGTCAATGTTGAATGAACGTATTAATGTTGTATGGTATCGGCATATAGACTTTTGTAACTTACAAACAAACATCTCTTGTGGTTTAGTAATGTATCATTTCACAGTTGTCATGTGTTGTCATGACTATGTTCTTGTGTTAGCAGATGGTACTCGTGACTTTCCATATCCTGAGTGGTCCTGTCATTAAATGGTCCATTTGCTTATCCTGAGTGGTCTTCCAATTTTCATAATATTTTTATGGTCTTGCGACACTAGATGTTCCCTCTATCTGAGTGATCCTGTGTCATAAAAAATAATGGTCCTTTTGTCCACCCATTTCCTGAGAGGTCCTGTGATTCATGTGAAACAATACTAAATGGTCCCAATGTGTGAATGGTCCAAGTTGATCAGATGGTCATGACTTCGTAAGACCTTGTGTGGTGTACCTTGACTGTGTCTATATTTAGACCTGACAGTTGATTTAGTTGTGACAAGATGACATGCATAATAATTGCCTGATGGCAGTAAAATGACATTGCCCAGCTCTGGTTGCCAGGCATTCAGTGTGCAGTCCCAGCACGGCTGCCAATGTTCCGCTGATTTAATACGACTTTTTTGCCTGTTTATTGAAAAGAAACATGCAAGTAATCGAATGCAGGTGTTTGCCGAGATGTCTTGTTAACATAGCTTCACGAAAACTGTGTCATGGTTTGTCTTGTAGGTCAGGCGTTTGTTGGGGTAGTGGGTGACACATTACCCTGGTCAAAGCGGGATGGAGCATACGATTAGGATTCGGTCAAGTAAAACAGGAATTTCCACCATAAATTGACCCCACATCAGAGGGTTTCTATGGGGGGGGGGGGTAAGAGAAGTGATCGCACCACAGCTGGTCCAGCACAGCTCTTTGTGTTCGCACGCACAGATGTTGTAGTGTTTTATCATTTACCATTCAGTTGGTGGCAGTCACATTAAATCATCCCACACACACCTGTGTGTCCTGGACCTACACAGGGTAGTCATATCACCTGTAAGAGGATCTTTATGCCTCATAGGGGATGTGCTTCGATTAGATGCTTCTACATTGTTGCGGGCTGCCACTGCAGTTATGGTGACTTTTATCTGACTTGCTCATGTTGTGAATTAAGGACCACACAGAGAGGCGGTCCATTTTCATGAAGCGCTTAAATATATCGGCCAGTTGTATCAACAGTATTACCGCATTCAGCCGTGCACTGTGTGTCACTGATTTATGTTGAGTGTCAGTCATTGACAGCAACCTGCATAAGTCTTCATGAATATGCTATAGGCGACTGCGCTTGTTTGTACAGTAGGTGGCTGTATGGTCTGTATACAAGGTGGTTCATTGAACCGAGACAGTAAATGGACACGCTTGACCGCACATGGGCCATGGTTGTATCCTGGGGACTTGTCAATCTCAGACTGCTCAGAAGTGCAAAGGTTTATATTATTTAGAGAGTTATAAATGTGTTATATCAACTGTCATATGACACAAGATAAAAACATAAATAAAAAGTAATTAACTTTGATTACGGCATCTGTCAACATTGCATGAACATTTATTGACAATATGTATGTGTATATATATATATATATATATATATATATATATATATATATATATATATATATATATATTAAAAAATAAACACATGACATGTATTTTGTAAAATATCAACAGATTATTGAGGTTAATATGGTAACATTACAAATTTTAAGGATATAAATTATATGCATTGAAGCTTATTTTATTAAATGTGAACACTCATATGTATTCCAGCGAAAATAAATATTATGATGACATGACTTATCTATCATGAGATGAAAGTTAAGAAATCAAACTCACTAATTAATGTTATATTTAAAGGATAAGGATATAAATGGCTCGGTAATCTCATGGACAACCACTAGGAAATATTTATTTGCTTGATGGGGAGTGATGTTAGTTCAGTTGGTTTGACATTTCGAGAACATTAATTTTGTTTCATTCTTTTATTTAAAATTTTAACAAAATAACAGCATGAATCTAAATAAAGTATATAAATTACACGCATCCCAGCATGGATACAGGTGTCTCATCATGCTAAAGTTGAGCAGCGGGGCCCCATGTAGTGTAACAAGTGCAGGTGTCCGATTAGATCAGTGTACACCTGTGTGTTATGTGGGCCAGTGAATACTAGGACTAGATACCCAGCACTGGTATCTGAGACACGCCAACTAGGTAAATGACTAGGCCAGAGAGTTGCGTTGGTCTTTGGCATGACTCTGTTCAAATTGTCATTGCTGCTAGTCGTGGCAAGATGCTGCCAGGCACCAGGACTAAGGTTGAACAGAATTAAACTATTGCTTTTCAATGTTCAATCTGGGCTGGGAGTCTATTAACATGACATTGTATACTGTGGCTTCGAGTCAACTGAAAAAGTATGTCATATATTAATGGCGCAAGAAAACACTGGCACCAGTTAGGTCCATTACAGTCGATTGGTCTTAAACTTTTTCCCGTTGACAGTTCAATTTCTGCGTCACCAATTATGATGACGGTTGAGTGAATGTGACTGCAGACTACAACTTGCAGTCATACTGCCTACTTGACACATGTGTTGGTGACCTGTAGGCTAAACATCACATCCAGTGGAGGACGTGTTTGCAGAAAAAAGTAAACACGATAGTTAGAAAATAACTTCCTTATCTGAACCTTTGCGTAGTGTACATCACGAAATAGTGGGTCAGATTCAGGGAAGTGAAAAAGAAGTGAGTGGAGCCATCGGACTCATGGACCTCGGCACTAGGGATGGGATACTTTTACACTGACCCCCTTTTGTGCCAAGTTCATATTACTTCGTCCAGTCAGTCTGACTAGTAAGAGACAGCATGTATGTTGTTGACCTCTCCTTGACCAAAGCTGGACGGTGGTCGTTTTCCCTGTCTCTGACTAACCCACTCTGCCGTCAACCATCATACACTGTATATAGAATCGTTTCTGAGAAATCGTCCGGTCGAAAACACGCAGAATCAGTTCACCAATCGAGTTCAGTGGATCCGCGTGAACCTTCGTATATAGTTGAAGTAAGCTGATTACGTACGTAGAAGTGACAATCAGGCTGGCCACTGACTCCAGGACGCTGTCTCTGCTGATGTCACATGGCTCTGTCAACTGTCCAAGTCTCATTGACAATGTCTTATGTATGTCCCGGAGTCACCTTCACCTCAGAGATTATGTATGTTCTGAGACAGGCTCAGTGAGACATTCTGTGCAGGGCTAATGAACCATTCTAAGCTACAGCCAGTTATTGCTCTGTGTATTCAGTTGTACACACATTTGTACAATGTGTACCTGAAGAGTAAATGCTCACTGTGAAAGGTTGGACAATCATTGCCTAGCTGTAATGTAGTTATCATGTCAACACCACTAGTATTGTCAACATGAGCCAGTATTGTCAACAGTGAACGTCACCACCATTACACCTGTATAGTCTGATGGGAGAGTGATGGCTGATTGAAGCCTGATTTACTTGTTTTGATCTGTCGCCCAGCAGCTATTTCAACCTTGTTTAATGGTCATTAATACTGTTGATGTTAACTATAAAATGGAATATAATTCAGCGTCACTGTATTGAAGCATCAGTCAATATTGTTTGTGTCCATCAACAGTCACCTCTGTCAGTAGTGTCCACCTCTGTCAGTAGTGTCCACCTCTGTCAGTATTGACCATATCTGTCAGTAGTGTCCACCTCTGTCAGTAGTGTCAACCTCTGTCAGTAGTGTCCACCTCTGTCAGTAGTGTCCACCTCTGTCAGTAGTGTCCACCTCTGTCAGTAGTGTCCACCTCTGTCAGTAGTGTCCACCTCTGTCAGTAGTGTCCACCTCTGTCGGTAGTGTCCACCTCTGTCGGTAGTGTCCACCTCTGTCGGTAGTGTCCACCTCTGTCGGTAGTGTTCACCTCTGTCGGTAGTGTCCACCTCTGTCGGTAGTGTCAACCTCTGTCGGTATTTTCCACCTCTGTCGGTAGTGTCCACCTCTGTCGGTAGTGTCCACCTCTGTCAGTAGTGTCCACCTCTGTCAGTAGTGTCCACCTATGTCGGTAGTGTCCACCTCTGTCGGTAGTGTCCACCTCTGTCGGTAGTGTCCACCTCTGTCGGTAGTGTCAACCTCTGTCGGTATTTTCCACCTCTGTCGGTAGTGTCCACCTCTGTCGGTAGTGTCCACCTCTGTCGGTAGTGTCCACCTCTGTCGGTAGTGTCCACCTCTGTCGGTAGTGTCCACCTCTGTCGGTAGTGTCCACCTCTGTCGGTAGTGTCCACCTCTGTCGGTAGTGTCCACCTTTGTCTGTATTGTCAACATGACAGTCCTGACAACCTCAGCCAGTCTTTACCCCAGATTACAAGAGGGCGAGTGACTACTCAGGGAGACAGAGACTGCCAGCAGCTGTGTAACACAAGACATGAGAGGTAAAAGATGAGTGGGTCTGGGCAGGAGGAACAGATGGCGACTCTTCCTGTCCCTGGAAGTTCACAGGAAGACAGATGGGAACATCTGCAGCGGGAAGCTGAGTGTCCTGTTGGCACACCCGGCATGTACCAGTGGCATGTACCAGCTCAGGGTCCAAATGTATGCATAAGGTGCATGTACCTTCAGCATGTATCAGTTGCATGTACCAGTCACATGTACTGGCCACATGTACCGGTCATATGTACCAGTCACATGTACCGGCCACGTGTACCAGTCACATGTACCAGTCACATGTACCAGTCACATGTACCAGTCACATGTACCGGCCACGTGTATCAGCCACGTGTATCAGCCATGTGTACTGGCCACATATACTGCATTAATGGCTGGTCTGTCTACAATGCATAAGAGACTGAACACAATAGAAATAAGTACCAGTTTGTGTGTATTATTCCTAGAACTTTGTGGTGTTTGTTGAGTGAGACTTTGAAACAGACAAGGATGGCGCACATGCTAGGCCAATCGGGACATATTCTGTCTAAGAACCCATGGACCAGTGGGAAGTGTACTAGGCCAGTAGGGATCTGTCTACTATCGATGAAGCCCTATATTGAAGGGACCAAGTACTGGGCCAGTGGTGACATACACTGTGGAGGACCTGGTGTTGTAAACAACTATGTTGGTTTGTTTACCAGGTTCTGTTCTATTTCTGTTTCTTATCAGCGTGCTGCTATCTTGACCATGTCATTCTTATGAGTGTGTTGTTGTGTGGTCTCTCTGTGATATACAACAATGTAGAATGTATACAACCTGATGTCTTACTTGACACAGGCTGTACACAGGCTGTGCTGTCACAGAGGCAGATTGTTATCCATGCGAATGTTTTTCGACATAACATTAAAAATATATCGATTAAGATTCTATCTCAATGATACTGGTTGCTGTTGTCATGACAATGCCATGCTCTACACGGTTGTTAAATTCTACAAGATATTTTTAGAAATGGCAAAAAAATTGAGACACGCTCCCAACAGATGTTGTTAAAATGATTTGTTAGTATGCACATGGGGATCCTTTTGTAATGTTGTCAGGCATGCATGCCCGCATGCCCTCATGCCCGCATGCCCTCATGCCCACATACTGTCTGTCATGCCACCAGGAAGAAAGGCCAGTGATCAGTGTCACCCCCCCCCTTGCTGTAGCACCACTTCCCTGTGCTCAGAGCACTTTCTTTGTTGTTAAAAACTGTCTATGTGTGTCGCCAACAAGGAAGAGGAAGTATTTGTTCTTAACCCTAACTTAACCCTACGCCTATTCATACAGGGTAACTGTCGGGTGTTTGAATGAATGTCACTGTCAGTGGCTAATACTGGCTATGGATGTGTACTGTACAATTACCAAGGCCCTCAGTGGTTGTGGGTGTACAATTTGCATACATTTGTGTGTGTACAGTTGTGGCCACCAGTGTGTGTGTGGATGTATACTTTGTGTGGCCCACAGACCGCTACATCCTGTATAGTTCCATGTATATTGATATAGTCCCCAAGCAAACCCTTTCATAGCCAAGGTGGTCACCTCCCTCCCATGCCTAATGTACATGGTCCAGTATGCCTGGCAAAGACCATGTTGGGATGTACAAGTGTGATCCATAAGGACACACCCAGAGGAAATGCAAGGTCGCCCTACAACATAAGCACTGGTCTTTAATCATTGCCTCGGTATATTTATGAATTATTCATGTGAGAATCTGAGATAATTGCATATTTTCAATAATCTAAGACGTCAAGTTGATTCGTTGATCGCTTTCTGGATCCCTATATTGGCACATCCTGTGATCCTCTCCAGAGAGTCACTGGATCCCTTCATTGGTACATTCCTGGATCCATTCAATTGAACTGATCTTCTTGGATCTCTTGCATCCCTTCCTGGATCACATCCTGGATTCTTCCCTTCAACTTCCTGAATCCCAGCTTTGTAAACAGGCTCATTGTGAGCTCCTAAATCACGTCTATTTTCTTCCTATCTGCATTCCCAGTCAACAACCCTGGTCAACATCCCCAGTCAACATCCCCATCATTTACACACTGACCAGTGGCTGACCATTGGGCTGAGGGAGCCACACACTGGCCCAAGTGGGCAGTGGCTACTTTGGTTGTTTTGGCTGGACAACTGAACTGACCCTTGGCCATTATCATTAGTCCAGCCTCTGACCACCTTGTTGTTGTCTCCAGCGGCTCACATTCATCACCCTGTGTCAGACAGGAGTGGTCAGTCACTGGTCACTCACTGGTCACTGCTGCTCTTGTCCATCACCTTGCTGTCTCGTCTTCTCCTACTCGTCTTACGCACTAACAAGTGTTTCTAGTCGAGCTGCAGTATTGGTTTGATTGGTCTAACTTTCTATACTCTTTGTACAAGTCATTTAACTCTGTATCATTATTACATTTTGTTAGTATTGTATTTTTATTTTTCGGTTTAAGCTTAACGCACGTTTATGTACTCTTAAATTATTTAAATATTTAATTTTGTTTAATATTTTTTAGTTTATTTAATAACCTCTTTACAACCTCAGATATAGCCATTTTATATTTTTAAGCTGGAGAATTTCACCCAGATACACAGCACAACCTGCAAGTATATGTAATTTTATTATTATGTATGTACAAGTATAATTAATTTGGTTTAATATTTCTGAAACTGGAGAATTTCACCCAGATGCACAACCTGCTCCATACAATACAGTGTTTCTTGTGTCTAACAGCCATCATCCTGCCCTTATTGAGCAGACAAACATAACACAAAATATAAAAACACGTGCAGGCTTTTATAAATGAAAAACATTTACGCAGTTTGTACTAACAAATAACTCCGATGAGCCTATAATTCACCCCCTCAGCCCTAGTGACCTTGCAGTGACTTCCATTCATTCCAGTTGCCTTTATCTTGATTTCACTTCCAGAAGCCTGTCTTCACAACCTTGCCATGATAACTGGCTGATTAATGAACTTGTGTGTGTGTGTGTGTGTGTGTGTGTGTGTGTGCGCTGTCTCTCTCCAACCATGGCCTCCTGTGCACTGTAGGTAGTTTGTCTAGAGGAGGGCCATATATATCATATACTTCAACATTGTTCAAGTTTTACTGCCGACAGCATTAAGGACAGTTTGAACACTGAATAGGTTTTAAATTGTATACAGTATTTGGTTCCATTTGTAAACAAGTTTTAAATTGTAAATGGTATTTTACACCACTTGTAAACAAGTTCAGTAGGAAGTGAATGATTGAGTCATTGACAATAGGCTGCATATTGACCCCTGTATGAAGTATTACACTTCCGTTCAACCAATTTTGCCACACAATGTATCATTTCCTGTAATAACATACTTTATTTTGATCTGCTCATTGACTGGTGTGTTACCTGTGTCTTAATTGCCACAGCTCAGACAGCTCCAGGTAATTCTACCTGTTATGACACACCTGGCTGCATGCACACAGGTCTGCCCTGAACGGTGTGCGGACAAAACCCCCTCCGGACAAAACCCCCTTGGACAAAACCCCTCGGACAAAACCCCCTTGGACAAAACCCCCTCCATACATAACTCCATCAGTACATAAGCTCCTTCCGGACAAAACCCCCTCGGACAAAACCCCCTCATCAGTGATACTAGACTCAAGAATGATTAAATATTTTATTTCTATTGCAATCATCAACCTTCTAGTTGCATTTATCAGAGTGTTTATTTTGGTCAGTTTATTTCCACTGGTGTTCATTTCCACCGAATGGTATGGCTGACTAGAGGGTAACTTGCTTTCACCATTTTCTGAAGCCACATTCACAAACATAACTTGGTTATAGTAACAGTGGTTACCAAATTGCCCAGAGCTACAGACTGCCAGGCAGGCAAAAGACAAACCCAGACTAGAGAGTAACTTGCTTGAATAGCACCTTTTTATGCCAGTAATTATAAAATATTTGGTATGTATTTAAATTGTTTACATACCAAATTATATATATATATATATATATATATATATATATATATATATATATATATACATATTATATAGTATGCACAAACATACAAGCCAAGTTAAGTTTAATTATATTGATAATTCAAGAAGAGTCTGGTATCTATGATGAGGGGGTTTTGTCCGAGGGGGTTTTGTCCGGAAGGAGCTTATGTACTGATGGAGTTATGTATGGAGGGGGTTTTGTCCAAGGGGGTTTTGTCCGAGGGGGTTTTGTCCGAGGGGGTTTTGTCCTACCTTCGCCCTGAACAGACAGTGACTGTCGCACAAACCTGTGCTGGGGGCACAGCTGGAGTCTGTGACAACTCACAGCTGGAGTCTGTGACAACTCACAGCTGGAGTCTGTGACAACTCACAGCTGGAGTCTGTGACAACTCACAGCTGGAGTCTGTGACAACTGTCACTTGTTTGATGTTTGTACTCAGGTCACTCCACAATACAGCCACTTGTCTTTGCTGAAGGAAATGTATGTATCCTGGTTTTGCTCTTTTGGATATTTAATTAGTTCTAACGAATTAAATGAAGTGTTAGTAAGACCCGAAGTGATTCCGGAAACAGAATCAGCCCTCAATTCTAGGTCTGATTAATGCTTGAAGGCTGACTCTAATTCCAGTCCCTGGGTTACAATCAGGTGTCATGAAGATAGTGAACCAGAGCATAAGATCAGGGAAGTTAACAGGGCTTAATGCGGGACCAAATTATTGCCAGTCACACCTTTTTTGTGGACACATGGATGTTACAACACAACTGTTAAACAAGTTTACAAACTTTAAAAAAAAAATTACCACAAAAAAAATTAAGGTATATCTGACAATATCTATAATTTTTAAAGCCCTTTTTTGTTCCTTCATTTTCTACTGGTCCATCACCAGTCCAGTGATATTACTACCCATCCACAACAGGTTGTACCCATCAAAATGATGGGTGGATGGGTCTCTGTATAAAGCTATGAGGAAATGATAGTTTAAAGGTGTGTTTTGTTATTCATTTCCTGCAAGAGGAAGTGCAGTAGAAAACTAGAAACTACTTGAGAGTAGATTTGTTTGTGTTTGTTGAAGTGTTATGTGCAGGGATATGAGGACACTATCAAGTGTCCTTGTGGCACGTTGGCCCATGAGGTGTGTGACACTACGGGTGGAGAGATCCAGACACTCTGTGTGAGAATGTTCCAAGTGATTGTGCTTGAATCGAAGTATTTGTGGCTCACAGCACAGTCACGACAACCCTTCAGAGCATGCTCAACTGGGAGTTTGACTGGCCATTTGTAGTTGCCACCTAGAACACATGTGGAGTGTCTGAGAGACAGTGTCAACATAACACTTGTGTTATCTGCATTAGTGGCAGAGTACAGGTGCTTGTACAACTGGTAACCCCATGTACATTAGTAGCAGCATACAGGTGATTGTACAACCAATAACCCCACATACATTAGTGGCAGAGTACAGGTGATTGTACAACCAATAACCCCACATACATTAGTGGCAGAGTACAGGTGCTTGTACAACTAATAACCCCACATACATTAGTGGCAGAGTACATGTGCTTGTACAACCAATAACCCCACCTACATTAGTGGCAGAGTACATGTGCTTGTACAACCAATAACTATACCTATATTAGTGGCAGAGTACAGGTGCTTGTACAACCAATAACCCCACCTACATTAGTGGCAGACTACAGGTGTTTGTACAACCAATAACCCCACCTACATTAGTGGCAGACTACAGGTGTTTGTACAACCAATAACCTCACCTACATTAGTGGCAGACTACAGGTGTTTGTACAACCAATAACCCCACCTACATTAGTGGCAGACTACAGGTGTTTATACAACCAATAACCTCACCTACATTAGTGGCAGACTACAGGTGCTTGTACAACCAATACTACACCTACATTAGTGATAGACTACAAGTGCTTGCACAACCACTTACCACCCACTGTAGTCATCAGTATATGCAGTAAACAGGTTGTTTGTCCCAATACTGAACAGTGCATGTAACTGTGTGTTTATGTGGGCCGGTATATATGGGGTGGTTGTGCCTGAAGCCAGGAAGTGTTTAGGAGACCAGAATGACGTTGGAATGTGAGAGTGAAAGTGGTGCAGGATGGCGGTGCTGTGTGGTGACTCAGACCTTGGGTTTACGTAGAGACTCATCCACCCGTCTTTAGCATGGGTGAAACTCCTTGTGTCGAGATAGCAACTCCATTGGAGCATGGAGGGGAAAAAAGTCAGGAGCCATAAAGGGCTTCAGAAATCATAGAAGTTGTAAATTATGCTTTCACAATGGATGTCAAACATATTTCTTGTCTGTTTCACAATAGATCACATCTCGATTAACTTGTATTTATATGAGTTGACATGGATGTGTTGATCATACAATATTTTGACTAACAAAAATGTTATCGTGCATAAAGGCCTAGGCCTGGAGCCTGGATGACAAGTTACTCCATGTGACAGACAATTTAGTCTGTTCTTGTAGTTATGAGAAATTCTACAGTCAAAATGCAAAGTGTGTATGATTGCTGCAGTCATCATTCTTGGTACGGCCACCAGAGCTTTTTTAAATAATCTGATTACAGTAGTAAATGGCTTGCAACCATAGAGTCGACTCTGTTCGTATTTATAACTACATTATTCGTGATTCACATCCACCAGGTAATCTGACACCCACAAATTATTGCTATTTGCTAAGTTGCTGCCACAATCATGAGTGATCTGTATAGGTGTGTGGGTCGGTCACTTAATTCATTCACTCACTGCGTAGTACTCACAACTCACACATTGACTGAATGTGTGCAGTTGAATGGCAGTGGTTCCACAGTAGGCATCAATCTTGTAAATAGCGACATTGTTGATGACATTGTTGATTGAGAGAACTCTACCTGAGACTTAGGGGAGGTCTGTGAAGTTAGCAGAGTAAACAAAGTAAACAGACAGTGCTCCACGTTGGTTCAAATGAGCAGCACTAGGTGGGGTGGACGTTGTCATGGCACAGTGTGTCAGTGGTTGTAGTGGTCACTGTCATTTAAAGGGACAAGGTTTTGAATCATGGGGCTCAAGAGTGGTGATTTGGGACTGGTTTTGGTTGTTATGTTGAAACTTGGACAGTTTTGTTTACCTTCCCTATGGTGCCCTCTGTACAGATGCCCCAAGCTGCTGGTCCCTTCCAGCTGGTGTTTTGCCATGTGGGAATAAAGGGTCTTATGTAGGGAAGTGGGAAAACCTATCTTGGATTTCTGATGTATCTGGTCTCCTAAGACAGACTCGGTATGAATCGATACTGGTTCCACTCAGTAGGCGGAGGCACCATAAAATCTATTTCCTCATCGCATACACACACACGCACGCACGCACGCACGCACACACACACACACACACACATAGTGAAAACAAAACCACTAACCACCTATATCTATATTGATATATGTAATGCTGTACATTGTTGGGGCTGCAAAATCCTGTGCATGCCAACATCTTGGCTAGGTTGTGATAGTTGCATAGTTGAACTGTGAGTGGACATGAGTTATGTGATTTACTACACAGCCAGACTGACATATTACAATATACCATGATGACATGCCTGCCACAACAAAAGCTGCATTACACAAACCTTGCCTGCCCATTGCTTGTACTCTCTATGGACCCCTGCTCTTGTGATGAAGTAGTGTATTAGCTGACTGGGGTAATTAACCTGTGTATTAGCAGTTGCTTTCTTAGAAGCTGAGTTTACACCTGTCTCAACCTGGCTGCTGCTGGTGATTCTGAAGGCTGAACATAGTCTAGTGATTGTCAGTTGACCCTGAGTGACCATGAGTAGTTCAGTGTAACCCTCCTACTGTCAGAGGACTGTGTAAGGAGGTGCCATGTAACCCGTGACAGGTTGCACTTGTTGACAAATGGAGATGCTCCCTACAGAGCTATTGTCTATGTCTGAAGTCTGCACAGCTGTGTGCCACTGGTTGTGTTTATGGATCACTGGTAGTGACAATTTGTGTGGGATCTGCCCACTGTCAATGAACCCCCTGTCGGTGTCAGTCGGTGAGTGTCTGGATCCTTGTGAGTGTCAGTGGATTCCTGTCATTCTCAGCAGATGCATTGTGATTGTCAGATTCCTCTCAGTGTCGGTGAACCCTTGTCAGTGTCAGCAAATCCCTGTCAGTGTCAGCAGATCCCTGTCAGTGTCAGCAGATCCTTGTCAGTGTCAGTAGTTCTCTGTGGGAGTGGATCCTGATGTGAGCCTGGTGTCAGCGAGAGACTGTAGTGGCTGATGCATTGACACGAGTTGTAATGTAATGAGTATTTTACTCGAGCGTTTATTGATTGTAGCTCGACTGACCACGTAGACAGCCTACCGTAGACAGTCTACCGTAGACAGCCTACCGTAGACAACCTATCGTAGACAGCCTACCGTAGACAGTCTACCGTAGACAGCCTACTGTAGACAGCCTACCATGGCTCTCATGCAAGACATGACATAAATGTAATCATACAGGACATGAATTTAATCATATTGAAAATAACGTATATTATAACAGCATAAGTTTAATTGAAAATGAGTCCCAACTGACACATACACTCGGCATCGACAATAGAGCAAATGTGAATGTTCACAGACACACGTCTGTTTCAGTTCCGCATGAGTGAACTCATGTCCTGGTGGTATGCTTGCATGCATATCATGATATTTCGAATTAGACATGTGATCTTGATAACGAAGCATCTGTGTTGTTACACGTAAATCTTGCTGTATTATTAATGTATACTATTAGTGTAATACTTGCAGGCCTTTTTATTTTGTGACTTAGATAAGATATAACATGTCAGTCAGTTTGCTTCCACCTTAAGTTACCTGACTAATTGGTTGGCTGTGTGTCATCAGTTGCTGTCAATTTCTTGCAGCACTGCAAAGTGGGTCACCCATAAGTTGTATTTTTTCAGAATAAATTGATTTTAAAATTAATCCAGGTTTCAGTAAAGCTTCAGCCAGGGATATAATACAGTCAACTAATGACACTCTTGAGGCTAGTTCTATGCATGTTGGTCTCACGGGAGCAGCTGATATGTCTCTTGTGGGGCATGGACTCTAATGGGACTGTTGTCTCTTATGGGCAGTATGTGATGGTCTCATGGGGTTGTATGTGATGGTCTCTCATGGGGTTGTATGTGATGGTCTTTCATGGGCAGTATGTGATGGTCTCATGGGGTCGTATGTGATGGTCTCTCATGGGCTATATGATATGGTCTGTCGTAGGATTGTATGTGGTGGTCTGTCGTAGGATTGTATGTGGTGGTCTATCATGGGGCTATATGTGATGGTCTTTTATGGGGTTCTATATAATGGCTTCTCATTACTCTGCACATTCCTGTGAGCAACCACCATATTTACATTCATTCCTTACTCCTGTAAGAAAACCTGTCCAGCTTCAATTGTCTAGCTCTGATTTACTTTTTGTCCCTAAAGACAATATCAGTATTGGGACGGGGGCTTTTTCTGTAGCTGCATCTACTCTTTGGAATATGCTTTCTTCTAGTGTTAATTCAGTTGAAAATATTGCTCAATTCCACTGTCATTTAAAACATACCTTTAACAACCGTGCCTATCCACCATAGCTCTCTGGTGTATCAATCAATCTGATGACAACTGGAGTTGTTTATTGACTCTGAGATCAGTTATTTTGTATTGATGCACCTCAAGACTTGGTTTCTCAGGATTTAAGCGCAATAGAAGTTATCTAATTATTATTATTACTATTATTATATGTATAGTTTATATTGTAGAATATTGATTTTTTTAGGATCAGAACGATTGGATTCCTGCCGTTTTACAAATCCTGTTGATAAAATATAAGAAATGTAGACGCATTCACTAACAAATGTCCCCCCACGGCCAGCTCCTGGTGTAAACATGTGTCAAATCAATGGTCTACTGCCATATGTCGAGTGGTGAAATTCCCATGGAGACAGTAGGGACTTGATTAAAATGATTAATTCTTAATGCGTCAGTGATGTTGATCCAGACTTGGGCAAACCTGTGGACATTCCACCGTCTCATTCCTGATGTTTGGCCTCATTGTCTGCATTCCCGGCCGATACACGATGCTCCCGTTTTCGCAGTTATGTTCATTAACTGATTCCTAACTAGATGTACCAGGTCACCCAGCTAGGAACACAGTCAATTACACCAGTGGTTGGGCTCTGATAACAGTTATCTCTGATTAATTGATAGACCCCTCAGGGATAGGTTATTTACATGTACACAAATGAACCCGGTTTTGAACAGGAAGCTTTCCCAATCCAGCTACTTACAGTAGAATCATAATACTGTATTTATGATGAACTTTCCTGAATAGTGAATCAGTGCGCTCTATAATATATATATATATATATATATATATATATATATATATATATATATATATTAAAATGTAAAAAATAAATGAATAGATGAAATATATTTACATAAAAATGAAAAACTGATACACTCAATATATATTATATTAAAATGTAATAAATAAATAATTAAAGGAATAGATAAAATATATTTACATAAAAACTAATACACTCTTTTTCTTTAGTGCATGTATCTTATGCAGTGTGAATCATTCTGGCTGACTGTCGTAGTGTTTCTTAGGCTGCTGTTTTATAGATTGTCGATATTCGTCTGTCGCCAAAACTATTGAAAAATTTCTGCAATATGCCTTGCCAATTGTTGCGTTGTGGCTGCATCGCAGCAGGATATAAATTGTATTAGAAATTTAGCATAATTTAGAAATGTTGATGCTTGAAACTGCAGGCTGGCTTGGTCTATAACTGGCATATCTAACTACAGTGAATTGGTTTTGCTGCTGTGTTCAGGTTTATTTAGGATACTTTTGGCAGAGTCAGCCACAGTTGGAGTTGTACTTTTGTGACACCTAGCAAGTGTCACCAGACTTTATTGATATTATTACTATGTAGAGACATTCATTTTGTGAGTTTTCATAATTGTTAATATTAAAATTGAGTTACTTGTCTTGTGTCCACATCTGTGAATAGAAATTAGTGCAGTTGTCAGCCAGACAGACTGTCAGACCACCAGACCAACACATACCCAGAGACAGGCCATACGGTCCATTTGGTCCTGTCATCATTGGCTAATTACAACTAATCTGTCATATCTGCGACTACTAATAACTTTTAATCCACTGAGCAAACACATTTGCACACAAGTACACCTACTTTGTCAGTGTTTTATGTAGATAGAGTCGCAGAGATCACAAATTATGGACAATTGACAATTTATGGAACTCAGTTGTGTGTTTTCACTTTGGTGCACATATCTAGCATTGGTGTACTGTATGTTTTAGCCTGTGTGTGTAGCTTGCTTCAGCCTGAGTATTAACTTATGACTTATAGTCTGTGCAGTGTGTTTCAACCTTGTGTTGTGCTTCAGCCTACATCAGCAGCCTGTGTGTTGCCTATTTCAGCCTGTGTGTTGTGTGTTTCAGCCTGTGTGTTGTGTGTTTCAACCTACATCAGCAGCCTGTGTGTTGCCTGTCTAAGCCTGTGTGTTGTGTGTTCCAGCCTACATCAGCAGCCTGTGTGTTGCCTCTCTCAGCCTGTGTGTTGTGTGTTCCAGCCTACATCTGCAGCCTGTGTGTTGTCTGTTTCAGCCTGTGTGTTGTGTGTTCCAGCCTACATCAGCAGCCTGTGTGTTGTATATTCAGCCTGTGTGTTGTGTGTTCCAGGCTACACCAGCAGCCTGTGTGTTGTATATTCAGCCTGTGTCTTGTGTTCCAGCCTACATCAGCAGCCTGTGTGTTGTATATTCAGCCCTGTGTTGTGTGTTTCAGCCTGTGTGTTGTGTGTTTCAACCTACATCAGCAGCCTGTGTGTTGCCTGTCTAAGCCTGTGTGTTGTGTGTTCCAGCCTACATCAGCAGCCTGTGTGTTGCCTCTCTCAGCCTGTGTGTTGTGTGTTCCAGCCTACATCTGCAGCCTGTGTGTTGTCTGTTTCAGCCTGTGTGTTGTGTGTTCCAGCCTACATCAGCAGCCTGTGTGTTGTATATTCAGCCTGTGTGTTGTGTGTTCCAGGCTACACCAGCAGCCTGTGTGTTGTATATTCAGCCTGTGTCTTGTGTTCCAGCCTACATCAGCAGCCTGTGTGTTGTATATTCAGCCCTGTGTTGTGTGTTGCAGCCTACATCAGCAGCCTGTGTGCTGCCTGTTTCAGTCTGTGTGTTATATATTCAGCCTGTGTGTTGTGTTGCAGCCTACATCAGCAGCCTGTGTGTTGTATATTCAGCCTGTGTGTTGTGTGTTCCAGGCTACACCAGCAGCCTGTGTGTTGTATATTCAGCCTGTGTGTTGTGTTCCAGCCTACATCAGCAGCCTGTGTGTTGTATATTCAGCCCTGTGTTGTGTGTTGCAGCCTACATCAGCAGCCTGTGTGCTGCCTGTTTCAGTCTGTGTGTTATATATTCAGCCGGTGTGTTGTGTTGCAGCCTACATCAGCAGCCTGTGTGTTGTGTGTTTCAGCCGGTGTGTTGTGTGTCAGCCTACATCAGCAGCCTGTGTGTTGTGTGTTTCAGCCTGTGTGTTGTGTTGCAGCCTACATCAGCAGCCTGTGTGCTGCCTGTTTCAGTCTGTGTGTTATATATTCAGCCTGTGTGTTGTGTTGCAGCCTACATCAGCAGCATGTGTGTTGTATATTTCAGCCTGTGTGTTGTGTGTCAGCCTACATCAGCAGCCTGTGTGTTGTGTGTTTCAGCCTGTGTGTTGTGTTGCAGCCTACATCAGCAGCCTGTGTGTTGCCTGTCTCAGCCATGTGTTGTGTTGCAGCCTACATCAGCAGCCTGTGTGTTGTGTGTTTCAGCCTGTGTGTTGTGTTGCAGCCTGTGTGTTGCCTGTCTCAGCCATGTGTTGTGTTGCAGCCTACATCAGCAGCCTGTGTGCGGAGTCGAAGGCGGAGGCGGTGGCGTGTCTCCTGTCCTGTCTGCCGCTGCTGCAGGCGGGCAACGTGGAGGCGAAGGAGCAGTACCTCAAGATCATCCCCAAGATCCTGGCGCACTCGCTGGAGAAGGGCTGCCACATCGAGGAGAGCCGTCAGCTGCTCTCCTACACCCTCATCCACCCCGCCATCTCCGCCGACGAGCGCACCCAGCTGAAGCTGTGGCAGCGCTACCTGGAGGAGTGTTACGCACCCGTCGTCCCACACCAGCAGTGGGCGAGCGACGCCAACGACACCGCCCCGTCCTACGTCAACAACAATGGCCACCAGAGGGTGCCACCGGTGTCGAACGGCATCTCGATGTTCTCGTCGCCGCCGGTGCAGCCGGCGACCGTCGGTTGCAACAGTCTACACCAGATGTCGCTGGCGTCCAGCGACTCGGGCGTTCTGTTGCAGGATCCCGACACCAGGGCGGCGCTGGTGGGGAGCATGGCGAGCACCGGGGCGTGGACCAATGTCGTGGGCAGCGAAGGGATGAAAACAAACGAGAACAATTTCGCAAACGGCGTTTTGTTAGGACACCATAAACATTTACCCCTTCACGCGACATACTCGGGCCCGCCCGCCCTCACACCGCCCGCGTCAGGTGAGTGCCACCAGAAGGCTTGCCAGTGTTTTGTCCCTATCCAATCAGGATATTAATCTTTTTACATATTTGCAGCAGCTGTTTTCATATAAAAGAAGGAGTTTGAAGAGTTAAAAAAGTCAGTTAATCAGTTTACAAACATCTTAGTTTTGCCCAGACTAGCCAGTTTTGGTTAGTTCTCACAGCTAATTAAATGTACACACAGTTGCATCCAAATCGATGTAGACTAGTATCAGCTTATCTAATGTGAGATCAAGTAAGATATGAAGGTTGCCAAAATGGCAATGTAGCACATAACCAGTGTTTCCCCATGAGTGAGGTGGGCCACCTCGCTATTTTTCTTAGCCACCTCGCTCAAAATATGGCAGAATTGCCAACTGATAGCTATTTCTTGCTATAAACATGTTTACATGTTGCTACCTTGTAGTTATACATTTGTTTCTTCTCTAGTTCCCAGAGAATAAATTAAAACACCTTTCAGGATGCACCATATTGAAGGTAGTTTTTAGAATGGTTCTAGATGGCCATGCCCCTGGACCCACATAGTGTGCATCATGCCCTCATTGCTCGTTCAGCCCATCCTACCATCTTGCACATAATTTTACTCATGTGAAACACTGAATAACTAGTGACTAGTCGTATATGTATAACTGGGCGGTGTCAGTTTAGACTTATAAAGACAAAGTGACATAAGCTATGATTGCACCGAGTGTCTGGATGTCTTGTTTGAGTGGAGTTGGGTGTGGTTGAAGGTGGCCCACATCACTCCTGACAAATTACTGTCTCCTAATTGTCCTCAAAGGTTGTCTTGTTTACAGCGAGTCATGTTTACGAGACATATCAATCGTAAACGATATACCAACTTTTTGCTGAGTACTGTCTCTAAAGTATGTCAGTGTGCTGTCATTAAACAGCTTTGTTGAACATTGCTATTTTTATTCTAGTGATTTAAAAAAATGAACACTTGGTTTCAGTGGTATACTAACAAATGAAGACATGATAAATAGTTCATGTTATGGTTATGTTTGACCACAAGAAATATTTCAAATTGGCAGAATTTAATATGCGAGATCCTCTCACACAGGGTCTCGGGGCAATAAATCTTTTTAGACAGTTTACGTTTTTTTTATTTTGTCTCGCCAATTGTATCTTAGCCAAATGCAAGCTGTGATCTGTTTCTACCTATGTCCATCAGCTAACAGCTTGACAACTTACAGATGATGTAATTGACACATTATTTGTATCATTAAGTATTATATATAAAACACTATCAAGCTGAACATTCTGAAAATCAACAATGAAACATTGTGGAAACAGATACTGACAATATTGGGATATTTTTTGTTTTTTACGAAAAATTACGAACTAGGGAGCATGGGTAAATAAGTGCTATGGACTATGGTTGATTGAATTTAATTGAATTTAATTCACTCTAACCACATATTATGGTACATAGAGGATCACAGTTTTACAAATACATTTATAGAACATGCGTAATGCTACATATCAATAATTACAACTGGATAATAATTACCCAACTATACTATTATCCGTGTAAAATTACATTTATACAAGTTCATGAATAACACACTAGGTGTCAGGTTATTGACCATACAGTTTTAAGCCACACAAGAATTTTGCCAGATTATTAATTTTGTCTGGTTCACTGTTTTGTAGCATATGAGTAAAATTGTATATATTTGCACTCATCCTATTACATGGAGATATATATTTAGTTCTTAGGTCATCCAACTTTGATGAAAGTTGTTGACAGCGCCACCTGGTGTTACAGGGATGTGTAACAACGTCCACCGCAAGTTGACGCGGAGTGTGTCGGATGCGCACGCCATCAACAGTTCGCCGGCCCACATCGTGTCCGAGTGGCTGAAGACACAGACGGACACGCGGCCCCTGTCACCACAGAGCAGTGTCACCTCGTCAGGCAGCGGCAGTGACACACACCCCGAGGAGTGTGGTCTACATGACCGCAACACCTTCCTGGAGGAGGGCAGTGGCATGAGGGGTGAGTCAGTGACCAGTGGGCAGTTACCAGTGGGCAGTGAGACTGATGGTCAGTAAAATGGCTGCTGGTCAGTAAGATGGCTGCTCGTCGGTAGGATGACCATTGGTCAACAACAACAATCATGTTTTTTTAAACTTGATCATCCCACTGACCAGTTGCCATCTCACTGACCAGTGGTCAATAAGATGACCACTGGTCAATAAGATGACCACTGGTCAGTAAGATGATCACTGGTCGGTGAGATGGCCACTGGTCAGTTGGATTATCATGTTTAAAAAAAACATCATTGTCACATTCAAAATGACACAGTTTGTTACAATTAATTTTTTTTGTTTTTCTCATTGTGTACACAATGGCAAGTAAACATTAAAATTGTTATAAAACAGAATAACAACTGACTGCAACAATAAAAAACATAATCCATAACCTGGAATTTGCCAAAATAATTTTGCTGCAGTTGTACTTGTTGAATAATTGATTGTGTCCTACAGTCATGCCCAGAACCTCTTCTGCAGTTTCGCTCAATTTTTAAAGACCCCTTCATAGCTAATTATTACTGCCTCATATTAGTTGAAATAACAAAAAGTAAAACATTTGGTTGTCACCATGTATACCAGATCCAGCAATCGAAGAAAGTGAGTAGGGGTTAATTTAGGAATCTTGTGAATAATAATAACTTTATTGTCCTTTCATAGAATGAACTTTGCACTTAGGAGGGTATATAAAAACATAATATTTAAATCCGGTAGTAATGTATGTACACAGTAAAATCAAGTATAAGCCACGTAAACAGATTATTTCCGCTGCGATGTTATGGACCTGTTGACTGTGACTGTGGTTGTTGCAGAGGTTCCCATCTGGCTCAAGAGTCTGCGACTACACAAGTACGCCTCACTCTTCCAACAACTCACGTACGATGACATGATGTCTCTGACGGAGGACTGGCTCGACAGTCAGGTATGACCCACTTGGTTCCACTCAAGTTAATTCAAGATTTGATGTAGTAGTAGTAATAATAATGAAACATCTATAGCTTCGTTGTCCTTGGGAATCGCAGCCCAGAGTCACAACATACAACAGTTGTGACTGGGGACACACAACACTCATCATTGCAATATGGGGCCACTGAGAGGTTATAGTGGAATGTGATTTCAAATAAATATGACTTGAGATTTTTATGCAAAATGGCTATTGTCTCGGACAATTATTGAGAAACAAATCTGTGTGAAGTGTTTACGACATATCATTTAAAGCAAACTCAGCTGTAGAGCTCCAAACAAGAGGTGCAGAATGTTAGTATTGGAGGACGGATGCCTTTGAAGTCAGTTTAGCTTCTAATGAAGCAGAAGTAATCTGTTCTGATGTATGCTGGAGGTGTAGTATTGCTCTTTATGTTGAAGACACCTGACATGACTAAAACATGAGTTGTACAGTGTGGCGATTAAACTGTGATGAAAAGCAGACTAACTCTGGGTAGACACTTTGTAAAACTGCTGTGCTTCATAGGACTGAGGTATGACAGTATATGTCGTGACAATTTATTAGTTACCCTGTTTGTCTGTTTGTTGTGCCTATATATGTGACTGTACGTTGAAGCCATTGCCTGTCCACAGGGTGTTACAAAAGGAGCAAGACACAAGATCGTGTTGAACATTGCTCGTCTGAAGGAACGCCAAAATGTACTGCGAGCTATGGAAAAAGTAAGTCTATGACATAGGTATCGATAAGCAAGATGTATTGTGCAATATAAGCCTTGGATTGGCATTGATTGCATTTAATGTCGCTGATATCAAAGTTACGGAATATTATAAGTTCCACACCATAGCCCAATGATGTTTAGTTGTGACCAGATATCATTCGATGACAGAAAGGGAACTGGGATGTTATATTAATTGATAATGTACCCTTATTGACCTTATTTGTTGGCAGAGTCGCACTGGGCCCCCATTCTGACTGGATTTTGTTTCTTTCTGACCATAAGTTTCTGCGCTATTCCTGTACATTCAAAGACATCTCTAGCCAAATTTAAAGCACCAGACATAGTTGATTAAAATAATACCTGGCAGTGTTAGAGACATGAGACTGCACAGAAAGGGCAACATGACTGAACACATCCTGTAGAAGTCATAATGATATTTAAAAGAGCGTGTCAATCAGATATTTGAAGCATAGTTCTGGTAGTCGATGTCGCCATGCCATGTAGGAACATACTTTAGCTTTGATAAATTTTCTGAGATTTAATGGTTGCACATGAAATATAATAAACACTTTGGAAGTGCAAACACATTAATTTGTAATGGATAGGCAAATTATTACCGATACAGTGTTAGTCAACTGTGTATTAATCAACAACTATTGACATTTTTTTGTGTCCTGGAATTAACTGTTTTGCTCATTGAATGTGTTGTTTTCGACAGGACATCATGGAGGGCAGCAACATCAAGCAGGCCCTGTCTGAGATCAAGGCCATGCTGCTGAACACTCCCATCAGGTCATACACGGGAAGGCCAGGCGCCGATCACACACCCGGGGAATTGACCAATCAGAACACAACGTCAAGTGACGACACAAAGTCACACGGCAACAACATGGATCACGCACCAGTGTCACAGACGCCAACACTGTCAGAGGGCGACAGTATACCTGAGGGCGACGTTCCCGGACAGTTGACCAGGGTCATGGGAAAATGTACGCTTCTATTTTGTCTCCTTGTTACATGGAGTTTAACACGTCCCGTTGTCTTGGAGCTGCACAATTACATCTTCTGTTAAACACATTCCCACTAAACTTTAATGAGTTTCTTTTAATATTTTTTTATTTGAAATTTTAATGCCGTTTTCAAATGAAATACTGAAGTCTACTTTATTGCCTAGATATATTTTTATTCATTCAGAAATTTTATGGAACATTTGATCATAAACCATCAACTTATGACACTTTCGACAGCCTTTGTTAAGACCCAGTGACATTTGATAGAAACAAGTTCTGTGTCAATGTACGTTTTCGTCTGTGGAGCATGGGATTTGACTGTGATATTTGTGAGCTGAGTGGTCAAGATGAATTTAGTGTGGTCAGTCAGTGGTCACTGTTGTTGTTGTAGTGTGTACACAACTGCTGGTGACCGCACGGCCGGAAGACAACTGCTTCGCCATGTACCTACAGCTGCTGGACAAGTGTCTGCTGCACGAGGTACATGTCACCTCACAACAACTTCGTGTCACCTCACAACAACCACTCGTGTCACCTCACAACAACCTCGTGTCACCTCACAACAACCACTCGTGTCACTTCATAACAACCACTGGTGTCACTTCATAACAACCACTCGTGTCACTTCATAACAACCACTCGTGTCACTTCATTACAACCACTCGTGTCACTTCATAACAACCACTCGTGTCACTTCACAACAACCACTCGTGTCACTTCACAACAACCACCCGTGTCACTTCACAACAACCACTCGTGTCACCTCACAACAACCACTCGTGTCACCTCACAACAACCACTCGTGTCACTTCACAACAACAACTCGTGTCACCTCACAACAACCACTCGTGTCACTTCACAACAACCACTCGTGTTACCTCACAACAACCACTCGTGTCACTTCACAACAACCACCCATGTCACCTCACAACAACCACTCGTGTAACTTCACAACAACCACTCGTGTCACTTCACAACAACCACCCGTGTCACCTCACAACAACCACTCGTGTCACTTCATAACAACCACTCGTGTCACTTCATAACAACCACTCGTGTCACTTCATTACAACCACTCGTGTCACTTCATAACAACCACTCGTGTCACTTCACAACAACCACTCGTGTCACTTCACAACAACCACCCGTGTCACTTCACAACAACCACTCGTGTCACCTCACAACAACCACTCGTGTCACCTCACAACAACCACTCGTGTCACTTCACAACAACAACTCGTGTCACCTCACAACAACCACTCGTGTAACTTCACAACAACCACTCGTGTCACTTCACAACAACCACCCGTGTCACCTCACAACAACCACTCGTGTCACTTCACAACAACCACTCGTGTCACTTCATAACAACCACTCGTGTCACTTCATAACAACCACTCGTGTCACTTGATAACAACCACTCGTGTCACTTCATAACAACCACTCGTGTCACTTCATAACAACCACTCGTGTCACTTCACAACAACCACTTGTGTCACTTCACAACAACCACTTGTGTCACTTCATAACAACCACTCGTGTCACTTCACAACAACCACTCGTGTCACTTCACAACAACCACTCGTGTCACTTCACAACAACCACTCGTATCACCTCACAACAACCACTCGTGTCACTTCACAACAACCACTCGTGTCACCTCACAACAACCACTCGTGTAACTTCACAACAACAACCCGTGTCACCTCACAACAACCACTCGTGTCACTTCACAACAACCTCTCGTGTCACTTCATAACAACCACTGGTGTCACTTCATAACAACCACTCGTGTCACTTCATAACAACCACTCGTGTCACTTCATAACAACCACTCCTGTCACTTCACAATAACCACTCGTGTCACTTCACAACAACCACTCGTATCACCTCACAACAACCACTCATGTCACCTCACAACAACCACTGGGGGTCACTTCACAACAACCACTCATGTCGCTCCAACAACAACCACTCATGTCGCTCCAACAACAACCACTGGTGTCACTCCAGCAACAGTCATGGGTGTCACCTATACAACAACAACATTAATATCACGCATATAAGTAGCATCAACATGTTGCACAACAACATGTAACTTGTGCAATCAGCCATTGATGTATGACAACACCAGTCAACTGGTGTTCCTTATACAGCAACAGCCAATAGCTGTTGGTGACAACAATTCAACAACCAGCTGATGTCACTCAGAAATGAAGCAAAATTATGAAACATTGATTAGTGCTGATCACTACAATTACACTTGTTTTTATTTTGGTGTTATTAACCAACCACTGAGGCTGTCTACAGCGGAGTTTGTTGTTGCAGGCGTTCACAAACGAGCAGAAGAAGAAGTTGTTGTCATGGCGACAACAGACGCAGAAGCTCCTGCACACGGTGCCCCAGCGCTGTGTCATGGACCGCCAGCGCGTCTCGTACGTTACATGCTCTAAGAACACGTCTCTTATTGGGATCATCTCACGAGTTGGGAAACCCTAAAACGTCTAATAATAATGTGATAATAATGTGGCATCATGGTGTCATTTGGAATGTAGACTCCATCCACACAAATGGACCCAGCAGTCCATATAGAATTTTGACCTGTTTTCATAATCTAGGGGGTCCATTTCTTGTGTGTCACAGAATGTGGACTCCCATAGAAATGTACATTAGGTCCAAATTCTGTAATAGAAAATGAACCCCTGGGTCCATTTTATACAGAAGGTGTCTGTATTCTAACACCACTGTTCTGAGCCAACAGAGTTTCACCTTTTAAGTTACTGATCTGATGTAAGATGTAAGAGGCTATTAATTGTGGGATAATGCATTTTAAATTTTATTCAAAATGATGGGCTAATGCATTTTAAATTTTATTCAAAATGATGGGCTAATGCATTTTAAATTTTATTCAAAATGATGGGCTAATGCATTTTATATTGTATTCAAAATGATGGGCTAATGCATTTTTAATTTTATTCAAAATGATGGGCTAATGCATTTTATATTTTATTCTAAATGATGGGCTAATGCATTTTAAATTTTATTCAAAATGATGGGCTAATGCATTTTATATTTTATTCTAAATGATGGGCTAATGCATTTTATATTTTATTCTAAATGATGGGCTAATGCATTTTAAATGTTATTCAAAATGGTGGGCTAATGCATTTTATATTTTATTCAAAATGATGGGCTAATGCATTTTAAATTTTATTCAAAATGATGGGCTAATGCATTTTAAATTTTATTCAAAATGATGGGCTAATGCATTTTATATTTTATTCTAAATGATGGGCTAATGCATTTTATATTTTATTCAAAATGATGGGCTAATGCATTTTATATTTTATTCAAAATGATGGGCTAATGCATTTTAAATTTTATTCTAAATGATGGGCTAATGCATTTTATATTTTATTCAAAATGATGGGCTAATGCATTTTATATTTTATTCTAAATGATGGGCTAATGCATTTTATATTTTATTCAAAATGATGGGCTAATGCATTTTATATTTTATTCTAAATGATGGGCTAATGCATTTTATATTTTATTCAAAATGATGGGCTAATGCATTTTATATTTTATTCTAAATGATGGGCTAATGCATTTTATATTTTATTCAAAATGATGGGCTAATGCATTTTATATTTTATTCTAAATGATGGGCTAATGCATTTTATATTTTATTCAAAATGATGGGCTAATGCATTTTATATTTTATTCTAAATGATGGGCTAATGCATTTTATATTTTATTCAAAATGATGGGCTAATGCATTTTATATTTTATTCTAAATGATGGGCTAATGCATTTTATATTTTATTCAAAATGATGGGCTAATGCATTTTATATTTTATTCTAAATTGCACTTAAAATACTTTTATTCTTTGTCATCTCTTTTCTGTCTCATTTCATTGTCTTATCAGAAGCCGAATCTAGCGTAATTGTTTGTATTTGACCAGTTTCAACAGTCCCCTGGCCATGAGTCACCTGGCACGCACACATCGGCCACTGAGGGGGCAGAAGCACCTGATCATGCCCCCTCAGCAACCCTCAACTGGTCACCCCCAGATCTGGGCGTTTGGGGGCAGCATCCACAGCGTGATGGGAGGGGTGACTGCCACGACTGCCCCCGGCCTCTACCCCCCTACCACCAGCCAGCAGCAGGACTACAGCGGAGTACCCTACCCTTTCGAGGTAAGTCAGTGTACAGTGGTGCTATGGACAACCCTAGGTAGGTAGGTCAGTGCATTTTCAGTGACTGCTCCGCGCCTGTAGAACGATCTACTGGACAGTCTGTGCCTAATAGACTCACTTGAACTTAAGTCCAACTTAAAAACACATGTTTTTAAGGCCGCATTTGTAAACTACTTGTAGGGTATTTTATACTGAATTTATTTTAACTGTAATTATAGTTTTGTTGCAGTTTTTGTACTTACTTTATTACTAACTTATTAATATATTTTATTATTTATTTATTATTTTATTTTATCTTTTGATTGCTGATAAGTTTAGCTTATGAACTAGGATTTTAGAAGGTTTATTTAATTATCTATTTATTATCATTTAATATTTCGTCTTTACGTGTAAGTTTAAACCGATTATGAATATTTTATATATGTATGTGTTGCAGTGTATCTTATGCGCTTCTGAGCGGAAATCTTTCCGGATATATGGCGCTTTACAAATACAAATTATTATTGTACACATGTGTTGTTAAAGTAGTGACATATAAATGATTATAATAATACACACGTTATGTGACAATAACAAGACAGTTGGAGAGGACGATGATAACTGCACTTGTTGTGAGAAATAATTCAACTGTTGAATAGTGTTGTAATTGAAATTATGGTAATTAAATGTATTATGACATGTCACCTTTTTGTCAGCTTCATGTCAACATGTCACCTTGTTGTTGCCAGCTTCCTGTCAAGCAGTTGGTGGGTCGGACCCAGTCAGCACCCAACAAGTCTAGTCCCCTGACAGTTGCCTACCAAACACGACCCGGTGAGTGTCCTCACTGCCTCACTGTTCTCATTCGTCTCATTCTTTTTGATGTCAATATAAAACATTAACAACTTAAATAATATTCACAGCCCGTTTAATTAACAAAGTGTATGCATTTGTTGAAAGCATCAAACTAATTTACTGTGGTTACAACATATGGCGAGTTGCCAAAGACAGTTTCCAGGCCAATAGTTAATCTTCAAACTAGGCCCAAAACCTGTAATTAAAAGATAAAGTTTATAAAGTATTAAAAAAAACACAGATTCCATTCTCTCAAATAATTGTTGCATGTCGTAATTTTCTAATATATATTTGGACAATTGTATGTGCTGTGCATAGGAGAAGGAGGTGATTCTGCCATGAATGTATGCATATTTTGTTGCATAAAACGTTTGTATATAATCCCAAGTAGTGATGTTTGTATAAATGTGTACTTAGTGTGACGTGTTGTTACAGTGTCAGACCTGACAGTGACAGAGCCAGACATCAACGCAAGACTCGACTCGCTCTGTCTCAGCATGACAGAGCACGCACTGGGCAGCTTTGGTGAGTCCCAGTAGCAGCAAACACGTGTGTATACACACTGACGGGTACACACATGAACATACGCACCCATGTGCACTCACATCATACGCATGCACACAGCTAGTATCTGCACAACACACACAGACACACACAGACACACACAGACACACACAGACACACACAGACACACACAGACACACACAGACACACACAGACACACACAGACACACACAGACACACACAGACACCCACAGACACACACAGACACACACAGACACACACAGACACACACAGACACACACAGACACACACAGACACACACAGACACACACAGACACACACAGACACACAGACACACACAGACACACACACACACACACACACACACACACACACGCGCGCACACACAGACACACACAGACATGCATGTGCGCACACGAATGCAGACACACGGGCAAGCACACACACACACACACACTCGCACGCACGCACGCACCACACACCACACACACACACACACACACACACACACACACACACACACCACACACACACACCAACACAGACCATACCATACACAGTTGTAGATTAAACAAATGCCAGAGATTTTTAGATGTTATCAAATATCTGGGATTTCCTCTTCACTTAAAAAAAAATTTCAGGCAGAAGAAATTAGCATATTTAAATATAACAGTACTACACTGTGCAGGAAGTTAACATTGTCACCTACAGAGAAATAAACAGTGATGTGTCCCCTGATTATGACAACCATGTGGTCCTGTCTCACAGATGGTCCAGACCGCGGGTCCACATTCTGAAGACACTGACATATACAACTACACGGAGCAATGATTAACTCTGTTAGATGGCAGCAGTAGTTCGCGTCCCGCGAAGGCCAAAGTGAGATTACACACGATAGAGTCGACTGTCGAGTCAGGGACGCCGCGTTGTGGGCCTAAGGAGAGGGACTGACCCAGGGACAGGAGGGAACAGGAGGAGGAGGAGAAGGAAGCTGGTGGGAAGATTGTCTGGAGAGTTGTCTTAAAGAAACTGTGACCTTATTTAGCGGTAGACTACAAGATGTCTATGTGAATGTTCTGTACTTGGAGGGAGCAGCCTGGTAACTTTGTGAGACAGAGAAGTTGTAGGCAGAGGAATTAGTTTGTGCAAGTAACTGTCATGTCAGCCACGCAAGGCTGGGGGGTGTATGTGAGTGCACTAGTGCCATACGTGTGAGTGCACTATTGGTGTATGTGTGAGTGCACTAGTGCCATACGTGTGAGTGCACTATTGGTGTATGTGTGAGTGCACTAGTGCCATATACATGTATGTGGGGCACTAATCCTGTGTGTGTGTGTGTCAGTGCAGTAATGCAGTATATGTTAGTGCATTAATGATGTATGTGTGAGTGCCCTAGTGCCATATGTTTGCAGGTATTAGTGCCATGTGTGTAAATGCACTAATGCGGTATGTGTTAGTGCATTAGTGATGCATGTGTCAATGCACTAGTGCCGTATCTGTGAGGGTACTAAGGCCATATATATGTGTATGAGAGTGCACTAGTGCTGTGTGTGAGGGCACTTGTGACATGTGAGTGCACTAGTGATGTATATGAGACAGCACTAGTGCAGTGACATGTAGAACTGACCTGTCCTGTTGCAGTCTGTGGGACTACACTGGACAGGAGAGCTTGGACTGTTGGTTGGAGTGTCATCATTGAAACCATGGTTGGGTTGTCACTTGGGTTGTCCCTGTCACTGACAAACCTTTGTTGGGTTGTGGATTCTAAGCATTGTGACCACAATGACCATTCTAAAACTTGTCGTGACTGGCAGTTATACCCACTGCTTTGGTGTGCTCGGTGGAACCATTATTTGGTTTATTGGGATACAGCCTTGGTTGGATTGTGGGTTTTAGAACACTTGGTTAGTACGTTTGTAGGAATGTGGGCTTTAGAACCCTCGGTTGAAATGTGGGCTTTAGAACCCTTGTTTGGAATGTGGGTGTTAGAACCCTTGTTTGGAATGTGGGTGTTTGAACCCTTGTTTGGAATGTGGGTTTTAGAACCCGACTTTGGAATGTGAGTGTTAGAATCCTCGGTTGGAACATGAGTGACTTAACCCTTGTTTAGAACGTGGGTGTTAGACCCCAGAATGTATCGCCAGGTTACTGCTACACCAGCAGTACTGGTCATGGTCAGTGGTCACTGATGGCCACCAAGAGAGACATGTTGCAGCCCAGGCTGAGAGAGTAGATGGCTTACAGTGTGCTTACATCATTGTTTCCATGGTAACTGTTTCGTCCACATGTGATTTTGTTGTGAGTTATTCACACCCTGTTTTTGAAGTTAATTTTTATGCAGTATTAATGAAGTTGGGACAAACGACAGAGAGTTGCTGGGGGCCCCCTGTGTGTGTGCTCAGAGTTAGTAACTGGGTGTGCTGATAATCAGTACCCATTGCTGGTAGCGCCCCATGTGGTGGAAGTCAGAACCTGTTGATGGTAGTGCCCCATGTGGTGGGAATCAGAACCATTACTGGTAGTGCCCCATGTGGTGGGAATGGGAACCATTATTGGTAGCGCCGCATGTGGTGGAAGGTACCACTAGTAGCGCCCCATGTGGTAGGAGTCACAACCTATTGCTGGTGGCGCCCCCTGGTGTTGAGTCAGTGCCCACTGCTGGTACAGTGTGGCGATCATTGTAGACTTGTTAGATTTTTGTTTTCACTGGCGTTAGTGCCGCGTTTCTAACTGTAGACAGGTTACGAGTGATTGAGACTGCTGGACATATACGCGGAGAAGATTGTGGCGGCCAGCGTGTACAAACAACTGTACATACGGAGGCGATGGAGCACGGTTCCTACACGACACAGGAGCAGCCTGTGCCGACTGTAGCCTCGTGCAAATTGGTGTTACATGTTTAGTGTGGAATCAGCCATGTTGTTAATGATTGTAATCAGTTGGTAATATTAATACTGCGTCAGCGTTAGTTGTATATTGTGCCAGGCGAGGGCGCTTCAGGCGGCCGCGGTGCCCTTATTTATATTCGACTGTATAGTATTTTTGCAGACATGAAATGGCCATCTATTTTGCGTTTATCGCCGACGTTATTTATGCTAGTGCCAGGCATGAGATGCCTGCTACATAACCTGCCTTACATGCTCTGTGCCCCGTCTGTGAGCCCCGTGCCCCTCTGAGAGGGGTGTCTCCATGCGCGCCACGCCGCGGCAATGCTGATATATCAGGTGGCTTCCTCGACTCATTCGCCTCTCGCGCTCGCCACAGATTTATTTTTACATGAACCTCGTTGCAATTTCGTTAATTTAAGCAATAAATTAAGTTCACTACATGTATGTTGATGATATAGTAGTTACGTAGTCGTGTATGAGATGTCGTACGGTAGATTATTGTAGTTAGTTACGAGGCTAGATCGTAGTAGACGTGCTAATAATCAGCAGTTTGGCGAGTCTGAGGAGAAATGCTGGTATTTTAATGAAATGGAGCCGTTTTTACACGCATCGTTTTGGTCACAGACAGTGGTGGCGCCACTGTCTGTGTGCTAGTTGTTCACGATGTCAGACTTTTGAAAGAACTCTCAGGTTAATGACTCGACCCACTGTTTCAGTTCAGTGTATGTATTGTGTCGGGTCTAATCAACTTAATGTGTCATAACGCCGTCATGTGCACTAGTGTCATGATCAGATGTCACATTGGTGTCATTATCGGGGGTATGACTATAAAGTCTGTCACCAGGTGTCACTACTGAATGTGTCGCTATAAATTGATGCTGATTGTTGTGACTACAAAAATGTGCAACGTTAACTCCCATAGACAGTTGGAGCTGTTGTGGTCTTGTGGCACATTCTGTGGTCATTGCCCAGTGGTTGACACATTCAAACGACAAGGTGCTAAAGGTGTCAGACACATTGCCAGCACTGATGGCTTCAGCAGGAGCGCGTTGATTACAGTGTCCACGATTGAGTGGGTTTATTTATATGTTGAGTGGTGGATAACACGGTCAGTGTAACCAAGGCTGTTCTCCACTCTTGTTTCTCCAAACGACAAATGTTTTCAGGTATTTGGATAATAATAAACGATGACAACATTCTTCTCTGCGTGTGCCATTATTACTGCAAGTCTCACATCTCATTTCTTACTGTTCATCATCTTTGTAAGGAATTAACTTACTTTGGACCATAGCATTTGAAACGTATGACATTTCGACCGATCAGCTTTAGGTCTTGGTCACATACTGTTTCATAGCTTTTGAAACGCACGACACAGTATGTGACCAACACCTAAAACTGTTGTTTGTTTCAAAAGCTATGCTTCAAAGTAAGTTAATTTCTTACAAAATAACCAAATCTTGGAGCCAAAAGCAATATAATCCATATTGTTCATAATTTGTTATGCGATTTCACAAAACAATTATACAAGCCTATTTCACCCAATTCAGAGAAATTAAATTATAAACACAAATCAGCATTACATAATATACAAGTGCATTGTATGCAGTTTAATTATTATACAACATGGTACAACTTAATACAATAGGTGTTGTAATTCCCAGGATGTATATTATATAATACAGTATTATATCTTATCATATACACAAAAAGGAATTTTACATTAATAATCCAATTTATGCTGCTACATAAATTGAACAAAAACTACTTCTCTGCAACCAAGTATGATAAGATGGGTAATAAGACGAAGTAAACATTCAATTCACCGACTGGAAAATGTGATCAGAACAACAAATGTTAACAAACATAAACTCCAACTTCCCACTACACAAGCACCCATTGATTTCGCATTCTTTCTTGCAAACTCATGTCACGCACTACAAAAAACATAGGCAAACGATACGTTTTGAACAAATGATTCCGAATTCTCCTAGTATGGTGATATAGCTGTCCTGCAGATGGCGCCTCAGTCAGGTGTACTACCGTTGTTGTCTGTTTTTGCTTGTTCTTGCATTTTGTTCGAAAATTTCTCTAAACGACGTCGCCGAATTTCTCCGAGTTCACTGCTGTCTTCCGCGTCTTGTTGTGCTGCACCAGATTCACCAGAGGGCAGCACTGTCTCTGGGGGCGCTGTGTAGCCCACTGCACCTTCGAGAACTTCGCCATCATCTACAAGCACAGAACATTGTGGTCAGGACAACTGCAAATGTACATTTCTCCAGATAATTCACAATTGACCTGTTACTATGTAACCTATTATTGCTTATCATCACATTTGTCAAGCCGATAATATGGATGTCGAATATGTGGCACATTTGGACATTTTGTTGTACATTTTGTTGAAAATCTTTCCACAAATGTTTTCTTTATGACAAAACCCATTTAGGGAAAATGTGCAGCTAGAGAACCCCAAGAAAAAGAGTGAAGACAGACACTAGAAGGGGCAGCAGAAGCAGAAAGCAGAACACGGCAGTACAAGGAAAGAGGAAGACTGAAATTGTGATGGCGGTACAGTGCCAACTTTCAAGAACATCTCAAGCGCTGGCATGAAGAGCTGCAAGTGATGGGTAAACTACATGAGCCTGAAAGGTGGATAAGTCTTGTGTAGTGGGTGGACCAGTCACAGTGATGCAGGCATAGACTACTGAGCGCAGTGGCTCAGGGGTAGAGCTTCGGACTCTCGACTACGAGAACCCGGGTTCAAATCCTGTGCTGCGGTGTTAAAACCTTGGGCAAGTTTTTTCACTCTACATTGCTCCAGTTGACTCAGCTGAGTAAATCAGTACCTGGCTATAGACATTGGTGGATATGTGTACGAGCGGCCTTCACGCTTTAATTGCAGCATATGGCTTGATGCTTCCCAGAGAAGCCAAGATGGTGTCTGAGTGAATAGGTCTGTCGGAAGTAAAGTGTAAAGCGCTTTGAACGGTCCTGAGGACTGGATACTGCGCTATATCGGAACTTAATTTTTTTATACTTTTTTTACTGAACTTGCCTGGTTTGTTGCCTGTGTCCCCCGGGGTGGGAGCAGCCATCATTGGGTCGCAGCTGTTGGAGGTTGCTATGTTGCTAGTCTTGCTGCTCGTTGCGGAGGCCGTTGGTCTTTCTGCTGACCACACGGTTGATGTCGGGGCAGTGTCCATACCCCCCATCCTGTCACAAACACTGACCAGTCAATGACAAACCAACCAGGGGACTGGTTTCACTAACATGCACATCAGCTCATAAGTCTGATTTTTTTTTAAACTTTGTACATGTAAATGCAATGCTTTTGTCAAGGATCTGAATAGCAGAACCCTATTTTTAAAGAGTATTTAATTCCTACTGAGAAAAAAAAGCAAAGTACACTTAATCTTTAGCTGCAATCTTCTACACTGAATGTTGTCAACTCCAGGTTGCACCAACAGGACACTGTCACCAGTGTCACCGAAATATCCCTCTGGTGGCATTTTGCAGTTTAAAAAAAATCCTTAAATTTAACAATGGATTTTCCTTACGTGCAGTTTACCTTAGTGACATATCTCCAGGCCTGCTCTATATGCACAAAACATTGTACAGGAGTTATTACACAATATTCATTTACTGTCAGTAAAACATAGAGAACAAATATTGACACGGTACACACAGGGGTAATTATAACTGTCACACTAGATGGCGGTGTGTGTGGTCAGTGAGTGTGACTGACCGTGACACGACGGTCGTGTACTGCTGTATCTGCAGCATGGCGGCGTCCAGCAGGGTGTGGATGTTGCGGAGACACTGAACCCGCGCCTCCAGGCTCTCCCTCTCCTCACCCTCCATCGCACGCAGCTCCTCGTCCGTCAGCCCACTGAAGTCAGCCGGGGGGACAGGGGGCGGACTCATCCCTGCAGGGGGCAACAACCGCATCACAGGGGGCAACAACCGTATCACAGGGGTCAACAACCACATCAGTACGCAGGCACACACTGGGATCAGTTTAATAACAATACCACAGCCACAGTAGCAGTGTTACCACAGCCACAACAGCGATGTAATCACATCCACATTAGCAATGTTACCACAGCCACAGTAGCAGTGTTCCCACAGCCACAGTAGCAGTGTTACCACAGCCACAGTGGCAGTGTTACCACAGCCACACTCAGTAGTAGTGTTACCACAGCCACAGTAGCAGTGTTACCACAGCCACAGTAGCAGTGTTACCACAGCCACAGTAGCAGTGTTACCACAGTAGCAGTGTTACCACAGCCACAGTAGCAGTGTTACCACAGCCACAGTAGCAGTGTTACCACAGCCACAACAGCGATGTAATCACATCCACATTAGCAATGTTACCACAGCCACAGTAGCAGTGTTACCACAGCCACAGTAGCAGTGTTACCACAGCCACAACAGCGATGTAATCACATCCACATTAGCAATGTTACCACAGCCACAGTAGTAGTGTTAATCTGCATTCGTATTTACTTGGATAAAACATTGAAGATGCTGTATACATACCGAAAGACATGGGTGGCATCATGAATGGTGGCATAAAAGGCATTGGTGGCATCATGCCAGGCATAAAGGGGTTGTTGGCAGTGTCTGAGCTACTCGCTGAGGTGCTGAATGATGTTGTCGTAGTGCTGGTAGATGACGCCACGGAGGCAGAACCTGGTGAAACCAGAGACATGAGTTAGAACGAGAGGAAAATATTGCTGCGTTGTCACTTCAACTAAAACACTGGAAACATTCTAGAGAGAAAAATGTAATGTAGTATATAGTTCCTACATATCTGTCCTACTTCGTTTCAACTATATTTGCTAGCACTAGACTTCTTCCTGTAAAGAACTGTATCACGCAGATCACATCTAGACTGGATGATGTTCCCTCCCTACATACAACAAACCCTATTTCTACAACATACCCTCTCACCCTCCCCACAATATATCCCCTCTTCCTGCAGTGTATTCATATTCACTACAAGTCACCACATGCTCCACTACAAAATACCCTGTCTTCCATGTGTCCCCACTGTTGCTGTCAACACAGACCAAAAGACACCCACAAAGGTTGGATGACTGACTGAGTGACATCTGACAGAGCGTCATAATACCTTGTACAGAGTAAACACAGACAATATATCTTGTTCCATCAAGCTTGAATCAGGTGGTCTAGTTGACGTGCATTTATTAAACGCATAAACACCTACTGCTTATGTACATTCTACAAAAGCATGTCAGTTGTGAGAGACTGGAATTGGGAGCAATGCTTACTGGGTGTGGGAGGCTGTTGGGGAGGCCAGGCTGCACCGGGGAACCCTGCAGGGAAGCCAGGGAAGGCAGCTGCTGAAACATCACATTTGAAACAGATGCAGTGTTAGAGACGACAGGTGACACTTACAGTCAGTGTAGCACTTCAAAGAGAAAACATCACCACGATTCTTATGAATTCATGACGTAAGATGAAATATGCTTTGCTACGGATGAAACATAAACATATTAAAACACCTACGGGCACTCATTGGTGTGGTACCAAAAATAGTATCCTCGGTGAAATGACAGCATCTTTTATACTATTAAATTCATTTCTTCACCAAGGGATCAATAACTCTTTATGTGGTGGAAAAGCAGCTGATGGAATGTATTTTCAGATACATTTTGACAAAGTTTCAACTTATTTGCTAAATTGTGCTCGTTGCAGCTTTTTATATAAACTTCACTCCATAGTGTACGATAGATTTAAGGAGTATGTAGGCGAAACACATTCTGAAAACTCCCCTAAACTTTATCGAATGAATTCTTTTTAATGATGGATTTTCTTATGAGCTCATTACCCTCGTGAAACAGTCCCCAGGTCACGCAGCAGGTTAGGCAACATACATGCACGCACGTATGCACTATGCACACACGCAGAGACACACACATGTATGCACACTTGTACGCATATACACATGTGCACATAAACAGACACACAAGCATGAACAGTATTGCACACAATCATTTTAGTGTAGAAGAGGCAATTACAGTGGAGACTGGAGATGCGAGATAAAATGTAAACATGTAAACACACTGGGAGGTTGTGTAAGTTCAAGTCACAATGTATACAGTTCATTAGCTCAACATTAATTATTAATGAGTTCGTGGTAGTGGACAGAGACTGGACACAGAGAGTACCACCTCATGTGACCACTCTGTCCGCTGCCCTAGTGGGAGGAGCCCTACCTGGAAATGGGGGCACGGGGGGCTGCTGTGGGGGTGCGGCAGGGGCTGCTGGCTGGGCAGCCTGCTGTGACTGTGGGCGTGGGTTGTGGATGATGTCCATGCGACACGTGGGACAGCTCTGTTGGCGCTGGAACCACGAGCGCAGACAGCTCTTGTGGAAGATGTGGTTGCAGGGCAGCTTCTTGCAGCTGGACAACATCTCCTCCCGACAGATGATGCACACGTCACTCGCAGACAGCTCCTCAGGCGTCGCATCAGGGTAACTACAACACACAGTCAGGGTAACTACAACACACAGTCAGGGTAACTACAACACACAGTCAGGGTAACTACAACACACAGTCAGGGTAACTACAACACACAGTCAGGGTAACTACAACACAGTCAGGGTAACTACAACACACAGTCAGGGTAACTACAACACACAGTCAGGGTAACTACAACACACAGTCAAGTCAGGGTAACTACAACACAGTCAGGCTAGACACAACAGCAGATAGTCCAGACACTGTTAGGCTTGACGCAACTACACGTACAACAGATAAGCTAGACAGCCACCCTAGACACAACTATGGTTATGCTAGACACAGTGGCCATATAATCAACCTAGACAAGGTCAGAGTTAATCACTCCAGAAATGGTCATATAATCAACCTAGACAAGGTCAGAGTTAATCACTCCAGAAATGGCCAAATAATCAACCTAGACAAGGTCAGAGTTAATCACTCCAGAAATGGTCATATAATCAACCTAGACAAGGTCAGAGTTAAGGGTACCAACTACTCGAGAACAGCTATGTGCCATATTTATGTTAATACTCAATATATCTCAACCAAATTTGGCATACACGTTCGTTATGTGAACAGCACTTAGTGTGTAAAATTTGAACTCATTTGCATATGTGTTACCATAGCAACCGACATTTTAAAATTACACAGAGGGGTGAATTAAAAAAAATTATTCTGAGTCAATGGTTTCATGTGGATTCATGGAACTGCTCAAATTCATTAGCTAGAATGTCCCTTCATACAATAAGGTGGTTTGAGCTTGAAAAATCTAATGTGTTCTATGCTTGTAAAATGATTTTTCAGAAATAACGTTTTTTGGACGTTGGTCAACTGTAGTGTTTCATATCTGACAACTCCAAGTAGTCAGCTGCCATGGTCAAATGAGTCTTATTGTGTGTGTCACTAACATGTGAACAGATGGAACAAATTTCAGATGTCTATCTTTCATAGTTTTTTGGGAATAATTATTTGAAATTTCACAAATGTGCAAAAACGTGATTTTGAGAAAATGACAAAAAACGACAGCATGTCATATAATATTGACAGCACACCTAGAAACCACTAATAACCATTAACTAAATCATTTATAAGTGTCTGCATAATGAACATGACTACCAGGCATCAGATTCATATAGGAACAACATTTTATTATTGTGCCAACCTTATTTATAAGTGTCTTTTTGACCCAAAATGCGTGACGAATTGTTAACGTTTTGCCGGTCGACGCCATTTGTTTTCTCATCCTGCAGCTGCCGGAAACGGCGCTGATTGGGCGATGATGCGATCATTGGTGCGCCGGGCGCGTTCATTGGATTAGACATTTACGCGATATTATAATGAGCCATGGATCGCGTAACAAATCCTTATATGGCAGTAGAGGTCGCATACATTTTCCCGAAATAGATGCATATAATTATATTCTAGAACTCCCAGAACACCACATCCGGTTATGTGTAAACTTCCGGACAAGACGGTTACAAACATGGCGGATTTACTAGGCGGCGTGTCTCTGGACTCGAACGTTCTTTTTAGTCATTCCCGGACATTTAAAAATGGCTACCACGGTGGATTTTGCTTCTTGAAGAACGAGGGGCATGTTATAAATGATGTTTTTATTGGTATTCATTCTTGAAATATTGAAATATGCTCTTGCACAGAGCTGTATAAGATACCAATGCATCTGAAAATGACATGATCTGAAAACCGTATTTTTTTTATTTCTCGACCCGCTGGTCTCCTTAATCACTCCAGAAATGGCCATATAATCAACATAGACAAGGTCAGAGTTAATCACTCCAGAAATGGTCATATAATCAACCTAGACAAGGTCAGAGTTAATCACTCCAGAAATGGTCATATAATCAACCTATACAAGGTCAGAGTTAATCACTCCAGAAATGGCCATATAATCAACCTAGACAAGGTCAGAGTTAATCACTCCAGAAATGGCCAAATAATCAACCTAGACAAGGTCAGAGTTAATCACTCCAGAAATGGTCATATAATCAACCTAGACAAGGTCAGAGTTAATCACTCCAGAAATGGTCATATAATCAACCTAGACAAGGTCAGAGTTAATCACTCCAGAAATGGTCATGCCAGATAAGATCTTGCTAGACATAGTCACACCAAACACATGAGAGTAAGTACAAGATATGATCATGCTAAACGACACATGTTCATCACCGAAAACAAACAAGTTGGTTATGTCTATTACACAGTCTATGTTGACTGTGTCAAGTGTAACACCAACTCACAGTGTGTTCATATTTCTGATGGCTCTTCTTGACATCACAACATCATTCAGGGCTTTCTTAAAAACTCTGAAACAATAACAGTATTCAGTCATGACATGTATGCAGCTGCCACCTACAATATTGTATTTTATTACAAGACTGCTTGGTGTCAACACAGGTCTACAAGGAATCTCGGCTTCACATTCAAACAATCCACCTTACTCCTGCCAGAAGCAACTTCAACAATGTTTGGCGTTGTTATAATTACAATGACAATTTTTGCTGCACAATGTTAGTGCCAATGACTATTCTGAAATTCATAAAATTCAATGATTGAAAACAGTTCACAAGATGATGAATGACAATGACCTTCAACAGTCTCAATTTTTTCTGAATAAATATTGTTGCTTTTCAAATATGCTTAAATGACTGAATTAATGCCTACACAAACTAATTTAATAGTACATTTTTTGTGGTTGTATGAAATTTGCCCACAAGTTTGCATTACAAAATACTTTCTGTACAAAATGATACAAAACATATATTTTTGTTACATTTTGCAGACAACATTCACGGCAACAACAGCTGCCCTATTCCATTCTTGTTCCCACTGGTGACGACACTTTTCCTGTTGTAGACAACAAATTGGTCGTTCATTTTTGGCTAAATCGAGCACCTCCCAACTTTGTCCAAATACATTCCCAGTAAACTGACCTCATGGTGAGATACATCGGCCTGATTGCAAACAGTGGGAATGTGTGCACCTTGACCATGATGGCAAGGAACAGCATGTAGAGCACCACCTTGATGAAGCCTGCAGCACAAAGACGACACTGTATCACTGCTGTCTTACACACCCTTTCATCTCTTCATAAACTGTTACAGTCCAACTTTAATTTAGAATCATACAAACTGACCAGTAGGTAATTATTACCTTTTAAATGTTAATGTCTTATTGATTAATGATACTGTAGAAAAAGGTTGTATATAATAGTAATTGTGCATGCTGTGTGCGTGCATGTGTGTGTGCATGAATTGTGTACGGTGTGTTACGTTGTGTGTGTTCACTGTGTATGTTGTGTGTGATAACTGTGTATGTTGTGTGTGTTAACTGTGTATGTTGTGTGTGTTAACTGTGAATGTTGTGTGTGTTAACTACATATGTTGTGTGTGTTAACTGTGTATATTGTATGTGTGTGTTGTGTTGTGTTGTGTTGTGTTGTGTTGTGTTGTGTTGTGTTGTGTTGTGTTGTGTTGTGTTGTGTTGTGTTGTGTGTATTAACTGTGTATGTTTTGTGTGTTAACTGTGTATGTTGGGTATGTTAACTACATATGTTGTGTGTGTTAACAGTGTCTGTTGTACACACCCAGCAGTAGTTCCGTGTAGAGCAGGTAGATGGCTTTGTTTTCCCACGGGTTCTCATTCTGTACATCCACCGTGTGCAGCACATACTTGACAAAGATGTGTAGGAGCACCATCAGTAGGATGGCATACTACAACACAACATAACACTTGTCAACAAACAACCTACTACACATCACAGTTGTTAACTCACACTTGTCAAATGACATACTATGTTAACTTATCTGTTAGAACTACTTTTAATTGAAAATGAATATATATATATATATATATATATATATATGTATATATATTATATATATATATATATATATATAATATATATATATACACACATGTAATTACAATTACACATTACATTACAATCATATGCCCTATATTTAAATTCAGTTTTATTCAAAATGTTGCTATAAAATACCAACATAAGTTAGTATGATAAAATGTATCAGTTTTGTATTATATGTGACTTACCTCAAACCCAAACACGAGCTGCACTGAGGCTCCCTTGATGAGTGTGTGGTAGTAGGCGTGGTTGATGAAGAACACATCAGAGCATGCGAGAAACGCCAGCAATGCTGCAACAGAGTAAACACGACATTACTTCATCTGTTGCAGCGTCTATGTCATTGGCTGTCATCCAATCTTTGTCACTACATGATCCGTCTCTTGTTCAGTCCTCAAGTCGTAAAACCATTTACAAGTCCTGAAACTTTGACAATGGCCCAGTTCAGTTGTTAATTTTTGATACAGTGTAATTAACTTGAAAATAAAGATACTGGTATTTTAAATATGACATTTTACTGAGATGACCGTATATACCTACATAATGCTCGTATGTGAAACAGCCACGATATAATAGGACTTCGTTCCATCTGAAACATATAAAACAAGTTAAGTGACATGATGCCAGCCCAATACACTGCTGGTAGTGGTAGGTAACTGCCTTGTCCAAACATTATTTTAAAATAGTCCTCAAACTAAGTATATTAAAAAATTACCACGTTGCTTTGCATTTTTAAGACTCAATATAGGCTCTACCCTCTCAGCTACAAAACTTTCACATTTTAATTGTGCTTGATACTTGAGCCAAAATAATTACTGGATAGAACTTTTGGCCAATGTTTTGGCACTAGAGTTGCAGATATCTACCGGGGTAGTTATATTATTATATCTTTCTACTTGTCTACATTCCCAGACAAGGAACTTAGAATTGCATGCATCTACACATTGTGTCACAAAGTACACAGCATCTGTTACAACTTACGTAGTCAATGCGATCCTCCGCAAGCCAATGGAAACATTTAAGGAATAACAGCAAAGTAAATAAAGCAACAAAACGTGGACTGAAGTCGTCCCGGAAGACTGTAAACGCCAGACACGTCTCAGTGACGGCGTACCACGACCGCTCTATCAAGTGCTGCAACAAAAAAACGTAGTTGTCTTAGAAAAAGGCGTTTTATTCAAGTAAATCTTAGATATGCCTCTTAGGTGAGATTAGGTGTGCATGTTTAGTAGAAATCCACAGGTATGCCCATAAAAAATATTTAAGTAATGGACTAATGACTTCACAATCTCAACTGAATTAAGAATTGTCTTTCGTACATACCGTTTCTACGTAAAAATATAATACCCTGTATATTATTACCTTAATTTTATGGGATACTGGATATCCTGAAAATGTATATATGTATTAAAAATAAATCTTGTTTTATAACCATTATAAGTGATGCATCTGACATCTGATAAAATTGGTTTCTGATATAACAAGCACATTACTGTAAAAAAAAACTGATGTTTAACTGCTTGTAGGTACATGGAGAACAATTTATCAATTATTCTGGCATGCTTCGCTACACAAACAATTACCTGTATGTATCAAAGCCAAGCAAAGCTACAGAAGTTCAATAATAATTATAGTAATTTCCATTCCTTCATTCCACATTAAATAAAAACACTATTTTTTTTAAATGTAATACTGCTGTGTTCATATTTCACAGTGCATGCATGCATGCATGCATGCATGCATGCACGCACGCACGCACGCGTATAATATGTACATCATCTGATTTGAAGTCTTTCCCATACCTCCATTTCTGCTGCACGCAGCGTTCCAAAGAATATCTTCCTCATGAGTTTGCCCATCAGTATAACACACACGAAAGCTTGTACATACAGCACCTGTTGTAACCAATGACACAGTAAGTTAGTCCGGCAACTTGAAACTATCTTTTGTATCCTATCCGCAAAAAACAGTGCTTTAAAAACAAAAAAATTCCGTCATACACACATGCCAGTAATAAGATTGGCAAAACATAAAAAGTTGCAGAATTCAGGGGATGCGCAGGATTATAAAAATATTTGACAGGCGTTCCTTTCATAATAATAACAATTAGATAACGTGTATTGTGCCTAAATCTAGAAACCGAGCTCAGATGCACATCAATACAAAAGTGTTAATCAATTTGAGTCAATAAACAATTCCAGAAAAAGCCCTAGTCCCAATTTGTATGTTGACTTTAGGGACAAAACGTTACTAGTGCTACATTACACAAACTGAACAGCTGTCTCTGGTCACAACCAAACAATTTGCTGGCTAAGTTCACAACGTGCCCAAACTTTGTTTTATTCATACTGGTGACTGCCTCACCAAGTTATTAAAGAGGCACTGTATGGGACTGAACCTTCCACGCGAAACAGCAAAATTTGGCCGACCCGCGAGGAGGCAGCACCGTCAGTACCTAAAACTATCTTGTTGAATTTGAATCAAACACAGGATCACTTTTAAAAGCCATGAGTTAAAAATAGCAACAACAGTTATCATGTGGCATGCTTGTCTTGTCAGTTGTCGCAGTTTTGTCCACCGCTCGGCTGCGCAACATCGTCAACAAGATATTTTTAGGTACTGACGGTGCTGACTCTCGCGGGTCGGCCAAATTTTGCCATTTCACGTGGAAGGTTCAATCCCATAGAGTGCCCCTTTAAGCTAAATGATAAAATACTCTCTATCAAGCCCCTATAAACAGGTTCGGTAATAAAAACTAATATGTTAACCGACATCTCTAGAGTGAAACATGCTTTTGAGCTTTCTTGCACATATAATCCACAAGTTCACAAAATGTCAAATTGTTGTCTACGTACCCACTTACTTGAAACTATCAATTATTTCAACTTCTTAATCGTCTATGGATATTGGTTTTGGTACATGTTTAATACTCCCACCTCAAAAGAGAAAAGACTAACTATTGTTTTAGTTATATTCAGTTGAAGAAAGCTAGACTTAAACCAACATTTTAATTAATCAATTTGTAGGTAGACGTTTACACGAGAGGAGTACATTGCGAGTGGTTTTATCATGGTCATTCAATAGTCAAATTACATGTCAAACGTATGCATGCATCAATGAAATCAGCTGAACATTATTGCCAGGGGGTAGCACAAAAACAAGAAAGAATAATGGTGAGAATATGTAAAGTGAAAGTTAAAAACAAGAGATAGCCCAAGTCTAGATGAATATGGTGGCAAGTTGAGCCTTAAAGGCGTCAAATATGCCTATTGCTATTATGTTTGCGGGAGATTGTTCCATTCCTTCATTTCCTTGATGGGACTTGTCGACAGCTGGTGATACACTGCAATATCTGGAAGGAGTGGGCTGCTGTGTGTCATGGGAGTTATAGGTTGGATAGAGCAGCAATATAACTATTTTTTGTCTATCCTGGAGTGATGTCCACTATAGGTTTTGGAAAATCTTGGTAACACTGGATCTACTCTGGTAATGGTTTTTAACAAATTGAGCCCCTCGACGTTGAACCATCTCCGGGAATTCGCCCATCTCCAGAATGTTGATGTCCACCATTTGGCATTTCGCATACTACAAGATATTCCGGTACTTTTACAGTTTAGGCCCGCACCTCGAAAAAACCAACAAAATGATCACCTACGATGACCAAACTTCGCAGGACGTATCTACTACACCTGTACTACGCGTATGCACTTGTCATGTGATCAAAAAATAATAATTAATGCCTGAAATCGATCAAAATGTGTAAGTAAATAACGCGCTGTGACAAATTCATACGCGTAGTACAGGTGTAGTAGATAAACCATACGAAGTTTGGTCATCGTAGGTGAACATTTTGATGGTTTTTTTCGAGGTGCGGGCCTAAACTGCAAAAGTACCGATATTCCTACAGGATAGCTAGCTGAGAACTTTATGTAAGGTACTGCCAGTTTTACATTTACTCACTGCTGCTCAGTGTGATTCTTTGCGCTACCACCATCAAACAATCACTGTGAAATGTGATTGTGAATCAGTGACACCGTCACCGGTGCCGGTGTTTGACAGTTTGTTTATATACAAGAAGTATACGACACCTGTTAGTATTAGATTTAGGGTCTTAAGAGAATGAAATATATAACATTGCGACAGCGCATTAATTCTGTTGTGTGATTTCGGCATCATCGCTGTCAGTTATTAGTGTCTGGCAGTGCGATTGTCACTGACAGTGACATCTGGCCTGAGCTGAGGATGTCAGATATTTTGATTTCGAATTGAGTCGGCTTTTTCCGGATGCTTAAACGAAAAACATACCGCCATGCTTGGACTTGATTTTGTTATATACACCACAGACGGGTAAAACTGTTTGTTCTGGATGTATGCATTTGCAACTACACCCGCAGTCAGGGCAAGACTGCCAAAAGTCAACAACAACGACTTCATGTTTTCCCAGTTGTGGGGGCCAATCGTCTTCAAAATGGCGTTGGCTAATTTCCCGTGGCAGTCCGGTGTCACGGTTAATAGTTTAGCCTATGTAGACCGCGATGGTGACGGCTATTATACACAAATATTTTCAATATAATTTGTTATCTGTAATATGGTAATGACATTATATAATATGTTACATAGTATGACTTACTGTTTCATAATGTTTCTAACCATCCGTTTTAGGACTCCTTTTATGGAGTAAATGTAAATACATTACGATGCAGTAAACCAATAAAGCGTATGAATATGTATAAGAAAATATATAGCAAAACATAGGAAGCACACGTGTCAATTGTGAGGAACTTTTTCATATAATTAACACAAAAATATGTTAAATATACGTATATTATATTCGTGTAAACGTATTAAATTTCTCATCACTTTCAAATGTACATTCTTGCTGCGGTAAACAATTAATGTGCCACACAGGGTCATGTTTGGAATGCCGAAGCACGTGTGTTTGTTGTTGATTGGCTAAACTGTTCTTTACGCGGGGTTTTTGTTTTGACAAAATGCTGTTCGATTTAACAAAAATGAGAAAACCATGAAATGTTGCAATAAGCGTTGCTTCTTTTTTTACAACATAGATAAACGGTATTATAGGCAGTTTAAAGTACGTTGTAAAAAGCAGACGACATCTTTGGCGTTCTTGACAGAAGAAATCGCGCGAATCAGAATGTAGAATACACTTTTGCTTTGGGAACAGGATTGGGATGTCGTCTAATTTTTAGTTCCATTTTATTTTATTTCTTATGTGCAGCAAAATCTTCAGTGAATTAGTTATACAGTACTGTGCAATATATACGAGAGCTGTGTCAGGTGAATCTTGGCAAATGTTTTATTTGGAGCGTTTGGCGATGCGCAACGATCACATGCAATACAATTTTATAAATTGCGACGTCGAAAATGGACACAAATTATCACTCTAAGAATTAACTTCTACCATACTCGTTATATATCTATATGTAGCAGTTGTGCTCGTGATTGTGTGCAACAAAGGTGACACTTTTAATTACTATGGCCACACTTACAGACTCTTTGGAGGACATATCTAACTTTAACAACAAACATGGAATGATACACAAACGGACAAGACGCGATTCAGATTCGGGAGCAGAAAATGACCTGGTCGTTCACTCGCTCAAAGTCAAACGTGTGAAAAGTGCTGGTACTCGAAGACAAAGCTTTATTGTCAAGAGTAAAGAAATGAAAGCATATTTTAGACTTCTTGGTAAGTGGATAACACCTCCTAGTCATAGACCTAGACAAATTCAAGCGCCAGCACGGGGGAGGAGGGCAGAATCTGTGGCTGTAGCCTACCTGCTAACCTACGCCCTAGCCCATAATATTTTATTATTTAAATCAGCGTTACAGATATGTGGTGACACTCCGGCTCAGTCCTGTCAATATTTTCGTTTCAAACCCTTAGCTATAGTCAGTGTAGATTTTTCAATGTGAAATTATACCAATACTAGTAAAACACAATGGCAACGTATCATGACTAAATTTCAACACAATAGCCCCAGATCCACTGTTCAAACAACAATCCAACACTCTAACTACTCAATCAGTCACTGCACATATAAAGTTCTGTCATTTGAACGTTTCTTAAAAAAACTAATCGTACATGTCAGTTGTGTCCATTCTGTCCTGTGAACAGGGTAAACACACAAAACCACACCTGTTGTTTTGATCTGATGTGATCAATTTAAATATTTGAGATGAAGTAACTATTCTTTTTATGCATAATTTATATTGAAAAATTCAGATATACATGGTATGAAATGAATAAGTATTATCAGCGCATGTACACATGGTTTCCTATATGTAATTATAATAGCATTTTATCATTTAAGAGGACCTTGACTATGGCCACATAATCACTGATTAACGTTTAGATAAATTCTGATACATCCACTTAAAAAAACATTCCCAGAAATAATATATATTGATTTGACATGCAATGGCCAAATTCTGAACTAATAGAAAAAAATACTAATTGTAGTACTAGGGTAAATATGCTATTTATCAGATAGTTCTAAAGTTGGATTCTGGACAAATCAATGACACCAATCAAGTGACAGCAGTAATGAGTAAAATTAAAGAAGTGATGCTAAGCTTGACATTAGCTAGTGCCATACATTGCTATGTTGTTTTATCTTTTGTCATATTTTAACAAATATTTGGAACAAATGTAATTTCTCAAAACATATACATCCTATTTTTAATTGGTTTATATAATAAAAATATGTGTCTTAGTGAGCTACGTTGTGAAAAGTTTATGTTTAGACAATAATGATTCTTTTAATTAAAATATATATTATGTATTGTACTATACTTTTTTTTTTCTTGTAGATGATTCAGTAGTGTTTGATTTTTTAAATGCGGATGCCTGCAAACGAATATCAGACAAGGTAATTATGTACTTGCGCAAATACCCACTGTTATAGAAGAAATGTAATATATTATCAGTCATTGATTATGTTATGATAAATTATGATACATGATTATAGAACTTATATTGAAACATAGATCAGAGTTCGATCAGTTGTGCTTTTTTATATCACATGCATAATGTTATTGCGTTAATATTAGAATAAACTCTTTAAATATGTTATCCATGTCACAGGTTTCTGATAACCAATCGTAAGTAAAGGGTATTACAGGGTACCCTAATATTGATAGTACAGAAACATTTTATACTGCTGTTTTTAACAATATTCACAATTCATGACACAAATGGAAAATGTGAAGTACTTAGAACTGAGCACTATGAAATGCATGACATGTTTTATGTTGCAGTACTTGCTTGCTATGGTGTTTGCATATTTCAAGAGAGCAGGGTTTTCAACAAAGGAGTTTACCAGGATAAATTTCTTTGTTGCACTGTAGGTATAAATGTATAACATTATTCTGTAAGAACACATATGTTATTAGCATATTTCAAAAAACAGAACACAGTTTGGACAAAGTTAGCATCATTTAGCATTTTTGAATTGAACAAAATTAGTAGTACCTAATTATTACTGGCAATGTCAGACATAAATCTTGACTTTAGAATATATACAATCAGTACATTTCATTCATTCATTTTGCTATTTCAAAACATGCACATCCACCAATGTACATACAGGTATGCATGCCCCCTTGAAGTCCCTCACAGTTATATTGCATTCTCACACACACACACACACACACACACACACACACACACACACACACACACACACACACACACACACACACACACACACACACACACACACACACACACACGGACACACGGACACACGGACACACACACACGGACACACACACACGGACACACACACGGACACACAGACACACACACGGACACACACACACGGACACACAAACGGACACACACACACACGGACACACACACACGGACACACGGACACACACACACACGGAACATACACACACGGACACACACACACGGAACATACACACACGGACACACACACACGGACACACACACACGGACACACACACACGGACACACACACATGGACACACACACACACGGACACACACACACACTCGGACACACACACATGGACACACACACACGGACACACACACATGGACACACACACACGGACACACACACACGGACACACACACACGGACACACACACACGGACACACACACACGGACACACACACACAGACACACACACACGGACACACACACACACATGGACACACACACACACACACATGGACACACACACACACATACAGACACACACGGACACACGGACATCACCAATGGCATCAAACATGTAGTGTTCAAGTATCATTCAGCGTAAATGTTATCATTCCAGATATTTGGCAAATGATATGGAAGAAGATGAAGAAGATTACAAGTATGAGATATTTCCATGGGCACTTGGCAAAGGATGGAGAAACAAGTACATTGGATTCTTGCACAAAAGGGACAAACTGTGGATGAAAATAGGATACAGAGCAGTTGTCAGCAAAAAGTGCTGTGATGAGGTAAGACTATGATTTGATGTACCTGCTAAACAGGTGCACACTGCACACAGCAAATAAAGCACTGCCGAATTTGTCTCAATAACTGTTTTTCATCAACACATTAGTTTATAGGGAATGTTTCAATGTGTTTTATGCATTGCAGATGAGACCATTTTTTTTTATAAATCTGTATTTTGGACATTAACTTGGCATTTCTCAAACAGTGGGTCATGACTCTCTGAAGGGGTCACAAGAAGGGGATTGTAGACTCGCACTTGGTAGCCCATCCTGTTGCCATAGATCATAATATAATACAAGATATACCATAATAGAATACAGCAGTATATTTAAGTCTGTCTCCAACAATCAAATAAAACAAAGAAATTCCCCTACATGAACAGTAAGTGACCAACGGCCACAACAAGGGGGTCGTTGGGTAAATCCAGTTGAGAAATGCTGGATAAATATTTTTGATTGTTGAACTGCAAATCAGACCTTAAGCAAACCAACATCAAACTCAACCCATTAGGTAGTGTTGCCCTGTTAACAAAAGTAGCTCCTGTATGAGTGATAACTTTGTCATTCAATTGTAACAATATATATTATTTTCTCATTAAAAAAAATCCATATCTAAACATGACATGACTATATATGCTTCCCAAAATGTGTATTTTATAATCCATATGCAACATAATACAATCAAACTTTATTATCCCATGAAGGAAAATTTGTGTACAATGCTCATTAGATATATAACAGTAATAAAAAAAAACAATACAAATAAATACATAATTAAATGTTTTTTTCTAATACAGATTACAGAATCGCGTAATATACTGGTATTAATTGTCATCATATGCAGCAAAATATAGTATGTGTGTTTATGCAACTGTGTAACTCTCTGCTGTCAGGTGATGGCCATAAATGCCGGGCACTGGTGCTGGCAACGGGAGCGACCAGAGCACCACACTGGAGCCATCCGTGCTTACATGCGTGACCCTGACGACGATGGCTACCCCCGAGGGCCTGACTCAACGCCCTGGCTGTGCAAGCAGTGTAGCCAGTACACAGAGTACGACTCTGCCAGTCCAGGCAGCATCTCCTGGTATCTCTCTTCTGGAAGTGAGTCCTCCCAGGATGACACTTATACCATGAACTTATCCTTCGTACCTCAAGTTAATTCAAGATTTAACATGGAAGGTATGTTGGTGACGCTTAATTCATGGTTTTCATACATGATGCCACCTTGGCTTCACAACTTAAACATAGATCCATATACATGTATATCTGTCATGTTTAACTGCTCATTCAGTATGCACCATCTTCGATATGATTGCCACACCCATAAACCATTACATAATTATGAATGAGCAGAAGTGGATGAGTGTGTTTTCAGTGAAGTAGGACTGGAGGCATTGTTGACTTGAAATGCAACCAGAGGGCTTGACTATTCTATTACAGTAGTTTTTGAGTGAAATATAATAATAAAACTGCACATTTGTTCTGTGAACATGTGCCATAAAATAGTTTTCACAAATCGTTATCATCAGAAAGTAATAAATGTATCACGAGTGTAAGTAAGTGGACAGTTCTACCACTGATGACACCATGCAATGCTTACACACTGTTTCAGTGGTTTGTGGGCATCGTTGATGGTACCTACTGACATGAATATATTGTCATGATTTCATTGGCCTAAACCCTGGTAGCTTAGCTGGAGGAGAAGCATGTCCCAAAGTCTGTGTAATTTGTAGTGTATCTAGCGAGGACTTGATGTAGTGTCTAAATGTGTAAAGCACTCTGAGCAGTCATGATGACTGGATAATGCACTGTGCAAGAACATCTTACATGTTTACTGGCAATGTCTGTGCATGCATTTTCACTGTCAGCATGTGTGTGTGTGTGTGTGTGTGTGTGTGTGCGTGCGTGCGTGCGTGCGTGCGTGCGTGCGCGTGCGTTTTTTGACAATGTTTTTGGTCATGTTTACTGGCATTGGGTCTGGCTGTGTTTGTCTATGCATGTTTTCTGGCTGCTTGGATGTGAATATTTACTGACCATATTTATTGCCTTATAATGTGTATGTGTACAGGCAGTATGTGGGTGTGTGCAAATGATACCATTTACCCCGAAAGGCATCTTCAAAATACCCAACCACTTTTACCACATTTGTTAATAACCTTGAAATTAATCTATTTATTGAATGCACTCCAGCTTACATTTATAAGTGGTTCATTTCACATCTGTTGTTTCTAGGGTTGAAGCAAACACTGCAGGCAGAGGATGGTATCTGGGCGCATGATGAAGAATGAGAAACAGAAGAGACTTGTATTTAGACAATACGAGTGCAAAATTAAACCTGTTCCATTGACACTATTACAAGCTTTTTGCTGACATCGTATTTGCCATCTGCAGTTTAGTCAGTCAGTCTAAAGTGTACTGCTTGCTTTATGTGATGACACTTGGTTGATATATTTGTCCATACAGCATTTGTGTCTTGCATTCATGTTTGTTTTCTAATTACTTATATCAACATATTAATTTAGCGATTAATGTTAAATTCCTTGTTTTAGAGGATCACAACCATCCGAACTTGCTGAAAGACATTATAAATTTGTCAATGATGATTGTTATTTTGCTATGCATTTCTTGATTCAGCACTTGGCTTATGATATTTAAATGGGGTTTGGTCTATTATATCATTGTTTCAGCATAGCGATTGGTATGTGCTGATAATTAAATTAATTATCCTGCTATGTCTGTCTTGGTTACATTCGTAAGACTACACTGGATGACACTGATATATAACACTGGATAAATAACAACTGACTACAAATGAATTACAACAGGAAGTCGATCTATGGTTGCTAGATGCCTTTATTTATCAAACATGCAGGTAATCTGGCACACTGATCTTACACTAATTATGTAAATAGTGTATGTATGTATATGTGTATAATCTATAAACCTACGGAATATTGTATTTAACTTACCAGCAGTTCGTGAAACTTGTCTGAAAGAATGGTAGTGTCCATTGTTAGTTGACTTGAATCTAAATGCTATGACAGTGTGCTTTGTTAGTCTGTGAAACCCAGTCTCTGATCTATCCCCATGACTGAGATCAATTGTACCCATTAGTTCGATATTCTCCCTGAGGAAACTGAACTGTCCCTTGTGTGTGGCATGGTTGTTAGAATTCACTGAGGGTTCTCTCATGGAAATGATGATTGCTGTTGGGGTGAAGGGATGGAGAGGCTCACCCTTACCCCATTCTCTCTCACCCTTGTATCATTTCATATCTTCCGCAGTCTCACAAGAAACACTGAAACAGATAATTCCATTTTAAAATATTTTGGCTAGCCAAAGAACATGCACTGTTTTAGCGTGGATTTCACTGAAAGAACTTAGAACTTGCTGTTTATAAGATGCTTGTCTAAAAATCATTAATATGTGTGTTGTTGATATTAACGGATGCTTACTCAACTATTTATTAAATAACTGAAGCCAGAATGTATTGGTGTTATTCTTTCTGTATACACAACTTAGAAGCTATTAAATGGGTGATATGTGGGTATGAGTGTCAACACCCACCCACTTGTACTCTACTGCATACACTGGGATGTATAACAACAAAACATGTCTCAGTTTGTCAACCACAGGTCTCCAATTTTGCAAAATTGAGGACAACCCTAGTTGGCCTTGACTTTTAACATATTTTTGGGAAATTATAATGCCTAATTTATTAGCATGGTGGGTAGTTGTCAGAGTATTGCATCAAACAGCTGCATGGCTACTGCTGAATTCAAGACGTCACTGTTAAAAATAAACATCTTGTTAAGCCTGCAGGCTTGAACCGTTAAATCACCGTTTTAATTTCCCCAATCTGGATGTGTTCACTGTAATGTAATATATAATCACATAGAGTAGCATCAGCCAGTATGTGTATTATGTCAAGGTTTAGAGTGACAAAGACAACTTGAAAGGAAACAAATTAGCTGCATTGTCATTTCTACTGGCAATTGCATATAAACAGAAAACAGTCACGTATCCTAAATAGCAATTACCCACACATTTTGAATTTACTCATAATGTGATATAAAATGTTTTATTACAAATCAACAGTCAGCATTCATAATGTAAAATGGAAGACTGAAATAACACAAATTAAAAAGTTACTCGTTCATGGATGTGATGTTAGTACTTGTAACAAAGGGAGTCATTATTTAAAAAGTCATGCTGCAGGTTTATAAATTATTATACATGTAGTAAAATAAAACATGGCCTGCCATAAATGCATTATTAAAATAACTCCTTGTTGGTGTGCTGTTTTCACTGTGTGGTTTATCGCTACTGATATTCCAAATGCAAGCACACATCTGCTGCTCCATACAAATGTTGCACACACATTAACAGATCAATAGTTTTTCCATAAATTCTCTGGGCAAGGTGTTGCTGGATGTTTGATATCTGCTTGCATTACTGATTGCATTTTACATGGCATTCTTCATACGGCCCTTGCATTTGTGTGTAAATATGATCCACATATAATATTAATCTAGACTTGGTTGGTTTCTGACCTAACCATTAAGACAACCACCTAGAGCTCCTTACAAACTACCAGGTCATCCCTTCAAGAGGATGCTTAGTTAAGTTGCTTAGCACTGCTGTGGAATCTTGTTAAGTTGGATCCCAGTAACTCAGAAACCTCACAATCCAGGCAGTCTCACAGGACTGGAATTATTGGCAGTATACCCAATTAGGTTTATCCAGAAACTAACACTGTGGATCAAAGAAAGTTTAATAATGTTCCACTTCCACTGTACATGTACACACAGAAAATGTATTAGTTAGTACAACAGGTCTACATACTTGTGTTGCGTAGCTTGCTAATTTTCCTAGGCTTGGGTCTGCATATGAATGTTTCATTGTAGTCTGGTTCAAACCTCCCTGCAAACACATGACACAGTTACTATTACACTACACTACACATGACACAGTTACTACTACACTACACATGATAAGGTTCACATCCTTGTTCAGATCATGTTCACTGACATGCACTAAAGAATATCTTCATTAACCTCCATGTCATGGACTGTTCACTCAACTCATAGAATGGTCACTGACCTCCGCAGTCATAGTGTAGTGTTCACTGACCTGCCCTCTCATCCACTGGCCTCACGTGCCACTTGCGTTCCGTGTCCTCAGTGATGTCCACCAACTGCAGCTGTGAACTGTGACTGTGAGCGAACTCCAACACACTGTTGACTTGTGTCACACTGGGGACAGACAGTCACATGTCATGGCAGAAACAACAGTGTCAACTAATCACAATCAAGAGGCACCAGTGTCGTATCAAGGGTGTTGGAAGGGGGGTCAAAAAATGTTTACCATGTAAAAGTGTGACAAGTTTGGCAGAATATATTATTAAAAAGGCATTTTCAAAGCAAAGTGTGTGTCCTCTTAGGTACACGTACATTTAGATAGATAGGTTGGACTCTCAATAAGCCAAAGGGTTTCCTCTGCCATCTGCCATCTAGAGTTGATTCTCTAGGTGGCAATATTGTTAACTCTTGTTAAATCTCCTAAACATTTACCCATAAGTGCTACATTTAAGATATAATAAGAACTCCATTACATCTGCTGCACTAATTTGTCGTAAATCTACAGTGAAATTAATTATTTAACACAACTTCATACAACATCAATCCCAGAGACTCATCAAGATAAATGAGCTGGTCAATCTTGAAGTTGATAAGACAGGTTTTATACTTATGACATGGAGTGATTTTATATTGTGACAGTTTTACGGACTTACCTTTCAACGAGCACTGTGAGATATCTCTTGGGTTTGAGCACAGCCACCAGCTCATCCAGGCAGAATGTGGCACCCTGGGAAGTGACACACACTGCCACCTGAACAATGTCACACGGCGTCACATGTCAGAACAATGTCATGTGATGTCACACGTCATATATGTAAGATAACAAAGAAAATACAACTAACTCATGACATGGTCTTGTGCATGAGGGGCAAAAAATATTTGCATCACTGCAAACAGCAGATTGGACACTCATCCAAGCATTATTTTAAAAATAAAGACTGTAAAATGCATTTTTCCTTTCTTTTTCAAACTTTATACCATAGTTGTTAAAACTTACATACATTCATGATGCAGTGTCATATCAGTAATAAGAAGCTGTGCAGTTTTTAAACAGTAATAGCTCAAAAAAAGTAAAAAGAAGCAATTGTTGCAAACACCCAGATTACAATATTATCTTAATGGTGTGGCGTAAGAAAAAATAAAATTGATCAATCAATAATACAACTGCCTCATTCTTTCTATGTCAACTTGTACATCATAATGCAACTGCCTGCTTGTTTCTATGTCAACGTGTACATCATGTTGCAATTGCCTACTTCTTTCTATGTCAACTTGTACATCATAATGCAACTGACTAATTCTTTCTATGTCAACTTGTACATCATAATGCAACTGCCTATACTTCTATGTCAACTTGTACATCATAATGCGTGTCTTAATACATAGACTTTTATTGTATTTGAGTGCAATGCAGACTACAGACAACAAAACTGTTCTACAAACAGATCAACCTTACATTTAGAGTCCACACAGAGAGACAATGTTCTACTTCAAACAGTGGCTCCACTGACCCCATCAAACTGTCCTGTGGTGACATCTGGTGGCAGACCGTCACAGTCACAGTGGACGTGGATGTTGTCCGGCCAGTCCTGGTCAGTCTGCGTGCGGTAGATGGCCTTCCACTGGTCTACCTTTTGCACTGGGTTGCCTGGCCACTGCTCCCTCACCCAGCTGACCGCCTCCACTTGACCACTGTGCCACACTGACAGGACAAACAACAAACTGACCACAGTCAAGAGTAATGCTTTCACAAGAAAAGAGAGATTGCATAAAATATGACATCCCAAAGCAAAGTTTGAGACTTTAACAATAGTGGAATCTAACATTTTCCTTTTTTTCATAATCACTTTGAATAAATTGTGATATTTGTTTCTTTAAAACCAAACTTTATTAAAATTTATTTCAAGTTTTATCAGGCAACATTTCCGCCTTAATGAATTTTGAACAAACCATTGGCAGAGCTACAGTGGGAATTTTTCTTTAAAACCAAACTTTAAAATTTATTTCAATTTACCTTTCTAATTAACACCAATTCATTAGAAAGCGACACAAGCACACTGGACTGTGAGGCTGTGACACCTGTAAGTGGACAGAGGACAAGAGAGACTGACCGGCCCGAGACATCAAGAGTGCCATTGGAGCTATGGCCGGAGGGTCACCTACAACCAACAACTTGTCTCCCACTCGCACATCCTCCAGTCTCTGCAGCAGACGCACGGTCTACAACAACACAGGGCAAATATCTTACAACACAGGTCAGATATCTTATAACACAGTTCAGATATCATACAACACAGGTAAAATATCTTACAACACAGGTCAAACATCTAACAACACAGGTCAAATATCTCACAACACAGGTAAAATATCTTACAACACAGTTCAGATATCTCACAACACATGTCAAATAGCTTACAACACAGGTCAAATATCTTACAACACAGTTCAGATATCTTACAACACAGGTCAAATAGCTTACAACACAGGTCAAATATCTTACAACACAGTTCAGATATCTTACAACACAGGTCAAATAGCTTACAACACAGGTCAAATATCTTACAACACAGTTCAGATATCTCACAACACAGGTCAAATATCTTACAACACAGGTCAAATAGCTTACAACACAGGTCAAATATCTTACAACACAGGTCAAATAGCTTACAACACAGGTCAAATATCTTACAACACAGGTCAAATATCTTACAACACAGTTCAGATATCTCACAACACAGGTCAAATATCTTACAACACAGTTCAGATATCTCACAACACAGGTCAAATATCTTACAACACAGGTCAAATAGCTTACAACACAGGTCAAATATCTTACAACACAGGTCAAATAGCTTACAACACAGGTCAAATATCTTACAACACAGGTCAAATATCTTACAACACAGTTCAGATATCTCACAACACAGGTCAAATATCTTACAACACAGGTAAATATCTTACAACACAGTTCAGATATCTTACAACACAGGTCAAAAAGCTTACAACACAGGTCAAATATCTTACAACACAGGTCAAATATCTCACAACACAGGTCAAATAGCTTACAACACAGGTCAAATATCTTACAACACAGTTCAGATATCTTACAACACAGTTCAGATATTTTACAACACAGTTCAAATATTTTACAACACAGTTCAGATATTTCCAACATAGTTTACATATCTTACAACACAGTCTAGATATCTTACAACACAGTTCAAATATCTTACAAACAGTTCAGATATGTTACAACGCACTTCAGATATCTACAATTAAACATGCTTACACACCTGTAATAAGAATAATAAGTAATTTCTATAGCGCCTAAATCCTTGAAAACCATGCCCACAGGCACATCAAATCAAGTGTTATTCAATCTCGGAGCCAATAAAAAACATGCCTAAAATATGTGCCAAATATCACTCTTCATAAAAACAACAGGCTCTGTTATGCTATCTTACAAGGCTTCAGATGTCTACAAATAAACATAATAATCACATCTTATAATATGTTCAAATATGTACCAAACAGCATACTTCATGTATCCTACAATCAACCGGCTCTGAATATCTAAGGTACAATACACTTAAAATATTGTTTGTCAATTAGTTGATAAAGTATGCCAAGTGTCCATGTCTAAATTATGACATCAGTGCTCAGCAATGAAGGTATATCGGATAATGATTCAGCACTGTTTAGAAACATGAACACTTAACATTAATGATTTAATTACAGTTGATGTTGTATGTTTTTGTATGTTTCCACACCACTGCAAAATCCTATAAATAAAAACACAGTTTATATACCGACATATCAGTTAATTTTCACCAAAAGTAGCATGATCATTCACACTAAATATGACGACTCAATTACAACCAACAGAACTGACCTTGACACTGAGGAACCTGAAGGCCCAGGCGAGAGACAGGAACTCATCCAGGCTCACATGGAACGGGTACACCAAGAAACCTGTCAACATCCGCACAATCTGTCCCTCCGGCTGGCCAATGAGCGAGGTATGTAAGATGGCTCCCCAGTTGTTCGAGTAGACACCACCAGGGGTCAGATGCCCGACAACCTGCACCCTGTCACGTTTCTTCGGTTGCAATATCGCTCGTATGGCAACAAAGTCGTTTTCCTTGAGAATCCTCCCACTTCCGCCTAACTGTGACGTCTTCTGTTCTGACTGTGACGTCTTCTGTTCTGACTGTGACGTCTTCTGTTCTAACTGTGATGTCTTCTGTTCTGACTGTGACGTCTTCTGTTCTAACTGTGATGTCTTCTGTCCTGTCACTGACCGCCACCACTGTGACAGTGTGTTGCCGAGTGTTTCTCTCACAATAATTCCTGTGAAGTGTTGCATGTCATTGCTCCTCTCCACCCGTGGTACAATTTTCCTAAACTTGGCGATAAAAGCTGAAAAGACATAATGATTAGTGGTAAATCACAATAATTTCAGTTTCACCTGTGCTGTAACCTCTAAGTCCTCCCACAAACATGTTCAGGCTACATTCTGCAGATAAGAATTAAATTTTTCTACTTTCATGTACATAGAAGTCACACAATAATGTAAACAACATAATAGGCACCTGAAGAAACTACTTCACCTGTCATTGACTTAACTGACTGAACTGCATTACGTGTGATTACACATAGATTCCTCTTATATATCATATTTAAAATTGTTTGAATGTCTGACATTCAAATGTGACAATGTCTCTATTTCTTATTACAGGCTGCTTGAACCTCTCAACCAACAGACACAGCAACACCACAAATTGTGCAGTTTATAGATGAGTGTGTTTTATTCAAATCCAACAAGATTTTTAATTTTCAATGCATGTCAATAACATAAATACCTGTTTCTTTTTCAAAGACTGTTGGAAAATCTATGTTTCCTCCTTGGGCCATATCTACAAACCACAACGTCACATTAATATGTATCGAACAATACTTAGTTCTATTTTGTTCATGTATATCTAAATAAATAATAAAGTACATATATATTCTATTTGTTATTATTCATTTATTATTTATCTTTCTTTTTAAGAATTGTTTATATATATGTACTTAAGAACTGTCCAAAATAAAACCACTATAAGTATTGTAACATTCAGATTGAGCTATGCCATGAGATTTGGTCCATATAGCTGGATTTTAATAAAGAAATTTAACAAGATTTATCAACACAGTGAATTAACTCTAGATGGCAGGTAGACAAGGAAGAACTTTGGCTTATCAACAGTTCAATCCTTTATCTATGATGTACCCATCACTAAGGTAAACACATTCATACTACCTACACCCACACAATCAGCAGATAATGTGTTCAATAATTTACAGCCCTTTGTTAAAATCGAGACAAGACAATGTTGATATGCAGATATATGACCTATAATTTATATATGTTTCCTCCAAATTATTTTGACAACAACAAGAACAATATATTATTGAAATAATCATCAACTATTCTATTCTATATACTATTCTACAAATTAAGGTTATCACTGAAACTCTTACTGAAACTAAAAATTAAATGTTGAAGTGTGCATGCAAGAATGAGTGTTTGTACTGTGTGAGTGTGTCTCGTGAGGACAGACTCACTGAGGGGAACGAGGTGATCGTGGTCCACTCCCTTTGTTCTCACATGCCACATCTTCCTTCCCTCCTCCCAAACCCCTTCCAACACGAGGGGCAATCGTCTTTCGCCAGCCTCCTTCAGGAAACTAACGATCCTTGTAGGACTGAAGGAAACACCAGGTTTCCAAATGTATATTACCGGTAATCACATTTTGGAATTTTTGTATAAACTGATAACATTTTGCATTGCTAATACTTGTTAGCAAAAATCCTTCAGCAGCTAATGTGTTCAGTCATTTACAACCCTTTGTGAAAACTAGAGGAACATGATGTTGATATGCAAATATATGAACTATAATTTGTGTATGTTTCCTCTAAATTATTTCGACAACAACAGGAACAATATTTTTATTGAAATAATCGCCAGGCTACTGTAGGAAAACACCAGGTTTCTAAATGTATATTTGAAATTTTGATATAAACTAATAAAATGTTGCATTGCTAGTACTTGTTAGGGGTCATCCATAATTATCATCATTTTCACAAGCGTACAAACCGTACACTTTTTCTGACCCCCCCTCCCCTTTGAAAGTGTACAAATGTAAATGGTGAAAATGATGACAGTGTTTCACAGTTGCCATGTTTCGCAATAATGCGTCATTCTGATGAATCACTAGCATACAAGCAAATCATTTGAGCACTATTTTCTTTTCGTTTTGGCGGTCTTTACCTCTCCCTTGTGTGAGGATGAGCGAGCGAGCGATAATTGGGCACATCGTTTTTGTCATTATTTTTCAACATTAAAAAAAGCGTACGTTCAAGTCATACCCCCTCCCCCCAGCGTACGGTTTGTATGCTTGTGAAAATGATGATAATTATGGATGACCTCTTAGCAAAAACTCTTTGCACAATACTCATACCAATTAACTTACACTGTGACCACTATATCAGCAAAACTATACACAGACTAATAGTTATGGTTACATTTGAATAGTTCACAGTTTTATCTTAGTGTGATGTTAGATTAGTGTTTATCAACCACAACAGGACTAGAAAAATGCCCACCCCAGAACTAGGACTCTACCAGCAGTACCTGGGCGTGTACATGAGGATGCACTTTCCCGGTTTTACAAGGCTGATGGCTGCATCAATTGAGACAACTGGTGAGGGAAGGTCAAGAAATACCTGCAAAATTACAGTATTGCAAACAATTAGTGGAATAAACCAACGTTCCTCATCCATCAAAAAGTCCTTTTTGCTGGAGTGCACTTTGTTGCAGAAAACTAATTTAAATGATGGTAGATCTTCTATTTGTGTGTATTTTATTATTTATAAATTAGTATGATTTATATTAATTTATATAATTTACATTTTTATTTATTAATATACATTAATTTTAGTATTTTTCTTGTGCAGCGCATCGATCCGCCATGCGGGAATTAGCGCTATATAAAAACTGTATTATTATTATTATTATTAATTATATCATACTAAAACAGACCAGCAATACTGATGACAATAAATGTAACATAAATTTGTAATTTGCGAAACACTTGTTAAAAAAATCTTGAACTGTTCCAAATAATGTACATTACAAAAAATAATACATGCTACCTAAGCAATGCTGAAAAAAAAATGTTACAATGTAAAATTCGCAAAATTTACTGAAGTGCATGTAACAAGTAGACAATGCACTTTTTCCATGTAAAACTGTTTTACAAAGGAACTCAAACAAAACAAAATGTTGTTATTTGCATGTTTTTATGAGATCAAATTTTCTCCATCACACAATTCGCATTGATGGTTCCTGAAACTAGACCAGTCAAGTCTAAGTTCCAGTCTATTGTCCTCAACAGCCGTGTCTAGTTAAACGTTTCATATCCATTTTATGTGCGAAAAATTGAAATTGCAAACAGAATTGCGGCCGTACGAAATGTTTGTTTGCAGTTTGGCAAACATTTTGTGAGTACAACCTGGACATACTGATTCTAGTATTAAAAACATTACATGAGGAACAGATAAAATAATTATAGTATACTGATACATTATACTTGTCAAAATAACACATGCATCGTGAAAAATAACATGAATGAAAGAATGTTTTAGTACCATGTCATATTGTATCTGAGACTGGAAGTCTGCCAGTGCTGAGTGGAAGAAGGAGACATTGCGGGGCCAGGGGTCTGTCACGTGTATTTTGTCGTAGGAGTCGGCCCAGCGGTAGAAGCTCCTCTGAGCCTTCATGTGATTCTCTGGGATCTTCTCAACACTGTGTACGAGACCCTTTGCACCAACTGTAAGAGAACACCACAATATATGAGAAACATTAGGTTTTATATACCACAGTAACTAGTTGATCTCAGGACTGCACTTTACTCATTGGCAGACCTGTTAAAAAACACCATCTCAACTTTCTGGGAATAACCCAGCAATGCTACAATTAATGCACAAAGATTATTTGCATACAAAACTCCATCACTGTCTATAGCCAGGTACTCATTCTGAGCAAACTGGAGCAAAGTATGGTGAATGAATTTGCCTATGATTCAATATGACAACACAGGATTCAGACCCATATTCTCTTCACTGAGAGTCTGAAGCTTTAACCAGCTACTGGCTAGTACATTGCACTTTACTAAGTACTGTAACTTTGCATACTGCTATGTACATCAATTGTAACACAACCACATTGTGTAGAATATCATTGGTGTCAACTGTAACAAAGGGCCACTATGTTACAACAAGTCACACACACAACACCAGAGTACACTGTACCAACTGTACTATTATAACTGTAGCACTACAGTTGTCCCTAGTGTAACAACAGTCTGGGAGACAGAACTCACCAGCCTGGGAGAAGACCAGGGCTGACACTCCTTGGCCTGTTCCTGCCTCCAGGATCGCATCCCCAGGGGAAATACCCACATGTGATATCGCACTGCTCAGTACCTGCAAAGCAACCCAGGAGAACACTTAATGGATGCAAGAAACACATCCTCATCTTATTTACATAACATGTGCACTGCACTAGACAACAAACTAAGGAGAGCCGTTAACACTGATGCCCACAGTGGGGCATTAGCAGAGTTCTTGAGAGTCCCCTGTAGTTGATTACTGTTTGCATAATCACAACTGTACATGTATATAAGCAGAATACAATAGGTAACTTCACTGAGCACTATGTCTTTGGCAACATGCACATTTCATTCACATTATCACTGTCGGATATATTTTTGCAAATGACAGTTTCAAAAAAGACACAAAGATACAGTGATAACTAAGGCTTATGTGTTATACACAATAATAATTTTGACATCTATCAATGTACAGCTCTATGTTCAATATGTTAAAACAATTTGAAAGTTGGCAACATCTTTTTGACTAATTGTGAAATATTCACCCAAGCACATACTAGCAAGTTATTTACACTACTAAACAATTCTTTTTTATTTGGTTGCAGTGAAAAATCATTTATGAGACGTGCAATATTTTATGAGGTACTTACTTTGATATCTGGTGTAACAACTATTTTCCTCATAACGGCACAGTAGTCTTCAAGTGTCGGCCTTTTCACCTCCACAGTATAACCAGTTGAACTCTCTAATCTGCTGTCTTCATACTGACCAAGTACATCACTGTGTGCCACACTCCCATGTCTCTTGCTTTTGTAGACCTTCCCTTCTCCTAGGTTGACAAGCCTATTAAAGACCCGTCGGTTGGTAAAGAAATTCATCAGGGCAAGTTCTCCAGCTTCCAGTGGCACCAGAGAATATTCAACTTTTTTCACCTCTGTTTTGCAATTTGTGTCAGAATTTTCCCAAGTCATGGTTTCAAATGTATCCTCAACTTCTGAAACCATTGTTTCATTGCGTAACATACTGTTCAACCTATCAGCTGGATTTAGAGACCTCAATGGAGCTGAACGACTCTTTGGATATTTGAATGAATTGGGAAGGGTAGAGATATGATCTTGACCACTGTCAGCGTCACTAGGATCTAGGTACTTCTCGGCTTCTTCTGGTGACTTCCAAAAGTCGTTAGGAAGCATCATGCCCAGTCTACGGGTGACAGAGACACCACCCCTCCTACTAGAGCGCAGTAATTCACCTGCTTTACTCTGCCTCTGAAAGGATGGATTGTTGGATTGTTTGAATGTTTCTTTTATGTCACTGTCAATATTGGGACTGTGACCATCACCATGGCTACCAGCAGCATCACTGTCATTACCAAGGGATGATTCTGTTTTTAATGATCCGTCCGACATAGCATTCATTTCTTTTTGGGCAACTTCACTTGGATCACTGTCAGTCTCAGTGGCATTAGGATGTAGGTATGTCTTGGCTTCTTCGGGTGACTTCCAAAAGTCATTAGGAAGCTTCATGCCCAGTCTACGGGCGACAGAGACACCACCCCTCCCACTAGAGCGCAGTAATTCACTAGCTTTACTCCGTCTCTGTAAGAGAGTATTGTGGGCTGGATTTAATGTGTCTAAGTTTTGTGTCTGTGATCCATCGTCAATATTGCGACTCTGACCATTGTGGCTCACATCAGCGCCATCATCATTGTCATTGGCAGGAGACGATTCTGTTTTTAATGATTTTTCAGCAACTTCACTTGATTCTGTTGATGCGCTGATCTCTTTCTTTTGTGAATACCTCCGGAGACATGTCTGTACATAGTTGGGGGAAGCACGCATAAACGGGTCTTTTTCTTTTGGACAAAATAACATCTGAGTGAATAGCGCTCGGAATGGTGGCGTCTGGACATGGCAACTGCAGAAGACGACGTGCTGTTTACGTATAATATATTTGATTGTAGCTGCATATCTCATGTGTGAATGCAGAGACATGATTAAATATAATTTTGCTATGTACAGTACATGTGATAATTAATACATCGCAAGTGATTAAATTGCGTCCCTTTGTGCAAACATCATGACACAGAAGTAACTGAGCGTCTATTTACAAAGCGTGTCCTCAAGGGCGCTGCCATGTTGGTGACATACCGGGCAAAATGTCACCGGACAAAACGTAAACATAGTTTATTTGGAACAACTGATTCACTTAGATGTTGGATGATAAAAGATTGATGTATTTAAAATATACATACACATAGTATATTTCGTTAATGATAAATCATTTCCTTCTTTAACGTGGCCACAGTGCGGGACTCATTAGGACCGTGGATTAATTGATATATCGTATTATGTTCAAAATAAATCACACATGCATATATAAAGTAACATGATAATAAACTCGCAGCTATCCGTGAGTATTTCATACAAATCTGCTAACAAAAATAACGTCGCATTTTGGTAACTTTGGAAACTCGTGAATACGATTAGAAACGCATATTATGAAATAATGTATACTCAATATGGGCGATAACTGGAGGCGTACGAGCGTAACTAACAGACAAAATGTAGTGCTGTTGCAGACGCGTTAACGCATATATATGCAAACGACATGGCTTTTTCTCTAATCAAAGGCAAGAATAAGCTCACTTGATAAAGAACAAAGTAAAGCTATATTGTCATCGATACGTAATGCGTTCATTTAAGACTCGGTCTCAGACTGTCAAACTTGAAACTCGTCTCGATTGAGTTTGACATCTCCCATTCCCGAGAGGCGAGACTCGATTTCAAGTCGAAGTGTTTTCAAGACTACCTGTTTCATCTGCGGACTCCCTAAATGTCCTTTCATGGGAATCCCTATAATTCCTTGGATATATTTATATTTTAAAGGAACATGCAACCATAGTATTGAAAATGCGTTAAAATCCCCCCAATTCCCATATACCATTCATGATAGAATATTGTAACACATGTATTTTTGGTTAAATTTTGTAAGAATGTTATACATCATAAAAGTAATCTTGAAACGTGCATTTTCACTGACCATGGGCGCTGCCATTGTTGCCCATTTCACGGGGAACTCACGAAGATTAACGCGAGAGAATGCGTGAGTGTGACGTAGGCGGTCCACCACCTCAGTGATATAGGCGTAGCGTAATAGCATAGCATAGCGACATGAATCGAGTTGTTTTATGAGTCTTGTGATAATCCACCACCTCAGCGATATAGGCGTAGCGTAATAGCATAGCATAGCGACATGAATCGAGTTGTTTTATGAGTCTTGTGATAATGAAATGCTTGAATATCAAGCATACGGATGTCAAAAGAAGGCAGGAGAAGAGTCCGTGAAAGGAAAGAGATTTGTCCAAATGCCAATAAATTCTCTACGAAGCCCGCCGTCGAAGGGCGAGTTGGCGAACAAATGGCTCCACAATATAGGTACGAGTCATACAGTGGAATCATTCAATTTCAACCGGAAAATGGTTTGCCAGGACCATGTCACCGTTGACATGGAACACAGGTTGCCGGGATTGGGTGAAAGACGACTGTTGAACGAAGCTGCTGTCCCCACTGAATTTGTGCACAGAACGAAAAGTTCGGGGCCGAAGCGAAGGGTCGGTGTTGCACGCGAAGAAGGGTCTCGCAAAAGGGACGAACTTAATGTATGCAAATACTATATATAGGGTACTAGAATATCATTCAATGTATTTCCTTTATTATAATAAAAATCAATGATTAGTAAAATATTCATTGCGCGATGGTCGACTGGAATAATTAGTTGGATAAACGATTTGTTTACATATGAAAGTGGGCGATAATAAAAGTTATTAAGCTCCGTCGAACCAACCAAGTCCAAAATGGATTGCGCGATTTCCTTTGTTGAAGTCTCTACTTGAGCATCATTATTCTTTATCCTATTCTTTATGAATGTTTATATTATAAGGGACGGCGTTTTTTTTTATAGCTAACGCTCTGTAACTAATTAAATGGATGAATATATCTCAGACTCAGTGGGTACGTGAAGAATTCGTTTTGTTTTGCCCACCCGAGGCGCTAGCGGTGGTGGATCTGTGACGTCACACGACCACAGGCGAAATGTCCAAAATGTCACCCTCCAGGGAGGTTCACTAATTATCCTTAAAAGTTAACAAATCATTTCAGAAAAAAATAACAAAATATGGGATATGATTCAATGAACATTGTTTAATGGTTTAAGCAATTCTTACTTTTTGGGTTGCATGTTCCTTTAAGTTAAAGCCTGTGCTGTGGGCGTGGCTATTTGACAGGACACGGTCGCGAATAGCCTGAGGCTGAGCTGAGGCTGAGAAACTATTCATCCGGATACATGACATGGTGTACCAACAAATAGCTCATGTTTGTGTATACACTATTTGACCAGATAAATAAGGACAAATAGCCTGCGATCGATACAGACAAATAACCCATATTTGCATATGTGCTATTTAACTCTGAATAAATACAGACAAATAGCCCGACATTAAGCATACACTATATGACCAGATAAATGAAAGATCGTTATATGCGACTTGGAAGACACGAGTACTTCTATATTCTCATGAACGCATGTTAGAAATAATAGAACTGTGGTGTTTCACCACAATTTTACCTTTTAAGCCATAAAATTATGTTTGCACAAATTGAATCAAATAGTCTAAGTGCTATACTATAGATTAAGAAAGTATGTCTAAATAAAAAAATATGACAAGTTTTGATTCGTGTTCAACTGGTGCGGTGGCCAGTATATGTCACTCAACCAACACTTTGTACAGGTGGGAGCCACACCCACGTTTGTAGTCTTGTGTTAGTTTACTTGTGAATTTTTTTATTACAAATATGGCATAATACGAAGATCAAAACAACACATAATTTTTATTTGCTGTTATGCAAAAAACTGTACCTGCACATATATATTATTATTATTATTATTATTACAAGCATTTATAAAGCGCCATATCTCCGGGACCAGCCCGTTCATAGGCGCGTACACACATTACAGTAAAATGTACATAGAATCATACGAAATATATCTAAAAATGTATAGCATGGTATATATACATGTGCATAGCTAGGTATAGGATATTGTTTCTAAGATTGCGTAAATGTATATTTTATAAATAAGATTAATTTAAAAAGTAAAACATAATTATTATACAATAAAATAATAATACCGAAATTAATATTTAAAATAAATAAATATGTATATAAAATAATAATAATAAATTTGTTATAAAATAATACTAATACAAGTAATGATTCATAAAATACATTATCATGAGAGTGTCACACAGAACAGTTCCTCATTGGTAGTACGCTAGTTTAAAAAAATGTGTCTTGAGGAGAGCCTTGAATTTTGCTAAAGTGTCTGACTGACGAATGTTTTCTGGCAAACTGTTCCAAAGCGCTATATATATATATACCCCGGTATATATGAAATCAGTAATTAAATTCTTGTAGTAGGACATATCTTCCTTGACTGTCCTATTATCTCTTTTATAAAACTGTGCAAAGTTACTATTTTCAAATTGCGCAACAGCCGCCAATAGAAATCTGTGAACTTACGTCCAATCGCCAGTTCGTCCATTTCAGTTGTGCCAGTTCTGTGAATTAAAATTGAACTCCCACAAGAAATGTATCCGAACAAATAGCCTGAGTGGCCGACCTGCGCTATATGTCCGTATCCAGACGTATCATCCCTCAGGCTATTGGATAAAATGGTAAAAAGGTGCATAGCATTGTTTTTTTTTTATTTACACCATTTTATTTGTTTATGCAGGTGGCAGACGTGGACTGGTGTTTGTAACAACAAGGGAAGCTTCCAATGGGCTGTTCCTGGAGAGCATTTATGATTGAAGTTAAGATAATTTCTGGTGGGATAGCATTCCATTGGAAATGGGATGAAAAGCAGAATAATCCTTGACATTGAAACAAGATAATACAAAATGTGTACAGCTATATATCCACTGTGTACAGTAAACATGTGGACAAGTTGCCTCCTCATCGCTGTCTTATTTGTCAAAACAACCCACTGTGGCGATGTCAAACCAAAGAAGGAAAGTGAATTACCCGACTACAACGTCTACCACAATATGTCTCAGATACAACTGGCACTGTTAAAATTGACCAATCGGGCGCCTGGTTACATACAGATGATCTCATCATTCGTGTCCCGTGAGGGAAGACCACAACTCCTTCTTCGCATCACAAACTTCACAAACAACCAGCAGCAACCATCGTACAACACGGGTCCTTCTCGGGACAAGGTAAAGATACTCCTATCATACGGGGAACACGCAAGGGAGTTCTTCCCAATTGAAAGTCTCATTTACCTGGTGGGTAATCTCACTGGCGGCTTGGGGACAGACGTGTCACTGGGGGCAAGAGAGTTCTCACGGCTGATTCTGTCAAACATTGACTTGTTTATCGTGGCCATAATGAACCCAGACGGGCGTGTCTACGTGGAGAGGACGGGCAACTACTGCTGGCGAGGCACAACCACTGGCGTGGATCTCAACAGAAACTTTGACTGGAATTTTGGTAAACCCGGCAGCTCTGGCGATCCCAAGGACGAGGAATTCAGAGGACCTCGAGCTTTCTCAGGTGGGTATGTCAACAGGATGTGTATGTGCCCTGGGACATGCCCATGTCTGTGTCCCAGTACATTATGTGTTGAGTATTATGTATGGCCTGCATGTATTAATTGTTTATGAAAAGATGTAATATTTATTGTGAGTTTTAATATAATTAATTTTAATTAATAATGTACAGTGTACTGTTATTATTAGTATTAATGTACTGTTATAAGTTGATTCTTTATTTGTTTACCATTAATTCATATCAAGTTTTTTTCCTTGAGCAGTTTTTACAGAGATATTCCTGGAATATCAGCAAGGTGTTATTCTGACCAGATTTTTAGTGTGGGCCAAGCAAACAATGCTATATTAATTATATATATATTGTTGTATGTACCTATATATGTTTAGTAAGTATGTATTATATAATCAAACAAACTGAATATAGATTATTTTAAAAGTTTGTCATCATTGTGCAGCTGTAGTGACCCGTGGTTGGATGAATGCCTCAGCTTCCAGATCTGCCTATCTTGCGGTATGCTCTGCCAGACCTTTTAGTACTCATCTAGTTCACCAGTCTCACCAGTCATCAGTCTCACCAGTCTCATCAGTCTCACCAGTCTCTCTAGAAGAATTATTGTTTACTCTGGTGAAGGAATGTTTGACTGTTGATCATCTGTTGTAGAGCCGGAGTGTAAGATTCTGATCAACCTCACGGCGAGCTTTAGCTTTGATGCATTTGTCTCACTGCATTCAGGAATTAGACAGATATATGTCCCCTTTGCAGGTACGTAAATATGTTAGTTAAAAGTTTAATTTAATCCCTTTAATTTGTTTAATTTCATAAAAACATCACCTCATTTAATAAAAAATCAATACAGCAAACTGTTCTTTCAAGAACAGATTCTAATACAGAATTTTACAAGATGCTATAAATGTTTATGAACACTTTGCCATTTGGGTTTTAGTGACATCAAGTTATTTTCTGTGTTAATCACAACATAGTATGACAAATTAGTCTATTCTGTATATCACTTAAATTGTCATGCAGTTTAGATGTGCATGGCAGAATAATCCACAAGATAACTGTGGCAGCCAAAATGATTATGACTTCTTGTCATTATTTGAAAGTGATATTGCCAATTTGTGGGTTTTCTGTTCATTTAATCTTGTTTAGATTCAAAGTCAAAACAGACTCGACGCAAGCCGGAGAACCTGGACAGCATGCTTGATGTTGCCCAGAAGATGGCCCGGGCTACAGGCCAGAAGTTCAAGTATGGCCTGGCCTACTACCTCAACGACTACGCGGCCGACGGGACGATATTTGACTACATGGCTGGTGTCAGAAAGGTACAATGACCATATTTATTTGTAAGAGATCTGCACCATACCGATGGTTTGCATTCGAAATGAATCACGGTTTGAAAAGTAAAATACATATTATAATCTCCTAATTGTACAGCCACTCAAATTCTGACAGCCAGTCTTTGTCAATTATTCTATTTATTTTTGCTGTTTTAATTGCTGGTGGTGTAATGAATCTTAATAAAATACGCTTAGATGCTGATAGCATGGCATATGATTCATTTCACCCGAATTATTCTACTAGAATTTCAGAATGTGACCACAAAGTAGTACTCTGGTGATAATGAGCATCTTCATTGTTTCATCGCTAGATAGCTTATAATTTTGCCCTTGCAAAATTAAAATATGACTGTTGACACAATTTGGAAATGTGTCATATATATTTATAAACAACCTGCTTAAAGAATATACAGATATTACTTCGAATAACTTAAAGTTGCATCAAAATGGTGGACAAAACTTAAAAATTATGTCATGCCTTAAAAAATTGCATAACGTCACTCAGAAACAGCATGTGGTGTTTGCATAGTTATAGATGTATTGGTTACACATTTTCTGAGAGACAGTCACCATCTGATGTCAATCATTGGAGTTTTCCTTTCAGATTCCCTTTTCCTTTGCCATTGAGTTGTGGGGTAACCTCAAAAAACACCCCATCTGCTTCGACCTCTTCAATCCTTCAAACAAAAACCTCCAAGTAAGTGGAAACTATGATTTATCATCATTATCTTATTGTCAGACATAGCACCTGTGTAGTCACATTAATTGATCAGAACATATCTAAGCATACTGTTCGAAGGTATGACACTATCACACTAATATGAAAGTGGAAAATACATTTGATCACAAATTTAGACAATAGTAAAATAGGAGCATGGCACCACCAAAAGTTATGGTGGAAAAGCAATTAATGTGTTTTCAGTTTTTTTTTACATAAATCTGGCTACAGTTTCAGAAGATTTAAGTGTAATAGGGTATTGACTCCAGATTGATGGCATAAGTACAACTGATCAACAAATACCCAGCACACAGTTGCTTGATGAAACATACAACCATCCTTTAAACTATGTACAGCTGGGACTATGTGTATGCAGTTTGGTGTAATAACATGTCATGTTTCAGACTGAAGTGAAACAGGTTCATCCCATCTACGAAGTGTTGTTTCTCTACTTGATCAACTGGAAGCAGCAGCATGCTGCCACCAGTCCAGACAGACAGGTTTGGTATCTGCTCGTTTTGTGTTTGTGTAAGACTTCACATGACCACTACAACATTCACTACACCTCGTTAACAAATGCTATATCTGTAACTAAAATCTGTCCCTCTTAGTTATTTCAAAATACTTTGTCACGTTGCGAGTGCTAAGATGAAATCACTTGTTTACCTCAAATGCCAGGCTTTTTGCCAGTATTACAAATTCCATTATAAAACATGTTTCATCATAGGTTTGCGCTTTTACTCTTAAATTATCTCCCACCATAAAATATTATAAGACATGATAACATCATGCAATTATGATTTTGAAATACAATTTGTCTGCTGATTTTTGGTTCCTTAATACATCCTTTGTATCCACTTAAAACATTGTAAATAAAAATATTGTGTTATATTATGTTTAACACTTTAAAATATCCCTATATACCATGTCACAAAGTGTTGCCAATTTAGTATAAGCATGACATTCAGTGAGACCGTCTGTGAGATGTAGTGTTTGATGTTGCAGCAGGACCGTCCCCCGTCCCACGCCGTCAGGTACACCGTGCTGGTGTGTGTGGGACTCCTGGTGCTCTACCAGGTCCTACACAACAGACGCTCCCTCTCTTTCTGGCTGAGACGACGACGCAGGGTCATCAGGGTGCACTCTCTCGGCTCCATGTTCTCTAACATGAAGACATGACACAGGAGCTGGCAGGACATGACTGTCACTAGACATATGACACAGAGGAGCTGGCAGGACACAACACTGCAGACACATGAGGGGTGCAGGTGTGACAAATAACTGCTGAAAGTGTGACTCCAAATAAGTGGTGTAGACAAATCACTCCAGATAAACAAGTGTTGCAAGTGCAGTATTCCAGACACAAGTGTTGCAAGTGTGATACTCCAAACACAAGTGTTGCAAGTGCAATACTCCAGACAAACAAGTGCTGCAATTGCGATACTCCAGACAAACAAGTGTTGCAATTGCGATACTCCAGACACAAGTGTTGCAAGTGCAATAATGCAGACAAACAGGTGTTGCAAGTGCGATACTCCAGACACAAGTGTTGCAAGTGCAATAATGCAGACAAACAGGTGTTGCAAGTGCGATACTCCAGACACAAGTGTTGCAAGTGCAATACTCCAGACAAACAAGTGTTGCAATTGCGATACTCCAGACAAACAAGTGTTGCAATTGCGATACTCCAGACACAAGTGTTGCAAGTGCAATAATGCAGACAAACAGGTGTTGCAAGTGCGATACTCCAGACACAAGTGTTGCAAGTGCAATAATGCAGACAAACAGGTGTTGCAAGTGCGATACTCCAGACACAAGTGTTGCAAGTGCAATACTCCAGACAAACAAGTGTTGCAATTGTGATACTCCAGACACAAGTGTTGCAAGTGCAATAATGCAGACAAACAAGTGTTGCAAGTGTGATACTCCAGACAAACAAGTGTTGCAAGTGCGATACTCCAGACAAACAAGTGTTGCAAGTGCGATACTTCAGACAAACAAGTGTTGCAAGTGCGATACTTCAGACAAACAAGTGTTGCAAGTGCGATACTTCAGACAAACAAGTGTTGCAAGTGCGATACTTCAGACAAACAAGTGTTGCAATTGTGATACTCCAGACACAAGTGTTGCAAGTGCAATAATGCAGACAAACAAGTGTTGCAAGTGCGATACTCCAGACAAACAAGTGTTGCAAGTGCGATACTTCAGACAAACAAGTGTTGCAAGTGCGATACTTCAGACAAACAAGTGTTGCAAGTGCGATACTTCAGACAAACAAGCGTTGCAAGTGCAGTATTCCAGCACAAGTGTTGCAAGTGCAATAATCCAGACAAACAAGTGTTGCAATTGCGATACTCCAGACACAAGTGTTGCAAGTGCAATAATGCAGACAAACAGGTGTTGCAAGTGCGATACTCCAGACACAAGTGTTGCAAGTGCAATAATGCAGACAAACAGGTGTTGCAAGTGCGATACTCCAGACACAAGTGTTGCAAGTGCAATACTCCAGACAAACAAGTGTTGCAATTGTGATACTCCAGACACAAGTGTTGCAAGTGCAATAATGCAGACAAACAAGTGTTGCAAGTGTGATACTCCAGACAAACAAGTGTTGCAAGTGCGATACTCCAGACACAAGTGTTGCAAGTGCAATAATGCAGACAAACAAGTGTTGCAAGTGTGATACTCCAGACAAACAAGTGTTGCAATTGTGATACTCCAGACACAAGTGTTGCAAGTGCAATAATGCAGACAAACAAGTGTTGCAAGTGCGATACTCCAGACAAACAAGTGTTGCAAGTGCGATACTTCAGACAAACAAGTGTTGCAAGTGCGATACTCCAGACAAACAAGTGTTGCAAGTGCGATACTTCAGACAAACAAGCGTTGCAAGTGCAGTATTCCAGCACAAGTGTTGCAAGTGCAATAATCCAGACAAACAAGTGTTGCAAGTGCGACACTCCAGACATACAACTGTACAAAGCAGGTCATATTGGACAACCAAGTGTTGCATGTTAATCACGTTAGACACACATTTTTTAACAGGTTAAGGGAGGGTTTCTTGTAAATATGTTATCTATTTTATTAACCTTTTTACACAATGATGCCAATCATGCCATTAGAGTGCAGAAAACACCCTGACCTATGTAGTGCTGTGTAAGAAAGACATCAGTGATTGTGTGTGGGTGTGTGGGTGCATGTGTGCATGCATTGTAGGAACTTTGCCACAGGCAAATGTAATATTATCAGTTGTTAAATGTGTAATTGAAGGTTTTCCAAAGCACATATTTTATGTCATATGTTAATAGATAATGTTCACAATGCACAGCATCCAATGACTAAAGCCACAGACTAGTTCTCCACAAGCTGACACATTTTCATAGGAAAGCAATGCCCTGCAGCGGCAGACAACTACAAATATCAGCACTAAGTGTCATCATCCACTATACATCAGCTGACTTTTACAGAATACATTCATTTTAACAAGTTAGTGTCATGTACTAAGTGCCAGTATTTTGTGGTTGGTTTCAGGCTGTAATTGGCACACTATTGTGTACCATGTTTTGTAGATGAGGTGGTGCTGGCGAAATTGAACAGTTAAATTACGGTTGTTGGACATTTTTCTAAATTGCAAGCATAGTGAATATTGTATAATTTTATTACATGTGTGAATCAAACTTACAGCATCATTGTGATAAAACAAAGTGATATTACACTGAATGTATTACAATTATCACCTAAGTGACCTTTCTGTGATTGTGTCCCTTTTGTTCTATAGACAGCCGAGTCCCAATTGTTCTATAGAGAAGTGACAGACAGATCCCATACAGACTACGTCCTAGTATAGTTTCTCAGCCACCCACTACAGATAAACACAAGGTCTCCACTGCTGTTATAAATATAAGTGATGGTGTTACAATGGTGGATGCAGAGCTCTTGCACAAGTCTACCACTTTGACTGTCTGCTTCAAAGCAGCAGTATAGTTCATATTCTTCCCCACCACATTCATTTGTATAGCAGCACTGTTCCTTAGACATTAATATATTGTGGAATCAATTATTTCTGCTAAAAAATTCCCATTATAATGGACCCCAATTGTTCCCTCTACTCTCGTGGACTCCAAATGTTCCCTAGATTGTGAAGGACCCAATTGCATCTCATTAACCCCAATTGTACTCTACAACTAATCTTTGCCGCTTGTTACACCGTACTCTCTTTCTCTACTGAACAACGGACATACTTAATCTGCTACCTTCCTCCCATATCACTAAGACCCTTTGATCACTATATTGGCAAAGGTGCTGGAATCAACAACCTATTACAAACTAGAGCCACAAATCAGAACATTTGTTAGAAATTACTTTTTGACCATACATTTTCAGTGGTTGCTCCAATGATGACTCTTGCCTGTCCCTGTTTATATTGATGACAAATGGTTTTATTTGTGGTGCCTTTGAGCTAAAGTTTTTTAAGGATATGGACACTGTAGAAGTATTACAATTACGAGTTGTGTTGTTACTGTTGTGACAGGATCAACTTATTACTTTTAAAGCACTTCTACACTAAAACCAACACAGACATATTTTGTGAGCAGTTTATTAGTAATTTGCAATATTATGCTCATACTGGGTAACAATTGTAGATTAATTTAACCATTTTCTTGTAAAGCAGAAGTTGTAGCCTGCAGAAAGTACACGTGAGCAAAACTTTGTAATGTTGTGTTTGTCAAAATTACTGTCTAGTGAATTTAAGGTGATTACAGACACAGCATTCCACATTTTACAGTAAATTTACACAGAAATTATCCAGTATTACATAATAGCAGTGATCTCTGCACACAAGAAACAATTTGCTCTTCGTCTGTTCTACCAATGCACACAACATTGCGGACAGACAAAATGATCACTTTGGAAGCTCATACAGTCAACAACAGGCTCAAAAGAACCACAAACTTAGCTTGCAACACATCAATTACCACCATTACAATATTATATTTATAATGTTAAATCTGTTCATAGTGGCGCCACCTGGACAACCACTAATCGCTACAGTTTCCACATTTCTCCAATAGGTGGAAATAAGTAACTCTGTAAGAAAGATTACCTTTCTGTTTGCATTGCCCCACAGTTGGCATATTAATTATGTAGAACCATAAATTGTAAATAATAGCCACTGTTGATTGCACGTGTTTGTTTTGATATGCATATTTCAGTTCTCTATTTCTGAATATTTGGAGAAGAGAATTCCCAAAAGTTACAATGTGACGACTCAAACTCATCAAATATCTATCTAAAAATAATGCCATATTGCAGGAATCAACAAATACATCTGACATTTAGACTGAAGAAAAAACAATACCATATTTAGATCCAGTACAGGCATACTGCACACGTAAGCAGCTTTATATAAGGTTAAGTATCTCATTTTTATTGTCCAACTCTCAACAATGTAAAACCTACACATTTCACATCTGTTATGCAATTAACACCCAGGGCATAATCCTTCAAACATAATCACACCGTGGTTACATAGGTTGTTTAACGGAAATATGAAAAACAGTTTCCATCAGGTAGTTTACTTTGAACTTTAAGTATTATTTACACAACATAACAACAAAAGTGTAAAAACATACAAAACACTTTAAAAAAAGGTAAAAACAAGTTGGTTTACAAAAGTTTCCTGCCATTATACAAACTAAATACACACAACCAGAACCTCTATCTAAATATCTTGATTGACAGATCCACTATGTCAAGATGTTTCATAGTAACCATGTTAAGAGACGCTTACTAAAATGGACGCCATATTCGTTGTAATCACAGGGTAAAATTATATAGGCAAGAATAGCATTAGGGAAAGGTTGCTCACATGGATAATGTAAACAATTCACAACACCCTTGAAAGGGACTGATGGTTTGTTTTCTTGATCTAGTATTAGGCAAATTTACCTACATAAAAGAAACTGTTTTTTTATCCTGATATTTCCGGCAACCATAGGCTTCAGCTGAAATATCCAGATGAAAATTCCAGTTTCTTTAGAGTCAAATATATCTACCCGTATGTATAAGACATGGTTGCTGAATGAAGCGTGATGACATCACAACTGATTCTTCGGACATTGGATCCATCAAATAAAAAACATACAGTTTGTAATCTAACTTACCGCGCTACAAAAGTAAAAACTATCATAATACTACAGAAAGTCAGTTGCCCACATTCAATCTCATTTCACATGTGGTATTAAAACTCACAATATCTCAGAAGGTCTCAACCATGTTCTTGTAAAATCAATAATAATTTCTGTACAACTCTTCCGTATCCTCCGTGACTAGAACGGCCCATAACAACGGCCACCATAATGCACATATACTTAATACTGTGTAACTTGATCTGCATCAAATTAGTATGATAATAGACATCATGTACTACTTTTCTAAAACCATAGCATTCAATAAAGTTAAGTTCTCATATAGTGCAGTAGCCAGTCCTTAGATCTACTCATACACTACATCCTGACAGACCTGTTCAGTCAAACACTAACTCAACTGTTTTGGGGAAAACCCAATCGTTCTGCAATTAATGCATGAAAACTATTCATACAGAAATATCCACCACTTTATACAACCAGGTACTCATCCAGTGCTCTAGTCACTGTTCTCCACCAGTAATCACAGTAGACATATAGTTTATAGCTTCTACTTTATCACATCTGTGCATGAACCTTTTTGTTGCAGTTATACTGGCAGTAACGCCATACATTTGATCAGAGACAACGGTTGAATAATGTTTACATTCTGAAATAAAATTGACGTGCAAAGCAACAACAAAATTAGTCTATTAAGCCATTTTATCAAATTCATTTTTTAGCACAGCATGGAGGCCTAACAGAAGAAAGAAGCACCATATAGCACCAGTCTGGTGGTCGTGATTTAACAAACATTCAATGCATAACATAAGAAAGAAGCAACGTGCAGCACCAGTCTGTTGGTTGTGATTTAACAAACATTCCAAGCTAGATGTAGGTGTATAAGGTAGTATCGGAGAAAGTTCAACCACATCTCTCTGTCTTCCACAGCTTCTGTTCTCAGCTGAGTCTCTGCAGGGCTTTCGTAAACACCAGGATGGTGACGAGATCAAACTGTAGGTGGCGCTCTAGACTGTTGTAGAAATAGTCCGGAGCATCAGTCGACATCTTCTTGTACTGCAGCAGCAGCTCACCAGTGAAGTCTGACAGTCTGAAACAACAGTCACTCACCAGTGAAGTCTGACAGTCTGAAACAACAGTCACTCACCAGTGAAGTCTGACAGTCTGAAACAACAATCTCTAGTGAAGTCTGACAGTCTGAAACAACAGTCACTCACCAGTGAAGTCTGACAGTCTGAAACAACAGTCACCAGTGAAGTCTGACAGTCTGAAACAACAGTCACCAGTGAAGTCTGACAGTCTGAAACAACAGTCACCAGTGAAGTCTGACAGTCTGAAACAACAGTCGAACAGTCACTTACATTAACAACAGTCACTCACATCAAGAACAGCTGATCAACTCATATGAACAATCACAATGAACATGTGACTTACACAAACAACAGTCAATGTCATGTCCTATACATCAACAAAAGTCCTTCACGTCAACAAAAGCTCCAGCTATCTTCACAGTCCAGACCGTCCACTGCATTATTCTGTCAAATCCTGTCACTGATGTCGTGTGTCAGTATAAACCTGATGACAACACAGGTTTGTGACTTCGTAGCTCAGCCTCAAGTTAACATGACACAGATGACATCAGCCGGACGTGACATGTCTTACCTGTCTGTCACTGAGGCCAGGTCACATGACACGAGCCACTGCTGTACATCGTCACAGGTCCAGCTCGCCACCTGCTGGTTGCGGTTGTAACTATGCATTGACGATGTGGAGAGGGAGTTGTGTAGCATGGACGACAACCCTGCAACAGTAAAACATTTCTTGTATGTTTTATTATTACAATGTTACGGTATAAATGATTGCATTTATCTCTTCATCAAATATAACGGAAACAGTGATATTGCCACTACATTATAATCTAAGACTGAAATATTTTTTTAAACGTATACAAACATATATACATTATATATACATCATAGCGCAGAATCCTGTTTCGACGGTCGATACAGCTGTCAATACCATGTTGGTGGCTGTCACATGACTGCAGCTCAACAAAGTCTAACTGCATCAAGCCATGAGACAGGGTTCTGTCAGTTGTCTGTATATTGTTTTTCTCAATGAGCATAACATAATCTGGGATCAACTTAAATGCTGATATGATAGGAGCATGTTGAAGAAGGACAACACATGTATTTATGTACGTATATAATAAGTGACTGTCCACTGAGGCAAGATAGTAATTGACTGACCACTGAGGGAAAACAGTAAGTGACTGACCACTGAGGGAAGATTAAGTGATAACTGAATGGCCAGTGAGAGAAGACAATAAGTGACTGACCATACAGGAAATGGTCAATACGTGACTGACCATTGAGGGAAAACAGTAAGTGACTGACCACTGAGGGAAGATTATGTGATAACTGAATGGCCAGTGAGGGAAGACTGTAAGTGACTGACCATAGAGGAAATGGTCAATACGTGACTGACCACTGAGGGAAGACAGCAAGTGACTGACCACTGAGAGAAGACAGTCAGTAACTGACCATTGAGAGAGCTGCAGGAGTCACTACACGTAGACATGGCTCTGGGCAGTTTCCCGCGGGACCCAATCTCCCGCAGCAGACGAGGCATCTCTCTCGTCAACTTCTCGTCCGTGGTGAAGTCGAAGTAGAGCCTGGTGCCCACCATGAGGCCGAGCCAGCCGTCTGGCACGTAGCCCGGCTGCAGCAGCAGGGGAATGATATCCTTCCGCAGGCGGAAACTGTATTCTGCCTCTGCACAAAATAGTTCCAAGTTTCAAGCCATTAAAAGTTGCATCTGATCTTATCACATTTTGACAATGATGGAAATACTGATACTCTGGTAGATTATAACTTGACTGAATCATGTGAGCTGGATGAAGAGTTATAGCCTTCCATTGAATGCATTTGATACAACTTGGGAACAAGGTCTGGGGCCAGTTTCACAAAGCTGGTACGAATGTTCTTAATTCTAAAATAAGGAAACACAGGAATTTATGCACACATGTGCTGGTAAGTAGTTGCATAGTTTTAAGTATGCTTCACAAAACTGGCTACTGTGCACTAAAGATAACTCAAACTTGTACAGGTAAATTTAAGTGCTAAGATGTAGATTCTGACAAAGGAACTTCTGATAGCAAGAAGTATTGTCATGAGTCTCTGGGGTGGGGCAGGGGTGTGGGTGGGGGGTTCTGTAACTAACACCTGTTTACCCACAGTGCAGTGTATTTCTACAACCACATAAAACATGTTTTGCTTGAAATCAGGAGAATGTTTTAAAAATGTCAGAATGCAGGAGCACCACCACACAGAGACATGGCAGGTGAGTGTGATGAGATGACAGTGGGAGGGCACTGAGTACATAGTTACTACATACCTGTGCGACAGCTGGGACTGTCCTTGTACTGCTGGGACATACACACCAGCACCAGCGCGGAGTGCTCCACTGCCAGCGCCATCGCATCTAGGGTGGAGCCACCTGGTGGACAGCAACAACACTCACGTTTACTTTTATGCTAATGTATAGATTATTCCCAAATGGCTGGGACAGTTCTATGCAAGGCTATGACATGACTCTGGTAGAATAAAGATTAAATTGAAACAACAGTCGATTGTTTTAGCAGGAAACCCCAGCAGACTCCGTCAAATGGTTCCACATATCTGATACCTGTACTTCTTACAAACACACGTAAAGGCCACAGTGCAGGCCAAGAAATTACTTCAACAAATGTGCTACTTTTATGAATTGTACCTTTTAGTTGCCCTTAGTGTAGTTCGCAGTTCCAAAAATATATGGCACAATATATAGAAGGATCTGGTCATCACGTCGTGTCACTTAGTGAGTAAAACATGTTAATGCGAATTTATATTTTGGGATTGATTGTAAAAATCTCATGTTGCACTCCATACACTTGCAGAGAAAGGAACAGTTTAAAACAATACTAATTGTTTAAATTAATACTAGATGCAAATTTGTTTGGACTTGAGGGACCTTCCCTTAGAACAAACATCCACAGATATTTTTCAATTACTTTGGAGCATAATTGTACAACGTTTTGACCCTTCACCTGAGTCTTGGTGTCGCATGAGATGGGTCAAGTTTTGCTGGGCTAATTTGGCTGTTGATGGCAGGCAAGTGGTATGTATCATAAGGTATGCTTCAAAGTAAGTGGATTTCTTACAAAATAACCAAATCTTGGAGCCATGAATATTATATTCCATCTCCACTGTTAAGTTGACAAGTTGGATACATGATACGTACTCATTCCAAACAAATTTCATAATTACACAACTAGCAATGTTCTACTTAACTTCTACGTTTCGACCACCATCGGTGGCCTTTTTAAGGAACTGAATGTTCAGTGGTCACTGCTCACTAGATGGCGTGGCGAGCAAACTGTCCCACACATGACTTAGTCTGTAGAACCCCTCATGTGTGGGACAGTCTGCTCACCACGCCATCTAGCGAGCAGTGACCACTGAATATTCAGTTCCTGAAGAAGGCCACCGATGGTGGTCGAAACGTAGAAGTTAAGTAGAACATTGCTAGTTGTGTAATTATGAAATTTGTTTGGAATCATATACTGCCAACTTGATGAACATTTTCACAAAGATACGTACTCATGTTGTCCACGTCCATCCAGACCTTGAAGCCCGCCAGTCTCAGCTGGTCTCTCACCCTCAGGATGAGGCGCTGGTAACACCACGGGTAGCTGAGCATCACATGGGCCACGTCCGCCTCCCTCACACCGTGGGGCGGCAAAGGGGGGCCGGGCAGGGACGTAGGCTCACCTGGGAGAGGGAGAGAGGACTGACAGTTGGGGAGACAGGCGTGGTTATGTAGGTGGGAGGGGTGGTTATGTGGGTGAGGGATGTAGGAGTGTTTAGTTGGGAGAGGGTGTTGGTTATTGGGGAGACAGGGGTTGTTAGTTAGATTAGAAGTGGGAGTATTTGGGAGAGAGGTGTGGTTATTTTCAAGAGGAAGAGAGTGGTTACTTGGGTGACAGGAGTGATCATCTGGGAGAGTTGAGTTGTCATCTGAGAGAGACGTATGGTCACTTTGGAATGACATTTTTTTATTTGGGAGAGATGACTGATCATTTGGGAGAGAGGAGTAATCACATGAGCCAGAGGTGCTGTGGTTTGGCAGAGATGAGTGATCATTTGTGAGAGCTGAAATGTTATCTGAGAGAGAGGTGTGTTCGCTTGGGAAAGGGGAGATTTTATTCAGGAGAGAGGAGTAATCAGTTGGGAGAGAGGGTTTGTCACTAGGAACAATTTCATGATCACTTGGAAAAGAGGGGATATCACTTATGACAAAAGGATGACCATCTGTGTGGAGAGGGAAAAAGGAATGGTAAAAATAATCCACATTAAACACTATAAACACTATTCTTTAAGTAATAACATACACGTGAGTATTCTGACATCATCCGTCATTTTTCCTACGTATCTAATAATAATGCAATAAATTGTTATAGCACCTGCATCAAAAAATTGCTCTCATATGCTTCTTCACAGATGCATGTACTACACATACTACACCATACTACACATAAGATATTATTTCTAAAGTGTATGATTATTATAATAATGACTATTATTCACAAGGCCCTGAACTTTCAACCACTGGTGCAGGCGACTTACCTGACTCAAGCTGTGGTTTGTTCGGCACCTGGGATACCGTACTTATTACCCACAATGCACCTCTTGCAGCTCGTCTCGTGCCTTCATGAGCACAGCCAGCAGCCAGTGATTTCAATGCTGAAACACAACACATAAATGAATGTCATGTCAGTGTGTGTGGTCTGTGTGAATAGAATGTTGTGTTATGTCAGGGTAAGTTGTCTGTGTGAATAGAATGTTGTGTTATGTCAGGGTAAGGTGTCTGTGTGAAAAGAATGTTGTCATGTCAGGGTAAGTTGTCTGTGTGAATAGAATGTTGTCATGTCAGGGTAAGGTGTCTGTGTGAAAAGAATGTTGTCATGTGGTAAGTGGTCTGTGTGAATAGAATGTTGTGTTATGTCAGGGTATGTTGTCTGTGTGAATAGAATGTTGTCATGTCAGGGTAAGTTGTCTGTGTGAATAGAATGTTGTGTCATGTGAGCATAAGTGGTCTGTGTAAATAGAATGTTGTGTCATGTCAGGGTAAGTGGTCTGTGTGAATAGAATGTTATTGTCATTGTAGGTGGTCTGTGTCAACTGAGTGTCATGTCGGTGTAAATTTCCTATGTTAACCAAATATCATCAGTGTTGCTCTAAGTAGTGACACAGCCTACACAAAACTGAATGTCATTATTAGTGTCATATATAGCTATGCATGTCAGTTGAATAATACATCAGTGTCCTTTGTCACGTGAGTATCACTTCAACTGTAAGCAGTCCACATTAAAATCATTATTATAGATATTTGTGTCCATTTGTTTATTATGGAAACATTATTTTAACTGTTTTTTTTTAAAGATTAATGACGGGACAGGATGCACACAGATCACTGGATTACTTCAGGTTTCGAATGTGTAGTTGTAATTATGCGGTGTGGCACAAAATCATCTTTGATTTCACAAAGATTCCCTTATGTAACCAGTATTGATGAAGACACTACAGACGGAACAACTGTGATACTCTGACTGTGTAGACAGTGGTGCCAGACCAGCTGAAGATCATTGATCACACATGCTCAAAAATTCAAAAAGCCAGTCTCAGATCAATGATTTAATTATGTAGTCAGCCAGTGGCTGAGCACAGACAATGCCAGGCGACAGTCTGTCTCCTTCTGACTCTCTCTACCTGACCTCACCTGGCGTCACGTCACGCCACAGCACCCAACAGCCTCCCACCCAGGGTCACTGCCCAATACGTCAGACAGAGCTTGATTACGCCGATAATCACCAAGCCAAAATCCATAATACAGCTGCCACTAATGTGATAATCACCAGAGGGTATTTATTATTGAAATGTAAATGAAAATTTAAAATCTTTATAATTTTAGTAGAACTATGATATGTATCATTAACCGTAATTTTTTTTCACTGTCAGCAGATAAGATTTGTAGTTAGGCAAATACCATATCAACTAGAAAGATAACGGAAAACATAATTTAATATACTGCCTTTGAAAATGAAAAAATTTAGACGCAATCACTAAATTGATAGAAAGTCATTGAAAAGTGTAAATGTTATGGTCATATATCCAATATATCACTTTCATATGAAAAGGTGAAAGTGTGATGACAAATGATCAAATAACTATAAAACATAAAGGTCACACTGACTACCCTTCCTGCTAAATGTTTTATTAAGCTGATGAATTATTAGTGAATTTGGTGGTTTAGCATTAGCTAATGGTTGAGCACTTGGCCTGAAGTTCAGGACAAAGTATTTATAGGCAGTCAGTATTGATCAGAACTGTCATGTTGAAACACTGACTACTTCAAGAGACATTCTTTCATCTGCCTGGCCACTGTGCAGTTTGCCCTGGGCCAGCGACCGGTCAACAATTACGTCTCATCGACCGGTCAACAGTTGTATGAGCACCCAGTAACCCAGGATAACCAGTGGCCTGGATCCACAAATGGCTCTTACACAAGTAGGCACGAGGCTGGTAAGAAGGCTGTTCATTCTCGTTTCTGGTCTAGCCATCATAGCGTGCATTGCGGCATATTACGCCATCGGCCCTGCGGTACCGCTAATACGACTGCGAAACGAGGATTACAAGAACACACTGCCTTCGGAAGAACGCCAAGCTTACGAAGCGTTGGACGCAATTTTATTATAGTATATCGCTCGGTTGGAAGAAATTCGCCTACAGCTAGTCAATACGGAAATAAATATTAATAAAAAGCCACGAATGGTAGAAGTCTTTCATACGAAAACATCGGATTACTTTGGCGAGATAAAGCGTCGGCACCCGGAAGTGCGCACTATATTCTTCAACGCAAGCTTTTCCGTCGTCATGCCATACCTGGTGAAGGATTACTACGGCAGCGTTGTTTCGAACTGCATGCTTGACAGGCCAGTTGAAAGTAAGACGGAAAAATGCTTAAGTAGATTCGAGGACATGGTAGAACGTCGTCCGATGTCGACTGCCTTAGAACAGGAGATGGCAACTCGGTATTCGGAAACAGGCACTTTCATACGCGTAATGACCAACGCAATGGTGTCTCCGGACGGTGACGTCATCAAGGATAACTTCAAGATCATACCGATTCGATGTCAGGTGCTGGGAAATAAACCACACGAGCAATTCAATCCGGAACATACACGGTACTCGCGTCACCGCGAAGTGTTCACGATAACCCAGTTCTGGGGCGAGGGTTTCTTTCACTTCATGGTGGAAGACCTCCCGCGTATTGCGGAGTATTTGCCGTTCCTGCATCGTCACCCGGAAGTGAAGGTGCACGTGGCGGACACCAACCGGTTCACCGTTGCCTACCTGGAGGAGCTCGGCATCGCGAAGTCTCGCCTGGTGTCGGGACACGTCACAGCGGGGGTCTTATACATGCCGGGCGGTACTCAGTGTGGATGCGCAAGACTCTTCAGCACACAACTCCTCTCGCTGTAACTTCGGGCCGGCCTCGCGGGGCCGAAACCTCCCCAAAACATCGTTATCCTCATCAAGCGCACGAAGAAACGTTGGTTCAACCACCACACCGACATCCTCGCCATGATACGGCGACACGCCGGTCCGGCCGGCCTCCAGACGGTCGTCTACGGCGACAACCCCGTGCCAGGCATCAAGGCGTCTCGCCAGCTGTTCGCTCGGGCCCACATGATCGTTGCCCCGCACGGCGCTGGGCTCGCGAACATGATCTTCTCGCCGCCCGGAACGTTCGTCGTCGAGGGCATGTTCTACCTGAACCGGAAGCCGAACTGGTGCTTCCGCACGCTGGCACACGTGCTCGGCCACCGCTACTACGGCCAACTCGGCAAGCAGTGCATGGATGTGACAGCGAGCGACCTCGAGTCGGTTGTCAAATACGCAGTGAGCAGGTTCAAACGCACGTAGTTTTGTACCTGGCTTCCTAATAAATAAACGTATCAATACGATATTGCCATAAATATTAGTTCTCATCAATCCTGATTATTTGATACTACACTCAAGTTTGTTGTTATACATTTACTGTGAAAATGTAGAAAGATAAATATATGCAATGCAGCCATTAAGAGACCACATAGGCCTGAATGTAAACGCAATTTTTGGAGTGAGGTACACTGATTTGAGAGGGTTGCCCTCCGGAATATTATTAAGGAAGGTTTGAAGTTTAGAAAACGACAGGGCAACCAAGAATAGCACGAGGTGTCCACTTCGACTCCCGTGCGCCCCGACTAACGTCGTAGTTCGGTTATGGAAAAACACGCGTTGCTGTGGCCCATGTTTCACGACGACTATCTCAGTAGCGTAAAGAAATTTATGATCGAAGTGGGATTAAGTTCATAACCATTAAGAAAATGACACAAACACTTGGGTTTAATTATGATAAGAAACGGACGTTTTAAGTTTTTAGGATTTACTTATTTATTTATTATTCTGAGCTATGTGTATTTTTATGATAACTAAGTTCGATATTTGATGCCATGTTTTAACGATTTTTTACTTTTACTTTCTTTCTACGATTTATTGTAACAGCACCTTTGAACAAGGTAACTTGGATTTATGGCGCTATATAAATGCTTTTATTATTATTATTATTTCTGACTGTCAAATAAATGTAAGCTCAAGCACATCTATGTACGTACTAACTTAAAAAAAATGTGTATTTCTGTTACTGGGGTTAAACTTTGGAACACCCTCGATAATTCATTGATTAGTTGTAAAAATGTTCATCATTTCAAAAAAAATTATATAGATAGACTGTTGAATAGTTATGTGTTAGAGTCCTAGGCTATTTTGCCAACATAAATTAGATAACTAAATTAAACATTCAGATTGTTTATTGTTATAAAGGTATTTTTTCTTCAATAAATATCACAATGTCTTTTTTTCGATTAAATGTTGCATGGTTATACATGTAAATAATATTGTCGCACCTTCTATTGCACTGTTCAGATGCTTTATGTATGAAATTAAGCAATTATAAGGGTAAACATGATAAGTATTGTACTTCTTTTACCCTTTTTTCTCTCCAACAAATGGTATTGTATGCACTGTCTGTATAATGTAGTAATTGTTGTTGTTGTTGAAAATAAATTTAAATTTAAATTCAATTCAAAATAGCTGGAATGTGTACACTCACCACTATGACAATGAACTGCCCAGATATTTTGATCTGCACAAAATCACTAAGGAATGTCATTGAACATATTGTGTCAAGCTCAGAAAATGTTATCCAATTTATCTGGTGCATAGTTATAGATTTGTGCAGTGTCTTGAGCGTAACTGATACTGCTTAGTCACTGTCTCGGTACTTCAGCTACTGTGTCAGTATTCAGTAACCAGCCACAGGTGTGTGTAGAAATCTCCAACCTAGCAACCATGTGACCTATGACCTCAGTGGATCAGATGGCTTAAATACCTCGTTTATCCAGTAAACATAGCGAATACTTAATTTCTGAAGTGTTATTAATATACGCTTTTCAATTTTTCTTTCTTTTTAATGTTTTTGTACCCTGTGTGTGCTTTATTAAGTAATCAATTCATATAATAAATAGGAGTTTGGGTATAATATTCCTTACACATGAATAACTGTTGCCTGCGTGTAACAGTTATCACTAATATATTGATTTCTTTGTTACTGTACAATAATTTTATAACATCCTTATTTAAGGTCACCTTGGTGACCTGGACAATGAGGTGAACATGCTAACAACACTAATTTCCTGCCACAGAAATAGATTAGGGCAATCCTAGGGTGACCTTAATTGTGAGGTGTCTGTATTACAAAGATCACCCTAAATGGTTCAACTTTAATTATTTTATCAGTACTGTAATTTAAATGCCTCTGAACAGATTTAAATCCGGGTTTAATTATTACTGTAACTCACCATCATGTTGTGATTTAAAATAACTCATGTCCAGAATGTAATCATTAAAGAGGCACTGTATGGGATTGAACCTACCACGCGAAACAGCCAAATTTGGCCGACCCACAAGGAGGCAGCACCGTCAGTACCTAAAATATCTTGTTGAATTTTAATCAAACACGGACACGCGCCTCTCGTTACCAGTCTATTACAGATGTTTGCACACCTGCACTGTGCAAGATCACTTTTAAAAGCCATGAGTTAAAAAATAGCAACAACAGTTATCACGCGGCACGCTTGTCTTGTCAGTTGTCGCAGTTGTGTCCACCGCTCGGCTGCGCAACATCGTCAACGTCAACAAGATATTTTTAGGTACTGACGGTGCTGCCTCTCGCGGGTCGGCCAAATTTTGCTGTTTCCCGTGGAAGGTTCAATCCCATACAGTGCCTCTTTAAGTAGTAACAAGTACTGTCACTCACCGTCGATGAAGCCGGGCAGGTCCATCATGAGCCTCTTGTTCTCGTCCCTGAAGGCAAGGATCCAGACCCCCGCGGTGGTGAGGGACTGCTCATCCTTGTCCTCACTCGCCAGCAGCAGCTTGTAGAGGGGCAGGGCACCCAGGGCCCCGATGTGCACCTTGTTCGTGTCATTGACTGCCAGGTGGTTGAGACCACACACGATCTCAGACGCCCAGAATGCATACTGCTTCGAGAAGTGATTCTCACCTGATCAATACAATTTATATATCCTGATCAATACAAACACCAATATCACCTGATCAAATCAAAGACCAGTATCACCTGATCAATACAAAGACCAGTATCACCTGATCAATACAAAGACCAGTATCACCTGATCAATATAAAGACCAGTATCACCTGATCAATACAAACACCAATATCACCTGATCAATACAAACACCAGTATCACCTGATCAATACAAACACCAGTATCACCTGATCAATACAAACACCAATATCACCTGATCAATACAAACACCAGTACATCAGACTAGTAGAACCACCACAATCATCTAACAGATTAAGACACCACCAATGGACCATATCACCTGAAACAAACACCAAAATCACTTGATATAAACACCAACATGACATGATACAAACACCAATATCATCTAATACAAACACCAATATCACCTGACAACTTGACAAGTGCAATATATATACACGGAACAAAAATTTCTTTAACTGATGACATGTCCTACCTTCCAGTGCATCTTGCAGTATCCGAATGATAAAAGCGATGTTTTCATCTGTGGCGTTTATGATACTGTTTTCATCCTCATTGATGATATATGACAAGATGAGGTACGCCTTTACCTTGACGAGATTCTCGGTTGCACCGAAGTATGACTGCAGCACAGTAACGGCATTTGAAATGCGAAACAAATGGCGTCCATCGCGACACAATCGCACAAGGTTATGCAGAATACCAAGGTAGGACTTGATGAGATAGAGGGCATTGGCGTCATTGACCAGGTCAGCATTGATGAGCCTATCAGAGGCAAGTTCCACCAGAAGGAGTTTGATGATGTCACAACGAACAAGACAGTCACAGAGAGACGCCGACTTGTCAGTACAGTTCCATATGATAGACAGAATGGTCTGAAGATTCTTGAAGGTGACACGCTGCTCTGGACTGAAGTAATCTACCTTGCTGATGGACTGCCATGCTCGGATGAACACGTGGGCAATGCCCAGCTTTACTATCTTCTCGACGATGCGAATGTTGAGAAACAGGTCAGGGTTGTAGCGAGTCTGGCGCTGGACAAACTTGAGGGCTGCTCGCGCCTCGGGGGTCGTGAAGTCTTGAAGGTTGAGTAGGTACTGCAATATAGAAACAGCTCCTGAATCATCTGTTTTTTACTGTTGCTGAGAATGTTTATAGCCAAAGCTAAAACTATTTTAAAAAGAAATCCATACACCTAAACAGTGATGCTTCAAAGGCTTCAGATTGAGAAAACACAACTTTTATAGTTGTCTGTAAAAGCTTATATGACAGTAAGTATAACTCATGCCAAATTTGATGCATGACAGCCACTTGACAGTGCACTTCATAAAAGGCCACATGGCTACCATCAACTTTGATGTCTGCATTCACAGCAAGCAAACAACATGTCAAAACACTGTAATAACATTCCTGGATAAATGCCATAGCAGTGATAGCACCATTTAAGAATCTCTCAATTCTTAGAGAACACTCCAAATATAACTGAAGTACTTTGAGACTACTTTGCACATATAATTCTGAGCTTTGTGGTACAGTCCAAAACATGTGAAAGCACATCAATGGTGGAACCTGATGTAGCCACGTAGGGCTGCAGCTTAGTGACATGTGACTGGTTACAATGTATGTACAGTACAGTCGTACACACACACGCACACACAGGCCTTAACAACATCACTGTAATTTTCAGTCAGCCTGATTACACAGTGTCTGTAAGTAATAAGTTAACAGGGTGATCATTATGACCTTTTACTACACACAGATCATTAGACGAATTGCTTCTGAAGAAAAAACTCATGACAACCGAATGACACAAAATATGCCACTTATTCTGTGAAAACATGCTCAAAATATTATACACAAATTAACTGTGCATTTTAAAAATGTTATTAGTTAATCAACTGAACTGCGATTATAGTTTCAATCCATTGTTTCCACAGTCAGGGAACTATTGTATCGAATCCCATTACGGTAATTACCCCTCCAGCCGCAGAGTCACAGACCCATGTGATTGACTCAGATTGACCCATACTGTGTCTCCACTCTCCTGACATGATCAACATTACCTTAATGTGTTCATCCAGCTGGTGGATGGTGTCTTCGTAGGAGAGATTTGTCCTTGCATCAGTCATTGTTCTCATTGTTGTTGTCTGTTGTTGTCACTTGTCAGGCTGTCAGCTGTAGGTGACGTCCAAGGCTGCCCACAGTGACACTGACATGTCTACGATACGACGTCAGTGACACACGGGGAGCATCCCTGCATCCTGGGGAGGGGCGACACATACAGTAACTCACATGCCATAGAATAAATGGTTTGTAACAAGAATGTTTGTTGCAGTGCATTCTGACTGAAAACTGGTACTAATAATTTGATATCATAATTGTTGTGCAAAATATTGTATTACAAAAAGCTGGTGTTACATGATGATATAACAATGTTATATCATGTAACACCAGCTTTTTGTAATACAATATTTTGCATTATTATTATTATGTTATTAACATAATCATAAGTATTGTCATTCATCCAACTGACATGACTATGACTGTCAACATGTACTTCAAATCCAGAAGTCTTCAACACAAACCTTTATTACATTAAACAATATAGAAAAGTACATTTGTAGTATAAATTCAGTTTTCATCCTGTCTACTGTATTGCGATTCTCATGTTAAAAGTTAATTAGCTAGGTGATCGCATGGTATCATGACATTAGATATGGCATATATGCATCAAGCCGATCCTTCTCATGCATTCATAGCATGTTTACATCTAGATGCTTTTAGGCCGAAATGAGTATCAGAGTGAGTGATGTGCGTTACACAAACACTAGTCATCGTACAGAAAGAAGCATTTCCAAACGAACCCAATTATGTTAGAAAAATTAGCTTTCAGAAGTGGCGGTAACTGCGAATGTTGCAGGCAATGGACGTACTAGCTGATGAGGCTTTACCTCACTGGCTTTTACAACAATTGTTTGGAACAAAAGGCTGTATTTTTTTCAACAAAATTGGATTCGTGTGGAAGTGCTTCTTTCTTTACATTCATTATGATGAGTAGTATTATATTGGAATATTGCTCAATAACGCAGTCTGATGCTTGTTTCGACATAAAAGCTATCCACGTAAACATACTCTGTATGTACAGAAAGGGTGAGCCAGATCTATACGAGTACCAGAGTAGATGCTATATCAGCTCTGATGTCATATCTAGGTATCTTGAGTTTAGTGTGTCAAAAATATGCATATTTGATAACAATTCCAGTAGCATAGTATTAATGGAGAATTTGTATTATGTCTGCAGATTCATTCCGGAGTACAGCACTGTAGTAGAGCCATTAAGACGTCTAACAAAGGAGGAATGTGCCTGGACATGGGTAGAAGACCAAAAACAAAGCCTTCAATGAGCTGAGCTGAAAGACAGAATGGCTGACTGCAAGATGCAGAGTTACTTCAACATGAAGCTACCCACTGAGCTAGTGGTGGATGCCAGTCCACACAGTTTAGGTGCAATCATCACACCGAAGAAAGCAGATGGAGAGATTTACATAATCGAATTTGGCAACCGAGCGCCAGACAGAGAGAGGCATTAGCGATATGCTGGGGTTGTGAGCATTTCAATCACTACCTTGAAGGATCAGAGTTTGTGGTACTCACTGATCAAAAACCACTCGAGTGTATCAAGTAGAAAGTTACCTCACTACCAACAGCGAGACTTCACCTCATATTCTTCTTCTCCAGCCCTACAAGATGAAAGTGGTATAACGACCAGGAAAGATGTCAAATCCCACAGATTATCTTTCACGAGTCATGACATCTTCCGTCTACAGGAAGACAAGGTAGCAAATCATTGCTAGAATTGCAAACAAGTCAGCTGATCGTCAATGCAACCCAGAGCTACCAGAATAAAGGAAAACAGTATTCTTTGAGAGGAACTCGAGAAAGTAACAGCGAGAGACGAAGAAATGCAGCATGTGATGCACTGCAGTGTCTCAGGAAGATGGCATGAGTTAGATGACAGATATGCTGCCTATAAGAACGACAAAGACAAACTGGCTATACTGGATGGACTAGTTCTCTGAGGAGAAAGGATTGTTCTCCCAGAGATACTGCAGAATCGAGTTGTGAATATTGCCCAAGCCAGCCACCAGGGTATAGTTAAGACAAAGGCGCTACTTTGAGAAACAGTGTGGTTTCCAGTCTTTGACAAGCATGTGGAACAGGTGGTTGAGAACTGTTTGTGATGTCAAGCATCCACAGAGGCTATGAAGAAAGAACCACTCAAGATGACAGAGCTTCCAAAAGAACTTCGGAAAGAGGTGTCTATCGATTTCTGTTGACCTTTCAAAACTGGTGAATACATATTTGTTGTCATCGATGACTACAGTCACTATCCTAAAAAAGAGATACTACACATGCACAACATCTGCAAGAGCAACGATTCCCAAGTTGGAAAATTAATAGTTTAGTTTTGTTTAGTTAAGCAGTGGGAAACAGTTCTTTGAGTAGTTGATTTATATATGTAAAGAGAGGAGAGATGCAGTGTTGTTGATAAATAATACTGGGTTGTACCCTTTAAAACAACACACTGGATGTGAGCATAGCAGATGGACTTTGGACTCTTCTTGTCTCGCGGGCGATGCGAGCCAACGTGTTTACGTTTGGTGTCCGTTGGTGGTTGATTTAGAGTAAAATGTCTTGCTAAACAAAGACGACTTGTGATGAGTACATTATATAACAATTCACCATGATGGGTATTTACAACTGGTCAGACTGCTGGAATTGTAGGAGAGGGCATCTGTTCGATAGATTAACTAATGGTTCGAAGTCTAAGGGCCTGCATTAGTATTTAGAAGCAGTCAATTTGATGAGTATTAATTAAATAAATACTTCAAATGACACTAGCAAAAAAGATCTTCAAAACTCATATTATTGTTGGATAACTGGCCTAAATGATTAGGGCCTTTTCAGAATGGTTTTACCACCTTTTTTTCGATGTGTATGTGTTCAGAATGTCATTCTACATCATTTCCCGTACAAAGAAGTAAGATATTATTTTATTGTGTTTTAGATCAATTTAATGCCATCAAGTCAATGTAAATAAGCTGATGCATGTCACAGCTAAGCTAGGGTGTGAGCAGTTTGCGCGCCCCAGACATCATGTGTCTGGGGTGCGCAAACTGCTCATGCCCTATGACATTGGCTTGTTTACGTCGATTCGATAGCATGAAATTGATCTAAAGCACAATTAACAAAAAATAATACCTTACTTCTTTGTACTGGAAGCGATATAGACATGTTCCGAATAATACATCAAAAATTGGGTAAAACCGTTTTGAAAAGCCCCTAATAATTAGGCAAGTTAACTGCAATATTACCCAGTGTTTATTGGAATATAGCCATAGGCTCCCATCGACACCACCAAGGACACCGGGCATGGGCATGGCTGTCCCATGCCAAGGCAGTGTTGTTGTTGACGTTGTGGTTTGTGCCCGCTGTCCTACCCCTGTGGGCGACTACGATCTGCGGTTTAGCCAGGGCCCAGTCCATGCATTACATGACATTTGCGGTTCGTAATGTCATCGTTATAATGGCTAGCACCAGCGAGCGTTGTTCAAGTGGATTCTCGCTGCGTCACTACGGCCAAAAATGTACTCACCGCCGACAAGTGCAATTCCTAGAAGACGCCAGCTTCTCGTTCCCGTCCAGCGAACATGAGATGAATACGTAGGATTATTTCGAGGCCTCTAAACCCCCGCTGACTTGTGATTGGTCAGAACTACGAGTGGTGCCGCCTAGTGAATACTTCCGTCAAACTGTTGGGATTAATGGGGTCGCATCCCAAAGAAGACGTAAACGTTGGTCAATCATGGGCGATTCAATTGCACCGCCACCGCCACCGCATCCACCGACTGTTGTGAAGTTTCCTCTGCAGACTACAATAAAAACAGCTGTTTTGCACAACTTGAATAAAGCACGCGCTGACGTAAGGCCAGAGATAATAGTCAGAGATGCGTGGAGAGCTCTCTGTCAGAGGTGGGATTTTGCTTGGGGGGGTCACTCCATTTTTATCATGTAGTGAAGTACAGCGTTTAAGTAAACTTTAGGAAAATAGACATTCTGCTAGCAAACATATTGGTATCGGACTTTAAATATAATTATTAGTACAAACCTTGTGCATGTTTTAAAGTCAGATTCCTCTTAGGAGGTTTTGACAAGTCCTTTTTTATTTTGTCGAGTAATTGATATAGAAGAATATGGGGTCAATAATAAATTGTATACATACAATAAAGTTATTTTTCATGTTATTATGTTTTGCTCTCCTCTTTGTCTTTGAAATCAAGGATAAGGTTGGCATCTCAGTTTGTTTTATCTAAATGTTGAGTGAATGTTTTACATTGACAAACTGTTATCTTGTTTTAGACGGAAGTATGGAGACGGCAACATGTACGGACTGTGTCATTTTCACCAGGCACCAAATGTCGTCCAAGATGGCCCTATGTATGTTACCATTATAAATTTAAATTTGCATATATAATCCTTTGTATTCTATTTTATGTAAGCACGTGTATATAATATGTATATTCGCATACTCACAAACATGCATGCACACAGTCATGTACATATGCAAACTGACACACATGCTTATAAATAAATAATTGTACTATCGATACAAGTTTGTTGTAAATACATTTGTACTTATGTTATATGCATAGTAGTGTTAGTTGAGTAGTTAGCGTGGGCAAGTGTACACTCACACAGCCATACTGCCAAGAAATTTGATTATTCATTTCAACAGGTTATTACATCAGAAAAATATTATCAGTACAGACTCAGTCTGCTGTGGTGGATAATACAGACTTGTGCAGGAGCTAACTTGCTAATTTTAGAAGACAGTGGCTTCACCTGTAAGGATTTGCATAGACTGGCTTCAGGAGCACATGCAACATTCAGTGAGTCTACTGCAACGACCGTCCTACAGCATTAAATTACTAAGTGTGTTCTCACCATGTGTTGCAGATGTGGCCTTGTGGCCCTGTGTATGGCCGGCCACCAGCTTGGCTCTACAGACATCGGTGCAGATGAGATTCTTGCCAAAGCCAAATATCTGGGATTCACTAACAATGGAGAAATGTTTTCTGGTATCAGATGTGTTTATTATTCCTTGTGGGAACACAGTTACATCACCATTTGCACCAACTTGGGTTCTGTTAACATTATTAGACAAACTTATCCATTGTAACATGATTGCCTTTTTAATCAAATAACTCATGGTCTGTCATATTGTCAATAAGAGCATTATAATCAAATGCTTACAATGAAAAATTCCAATTACAGGAGCCATTTTGGAATGTACGTAAGTAGTCAGTTTGCTTTTCAACATACCTGGTATTTATTATTTATATTAATATTTATTACATTGTTATTTACATACTGTTGCCAAGTAAGACTACCTTTCTAGTGAATTTGCCTACAAATAAAGAATATCAGTATACACACATTGCCTGGTACTGTCTGATAGTATAAACTGTGTAGTCCTGTGAATGAACACCCCTATGTTGTCAGCCACACACATGTGTACACTGGCGGAGACGTTGTACACGTGCCGGGCAGAGCTGGTGAGGGAGACGTCTGAGAGATGGGACCGAGTGATAGACGCCCTGGTGCACAACAAACCCGTCCTCATCCCGTATCCTTGCTGGGCTCACTCTACTGACGGCAGTACATAACAAACACAGTACACATCATAACATGTGGTGATATTATGTTGTGAGCTAGAAAACTGCTTGTAAATATAACAAGAAACTTAGTTAAGCAGGTAGATTGAGTGTTTGTGTGTGTCAATTTGCATGTTGACATTATTTCCTGAGCTTGTAAATGCTAGATATGACAGGGATGGAAACAATGAGCCTTGCTGCAAGAAAGGTCATAAGGCTCACTGGGCTGTACTGATAGGTGAGTTCAACACTGTTTTGATGTCACCCACGTGGTAAATGTCACCTGTGTTTCTGCATCAGTGGTTGGTGAAAGCAGCATGTTAGTGGCAGCATTGTGTTGGTGAGTGTAATTGGTGTGTTGGTATCAGTTCTTCACATGGTGCTCTGACACTTACTGAAGACTCTTGCTAACCTAATCCAAACGGCATCTAATTTTGAACTAACTTAACAGAGTAGAAGTTAAATGGAATGTTGTTCAATGGTGTAGTAATAAGGTGGCACATTGTTGCAACATTGGACATTGCCTAATTACATAATTTGTTGTTGCAGTGTTGGTGTGTAATTATGTATCATGTTGTTGCAGTGTTGGTGTGTTATTAGGTATCATGTTGTTGCTATGTTGGTGTGTAATTTGGTGTTGTTTTTGTAGTGTTGGTGTGTAATTTGGAGTTATGTTGTTGCTTGCAGTGTTGGTGTGTAATTAGGTGCCATGTTGTTGCAGTGCTGGTGTGTAATTAAGTGCAATGTTGTTGCAGTGTGTGTAATTTTGTGTTATGTTGTTGCTTGCAGTGTTCACTGTTGGTGTGTAATTTGGTGTCATGTTAGTGCAGTGTTAGTGTGTAATTATGTCATGTTGTTGCAGTGTTGGTGTGTAATTATGTGTCATGTTGTTGCAGTGTCAGTGTGTAACAAGGTGTCATATTGCAGGGTTGTTGATCTGTGTGGACTCTGTGAAGACTGTGCCCAGTGCACTGATGACCCACTATGAGGTGGACAGTGAGGAGCCTGGCCTTCTGCTCACCCACACTCCTCACGAGGCAGGGGAATTGTGTGACCTCACGAGGACCAGGGAGGCTGGCCGTGTGTATGTGTTTGCCAAGCAAGGCAAGAGTGTTCAGACACACGTGTGGTGTCTACACCAGCTACTGGAGAGTAACAGTAACCTGCGAGAACTTGACCCTCAGATAGCCAGCCAGATTGAGGACTATGTGGTGTCGTCCACATCTATTGAACAAGGGCTGTGTAACCAACTCGTTATCCTTCACGAGACATAACATATTCTTGGTGCACACTAATGCATCAGGCCATTTGTATAGTGATTGTTTTTGTTTAGCTAATTTATTTCCCCAGTAAAAGTGGCAAAAAGGTCTTTCATGTTGTTTAGCCAGAGTTAGTATTTATTTAGCCATTTGCTAAATGGTTATTATATGCCTTAAAGAGATACTCCAGTCAGTGAGAGGTTCACAGTATAATATATTGGTTGTGCATAATAATTGTGCACAAAAATTATTAATATACAATTAATTATAATATAATTGTACCAAACACATACTATCTTGTATTCAGGGCACTGCCATCTTGAGACACAGAACATCGCTGGCACATTGTTAGAAAAGGCCAAATTTGGTGGTCTCCCGCAAAATTGTGATAGTAACGTAAGCAAATCACGACATACTGGATATGTCAGATACCATTGGACAGACATAGGATGTTCGAACATGCATGCGCCAGTGACGTAAGCAGTTTATGTCACTGGGTCTGTGTCTCAAGGTAGCAGCGCCCTGAATCCAGCATAGCATGTTTCTGGTAAAATTATACTATAATTAATTGTTTATTATTGATTTTCTGCACAATTACTCTGCACAACCAATATATTATACGTATGTAAATAAATACTATGAACCTCTCACTGACTGGAGTATCCCTTTAATATCATTTACAGTGTGCTGCCTGTTAGTTTTAATTGTTTTCACTCATTAACACTGTATATTTAGTTATACATTATTTTGTCTACATCCAAGTGATTCGATATAATTAATTTATCAGTCATACAACACATTTTAACATTAATAAGTACAGAGGACTAGAAATTAAAATCATAGTACATGAAACCAATTGTCTGTAATGTTGGACTATTCTGGTGGATGTTGAACTACAATGAAAGATGCACTTCAAATCAACAGTGACTCGAATGATTAGGGTATCTTTGGGCCCCATACTGGATAACAACTCTCACTCAGGGGGGGGGGGTATTATTGAGATGCTAACACTAGTTGGTAAATGTAGGTGTGACTGAGAGAAACACTTCAGTAGGATGTTACAGTAACATTTAACTTTACATTGACTTCACTTTTTAACAGGATTATTTATCAGTGAAATCACCCTAGTTCAAGTTTTACCTCATTTATCTACTTATCCAGAGAAAGATAGCACATAGGTAAAACAATACACTGTTGCAGTTTACAACAACCAATGTTGCCATTTATTATTAATGTAACACTATATATAACTACTATTTTAAAGGGTCTTTAATTATATTTACATAAACAGCATTACCTCCCAAGGGTAATTGTAATCAAGTATACACACATCATACACAGAAATGCAAGTGAAAAGAAATTCAAACAGTTGACTACAGTTTGCAATAATATCTAATAGTTTCTTAACATTTCTTAACTCTGTCATTATTCAGGCCATGTGACGGTTGCAGTTTTGAATATGATTAGATCACCGTTGTTGTCAATATATTTTACATAATAGAATTTAATAACAAGAATATTGCTTGGGCCATTAAGTTTAATAATATACAGTCAATTTGACATTTATACTTGTCTGTGTTTGTCACTATCTGCACTAACATCACACCTGTACATAATAAATATGACTACAACTTTGGAATCCTATAATACAGTAGTGTGTAGATATTGGAATGTGAACACAACACAAGTAGATTATTATAATGTTGCAGTAAGGGGCACTAGAGCATAGAGAACTGTTGCTGTAGTGGCACTAGAGCATAGAGAACTGTTGCTGTAGTGGCACTAGAGCATAGAGAACTGTTGCTGTAGTGGCACTAGAGCATAGAGAACTGTTGCTGTAGTGCTCGGAGCAGCTCCTTTGAGTCGGTGTGTTCAGGGAAGGCCTCCTGGGCCCGACTGGCTGCATTGTAACTGCTCTGTAAGTCACCAATCTGCAGACAGAAACAACATGAAAACTTACACTCATCTAAAACTTTGGGTTTTAAATGTTTTCACTAATAATACATTTTTGCAACTACATCAAACAAGTCAGTCACTCTTATTTTCAAATAATAAATGTCTAATTTATTATTTGGTTATGTGCAGTCGTAAAGATGTGATTTCAACACACGTGCATTTGTTTGCCAACATCATGTCTTACATCTGACTAGATATAAAAGAAATGTGTGGGGTCAAGGTAGGAGGGTCCTAATTGACACACACTAGAACCATCCACTAATACTGCATGTAAGTCCTCACCATCTGGAGAAAACTTCAAGAATTGTTACAGATGGGACAAATGTGGAGCTTGATCCATGTATTGGTAGGATTGATGGGACTAGATAAGTTGGCATTTGGCAACAAGTGAGCTTGCCCAGAGATGAGGGAAATTCCAATGCAAGGACAGTAAATACATGAGATGTGTGGCATGTACCACGGCACACTTACAGACTCGGACATGGACGCGAAGTTGTAGTGCGGCTCAAACATGTGGGGAGCCAGACTGAAGGCTGCTTGGAAGAACGCCCTCGCCTACAAACACAACGTACAGTGTCATTACTCATCATCGTTGGATTACATATGGTGTATATATATATATATACATACAGGCCTTATATATATATATAGTACATAATATTGTCATTAAAAAGTTTAATTTAGCATACAAAATTATTTAATCTGACTGACCAGTAATAGACTAAACATGGGACTTGCCACAGAAAGTGTAATGTTGGTCTAAAAAAAATTGAATTCCAGGGATAATAACCTTTAAATAATGCCTCATATTTCTTGTAACAGTGTGTGTGTGTGTGTGTGTGTGTGTGTGTGTGTGTGTGTGTGTGTGTGTGTGTGTGTGTGTGTGTTAACAGTGTGAAAAAGCATGTTTGTGCAAATAATGAAATCTGTATTGTAATTCATACTGTATTTAAATGTTAACTATAATATATTATGTTAGGATTGTCATTGCAATTAGCAAACTATTTCACATTCTATTAAAACAATCAATAACAAATTAAAACCAACTTAAATATCATATGTCACACTCCTTGTTTCGGAAATGTGTCACTATGTAATATATGATGCACACTGCCAACCTTACATAACCACATTGCATCACTCTTACTTACCACATATATAGTAATTAACTTAGATGTAGTTCATATGAAGGTACTAACTTGTTCAAAGTGACCTTTCCTCATCTCGAGGACTCCGAGGTTGTTGTATGCCTCAGCATGGTCGTTGTTGGTGGACAGGGTGAGGCGGAAACACTGGTACGCAAGATTCATGTCACCAATGCCCTGAAACAGCCAGTCTCACCAGTTCAGTCTGGTCTTTGGAAAACAGGCAAATTTCTATCAAAAGAAACACGACAGTCACAGGGTGTTAGTTTTTTTTATATACATTTGTAATAAAATAATTATTAATAATTATAATATACTTATATATATATATATATATATATATATATATATATATATAGTGTTGAGAAATATTATTACATGACATGTGGCTCTGGTGAGTAACACATCAGTGATGATAATTTGTAGTTACTCTGATTACTACAAAAATAATAATAGTATCTATAATTTTATAAAGTGCATTTTGTAACAATGCTCGAAATGCTAGTATATTATAATTATTAATAATTATTTTATTACAAATGTATAAAAAAAAAAAAACTAACACCCTGTGACTGTCATGTTTCTTTTGATAGAAATTTGTGTATGTCCTACACTGTCCTATCTCACCAGTGCAACATGTCCTACACTGTCCTAACTCACCAGTGTGACATGTCCTACACTGTCCTAACTCACCAGTGTGACATGACCTACTCTGTCCTAACTCACCAATGTGACATGACATACTCTGTCCTAACTCACCAATGTGACATGACCTACTCTGTCCTAACTTACTAGTGCGACATGTCCGACATTGTACCAGACGTCAGCGATGTTGTCGTCGTCTGCGAGACTGAGAGCACGCTCGAAGCAGGTGAGAGTCATGTCGTACTGCTGCGCATAGAAACAACACAGGGCGATGTTGTTGAACAGCTCCGCGTTACACACACCCATCTGTAGCAGGCGTCTGGAACAGGAAGTTAGCACTCAGACACATGCAAAAGACATCTTCCACACATCATGGTGACTGGCGTGATGTGTCCCTAGGCTATTTTGCCAGTTACAAATACAGATGAGATTATGACAAACTGGTAATCAACGTCAATAGATTTTACTTTTATAACAGTGTATACATGTAATCATTTACAGCAACAAAAATATTTTCACAATTTTCTGTAAATATACTAAGTACCGTAACATGGAGGAGAATAAATTAACATAAAACCACTGTTTGCAAAGACCAAATCCACTACACAAGATGAGTGACAGTGAAGTCCAACAACACACTGGTAGAAAATCACAATATAACATTTAGTTATAAATCTACAAGTGTTGACAAATAGCAGGAACTGTAACAGTTCTAGCAAGGTTGGTGTTTGCACCTGTAGAACTTGAGAGCAATCTCGGGCTGGTCTGTGTAGAAATAGTTGGTTGCTATGCAGGCGATGGCTTCCACATTCATGTTGGCTTCATGCAGCACGTCCTTGTAGAACTTCACAGCATTTGTCATGTCATTCATTCCCTGGTAACAAATCAGAACAAGTGAGACTTGGAATTTCCCAAATACAAATCCATTGCACAAGATGTGTGACAGTGTCCAACAACACACTGGGAGATATTTACATCAAAGAAAAGTCTAAACAATCATATCAACAAGATCATGATCATCTACATATCTTCTGGTTGCCTCTATAGGTATCAATTTATGTGGCAGAGGCTTTGTTGCAAATATTTAAGTGACTTTTCATCAAGATGTGAAGCATAACCCCCCTATGTTGATGTCATCACCAAAAAACAATGAACTCCAAAAATACTAATAAATTAATATGTAGGTGGCAAATATTCAAAATATATGCTTTGGAAAGATACCGAAGTATCTGTTCAAAAGTACATTGGCACGTTATTTTAATATTGTTATTTGTAAAATCATTAAAAAAACTTACTTACAGCACAAGTTTAAAAGGAACTGTTAACAGTGCCTGCAATCTAGCACACACATGGTTATATGAATAATATTAATATATTTTATTTAATATAGCGCCACATCCAGTTACAAATTGTTCATGGCACTTTACAGCATGCCGGTCTTGACATACATTAAAATATTCCTAAAATATAAATATATATTAGCAGAATACACATAAATACAGTAATGAAATATATTAAAATAATATTCTTAAATAAAAATAAGAAGAATAAAATGAATTATTTCAGCTGAAATAATGTAAATAGGTACAATAAACATATAAATAGGTCAATATAAAAGATTGATCAATGTAATGCAAAAATGTAACTATGCTGCGAGAAAAGAGAGTTAAAATAACTCTTTAGGCTTGCCTTGAAAGCTGCTAAACAGCCAGATGTTTTAATGTCATGTGATAAAGGTCGAAAACACTTGTTGACCTTGAAACTGCAGCCACTGGGGAGACTTACCTCATAGATGCGGGCAATGCCGGTCAACAAGGTGGTCTCTGATGGGAACTTCTCAAGTCCTTTTTTGTAGAGGTCAATGGCAGTGAGTGGCTGGTCAAGGCGGACGTACACCTTGCACAGGTAGAGCACCGTGTCCACCATGTCCTGCTGGGTGAGGGCCGCCTTGAACTGTCTCTCTGCGTCTCTGTACATGCCCAGTCTGGTGCAGACAAACAACAAACAACACTTTGATTGCAGTAATTCTACTGCGCAGTGACCAGAGCTTTTAGTAATTTTAAGGTACATTTTAATACATTTTTTTTTAAAGCTACAAAAATATTTTTTGGCAATACATAGTAGTTTAACTTTGAAACTAATGATTTTTTAAATAGACCCAATCATTGTGAAGATAGATTAATGAATCATTCAAAATCTTATTTGGATAATACAATTACTCCCGGAGATATAATTTAAGTCTTCCAAATGCAGAAAGAGAACATCACTGATATATGATCCATACCATAATCCACACATCATTTCATCTGGGGTGTCTGGCATTAAAACGTAAAGGGATTTGAAAAAATAACGTAGCAGAAATTGTCCACCAGTTCTCCCTTGAGGCGCCACTTGTAAGGCACTGAGTTGACCCAGGTTGTGACAGTGTCACACTGACCTGTAGTAGCACTTGCCCAGCTGGACCTTCCACCACCAGTCCTTGAACTGACATGCTTCTGTCGCATTTGCTGCCAGCTCCAATGCCTACAAACACCACACACACACACACACACACACACTCAATCACCAATGTGGACAGAGCACAGCAGGGATTAGAATATTAGGCTCTCAAGCCAGGTGGTCAAGGTATGAATTTTATTGTTTTGTCATTTTAATGTTTGGTCAACCTTATTCGTTCAGCTGTACAAATGTGTAGATGGTGTTAGACAGTGAGGATTTACATAGGGTAAATTTTGCTCAGCAACGGCAGTTTGGCTGAATGCTTATCTGGAAAATTGCCTTGAATTATTTAAGTTTGCTTTAGTGCACTGTTTTAGATAGACAGGAAAGGTATAGTTTTACTGATACTTGAATGGTCCTAAGAACTGTGTAGCAAACTATAATAATAATTTACATGCTTATATGCACAAGCACTTCATGAAGAAAATATTTATATATATATATATATATATATATATATATATATATATATAATATCATGCATATAGCAATAATAAAATATCCTTTGCTTAACAATTGTTGGGTTTTGAAAAATTCAGCGGCAAACTAAGTTGACCTATTATGGTTTAACACTGTAATTTATGACATTACTGGTATGCTGTGCATATATGTTTAATGATATCCAGTCCTTATGACTGCTCAGAGTGTTTACTTTTCATTCCCTGGTTCAATTGAAACCTGTCTATGAAGCATTCCGCCATGTTATAATTAACACACAAAGACTTTTCCTATATAAATATCCACCACTGTCATGTACTCATTCTTATAACTTAGTGAATTTTCTTGACCATTGTGGAGGAACAAAGTTGCTCAAAATTTAAAATGGCAAACATTTGAATTAGGAATATCTCATCAGAAAATGTCAACAAAATATATAACAGAATGTCTTAAAATGTCAGATGTTCAGTTTTACTTGATTTTTAATAATGAACCTTTTGCCTAGCAACAGCTCGCACAAAAGAAAGGTCAAGCATCATGCAATATCAATAATCACTTGTCGTATAGTTGCTTACACTTCTGACATCATTCTCGTGATGGAAGATGTATTCAAAGAGTGCCTTTGCCAGGTTTGGTTTCGCTGCGTACTTGGGCAGGTTGAGTCGAGCCAGGTTGATGAATGGACCGTCAGCAACAGACAGCATGGAGGCCTGACAAATAGACACATAACCAGCATCACAGACATAACACCTACATCACAGACATAACATCTACATTACAGGGACAATACCTGCATCAGACCTAACACCTACATCTCAGACACAATACCTGCATCACAGACACAACACCTGTATCACACACATCTAATAATAATAATAATAATAATATTTATTATTTATAAAGCGCAATATTCAAATATGCTCAAAGCGCTGTACAATAAAATATAAAGCTATTCATTAAAGCTATTCATCTATTAAGGAGATATGACAAATCCACATAACACGTGTATCATAACACATAGCCATACTAAATACATACATACACACACCATGTGCATCATATCCACCAGAGATCTACCAAATATATACAACTGAACTACAGATATATGGAGCCATATGTCACACACATAATAAAGACATTGGAAGCCTACCACACAACATCTGCATTGATCACAGACAGCACAGGGGCCTGTTAAACACACAAAATGCACCACCTGCAATATAGCACGACTAACAAAAATGTGTCACAAGAAGAGTAGCACACAAAAATGTGCATTGGGTTTCATCCTTCATCAAATGGCAGTGTTTCACAAACATCAACAGGGATTCATGGAACTTATCTTGTTTCAGAGAACATCGATTCACAGAAATAACCTAATTTCACAGAAACAGCATTGTTTACAAAAACACAACTTACAGTGCCGAGACGAACGTATCTGCCAGATGCACTGGTGACTGGTCTGGCCGTCTGAGCAGTGCGGGGGGTCCTGATGGCCTGCTCCATGGTGCCTGGTCGAGATGACTGTGTGCCTGGCCGGACAAAGCCACTCAGTGGACGTCCAGACTGTGACATTGGCCTGTAGTGGTCAATGTAAAAAAGTGTATAATTTTATTTGTATACTAAAGCGTAATTGTTTGGTCTGTAATAGTTTGGTCTGGTTAGTGTGATTTGGAGGCTCTGTAAATATATGTGTGAACATTGTGAAATAGATAAACACAAGGTAAGAATGATGCATAATATTACGATAATTGTTTTGCTCTAAGACCAATTACAATGAGGGAAACTCTTGAATCCCTGTTGTCAGGGGGGAGATTAGACACGGTTCTGTTAATCTTCTTATCTCCAGTTAATGGAAAAAAGTAGTTCTGTTAAACTTTTCTTTTCACTTTTTTGCAGTTATTTTATTATCAACATTCTCCAATTCCCTCTATGTTTTGCCCTAGACTAGTTCTCCGAGCCATTCCTCCCACACTCTTTCCAGATCTCCCTTCCTCGCAGCCTCCCAATGTCAATCACAGAATTTCATCATGATGTTAAAAAATAAGCATATAATGATGTGGAACAGTTGTGGAATTATCAAATGACACCCATGACAATAAGATGTCTCACCTGACAGCCTGGCTGGGAGCGCCCTGTCCTGTGGTTGGTTTCTTCAGTGAGGTGCCCGGGCGAGCCACTTGTGCAATGGCATTGTCGTCCATGAGGATCTCTGCTATACCTTCCTCATCCACCTCTACCTCATCTATGTATACTTGCTCAGTGAGGGCCTTCGTCTTCAGAGTCCATGACGCCTGTATCACCAGACAGAGGGTAAACTAGTTAAATAATAGTAAATAATAAAGAATATTAAAGACAACAATTTTATAAAAAAAAAAATATGCAACCCCAGTTAAATAGCAATGCAGTGTTCATAAAGGTAACACAGTACAGTGTAATAATAAAAAAATAGCAATGTAACTAATGCAGAACTTAGGAAATCACACTAAATTCTCCTAAGTCAATTAAAATTCATACACACAGATTTGTGGTTAATCTCACAAAATTGACACATGTGCATTAGCTATGGAGCATGGTGAACCAGTACCTGGTCCCAGTAACTATAGTAATCATGTCCGCAATATTCGGGGAAGGAAAAAATTCATGGTACTGAAATGTTGTGTTCTAGCTAATGTCAGACTTGGCATAAACGTACCGCTTGATTTCGACTGTTTCACATGAACAATTTACATAGTGTATATACGACTCATGAAAGCTGACCTAGGCATCTTTGATGACATTTAGACTTTGCTGCCCAGTCGCTGGAATGTGTTCTAAGTATCTCAATAAAAACAACTTTTGTCGTAATTTGTTTCCACAGAATTGCACACGTGTGTTAGACTTAGAGGTGTTAAAACATCCAGATTTTTTTATGTGTTTTGTTAAACTGCAAAAAAACGATTTGTATCCCTAATATTACCCACACCAGTTACTAAGTAAGGCAGCATTACTACGCACTGACTCAGTGACTGTACTGCTGTCACCGTCCGGCACCAATACACTGACGTGTTGGTCAAAATCACATAATCATATTCTGAAGCACTGACATTATTCATTAGACAGGTTAGTTACGACATTGGCTAGTTAGTCCCATGATCTATAGTCTGACAACGCATTATCATTACAAAAAGTAGCGACTAGCGTACGTAATCGTAAAATTAATTATTAAATTTTAAAAGGAATGTCAAGCAAAATAACCTGTCTTACCTGGTCGTATGGGTTTTTCTCCAACAACTGCGTACACAAATCGACACATTCTTTGTATTTCTTTCTGCGGAAAAAACTGCATGCCAGAAACATTGGATCCATTTTTAGTTAATAGCAGATTTGCCAAATATCTGGGTTCTGCTATGCCAATTTTTCAAGTTTGCTTACGATCCACCATGGCTACAAATATCATTTCCGGGACGCTTTCGTGATTTCCGGTGTTCTAGTTCTTTTCTTATCCGCCAGGGACCTTGCACCTAGCGGATAAGCGAAAACTAAAAAATACAGCGGGCTTTCGCCTGGCTCTGGGGGTATCACTGCCTTCTGAAAATATCACAACACCCCTTTCATAATAGTACTTGAGATATTTAAAACGAAAACAAACGACAATTATTTTATATAAAAACACAAGTTTCAACGATTTATATAATGTATCCGAGCACTTGTAAAGTCTGACCATTTTAATAAATGTAACTGTTTATGAAGCAATAATAATATGCAATCTTTTATATAACTTATATCAAGTATGATAGACAGGACATTCCAATATTTTACCGAGTATAATTGAGTCTAAGAGATCTGGAATAACATTAGACGAGTGACATTCATGAGTCCTTATTTTAGGAGAGTGCGGTCCCCCGGCCCTGGACCGCTAATCGACCCTGCGTCTGGCCGAGTTGTTTGGTCGGCCGTGTTGTTTACGTGATCAGTGGCCTGCAGCGAGTACTACTCGACGTGACAGTAGACGACAGTCCATCAGGGACATCCGTGTGAGTAGCGATGTGGCATCGACGGCTAAGTTTACGTCTGGGAAAACAGTTAGCAGCATTGCCAACATGTGTCCGTTTGCCCCAAGCTCTATGCTACCATACGGAGGCTGACGTCTACGGGAACACAGCGCGCAGAACTTACCCCCGTGAGGAAAGTAAGTTTTTGACCGCCGCTTGATTGATCGCGCGACCATTGCCTATTTTGTGGACATGGTTTTCTTTAGGTTGCTGTAGGCTATATAGCTTCTAAGCTCAATACAATATATATAGGTATGACAGATACAACTGATGTCACTTACTTTGGGTTAATTGTCACAGAAAAGCTAACTGATGACTAATTAAATTTGATAATTGAAACCATGTAATGCTAATTGCAATTGCTTTGTAGGTGTTACAGTAATATAATAATATGTATTACATTACTAGCCTTTTATATACCATGTAATTAAATAAGATAACCGGGGAGGTACATTAAGCATTGTGATAATGCAAATTGGTGCAGCAAAATGTTGTCCTTGGATATTAATTGTGGTGTTATATACTCTATAGATATATGCTTATAGGGTACTTAATTATACAGGCCTCCAAATTATATATAGTTAATATAAGTATATAGCTTCACCGCTCAGTCTCAACTCACATACTCAGTATCAGTTCTCTTTTACATATTCCGTCCACCCTCCTACATTCAACATGCTGAGCTTCTGAGTTTGGACACAGCTAGACAGCTACTGTGCTTCTATATATTATAATGTTATACTTATGTCTATTCTTACTTTCATCTCTCAGTATAAACGCTAAATTTCAACTTTCAATCTCAACAAAATATTGGTTTCAGTCAACTATTAACAACTGTGTTTAGCGTCAATGTCCACTCTCAACTCCATAGTGTTGACCAACTCTCAGTTTCAGACACACAGTTCTTAAGGTTCAACTTTCAAACTCAAGTCCCAGTCTCGGACATCAATCAGAGCTATCAATCTCTGCCACCAGTTTGTTTCAGTCCCAACATTCAGCCTCAATTCTCAGTTTCAACACTATGTTTCGAGTCTTGAAACACTATCATTTTAAACTATCAACCCTTTGTCTCAAATAGTGGCCTACTGCTTTTCATGCATGGCATTTCATGCTCAACTAAATTTACATCTCAGTAGTTACATATATAAACCCTCAGTCTCACCATCAGTCTCAATCACCTGACCCTCAAGTCTTAGTCATGCATCTTTCATATCTAAACTCTCAGTCTTAACTGTGAAATCTCAACTCTCATTGTCAACACTTGTAGCCCACATATAACCTCAATAATCTGCTGTAACATCATGATTACACCAGTCTCAGCCATCATCTCAATTATCCATCTCAACCAAGGCAGTGCTGCAGTACTTTTTGAGTACTTTTTGAGTACATTTTGAGTACTTTTTGAGTACTTTTAAGTACTTTGTGAGTACTTTGTGAATACTTTGTGAATACTTTGTGAATACTTTGTGAGTACTTCTGACAGTTGGTACTTACTTTAAGGCATCTACAGATAATCCCAACTACTCATGGTGAACACATGATAGTGTACACAGGTCACCTCTAAATCCCTCCTCAGCATATAATGTCTATGCAGTGCCTCAACATATTTGAAAAGCTGCTAATTAGGCAGTCAATATGAGATTAGTACTAGCTACAAAGACCACAAGCAATTCACTCCTTCTATCTTTGGTCACCTGTACACTGATTGAGTTCACTGGGCTGGCTGGCTCTAAGGACGGCACAAGGCTTCCACACAAATCCAGTGACAACAGTAATATTCACATCTTAATACTGGACGTCAGACATGTGTTTATATAAGGTTGAGTCTGTAACATGTGTGATGATTTTTAAATTCAGGTGTTAATGCCTGTACTAGAGTATTGAGTTGAATTATGTTTATACATCATGGATATGTTATTTCATTTTCAAAAATTAATATTAATGTTGATAAATTATTTTGTTTTCATTCAAACTTTACTGTGGCAACTTTACACATAAACAATAACATGCCCAGGTTACCTCGCTCTCTCTCATGCTCTATCTCACGCTCTCTCCATCTTTCTCTCCCTCTCCTTTCTCCCTCTCCTTGCTCCCTCTCCTTGCTCCCTCTCTCCCTCTCTATCCCTCTCTGTCTCTGTCTCTGTCTCTGTCTCTGTCTCTGTCTCTGTCTCTGTCTCTGTCTCTGTCTCTGTCTCTGTCTCTGTCTCTGTCTCTGTCTCTGTCTCTGTCTCTGTCTCTGTCTCTGTCTCTGTCTCTGTCTCTGTCTCTGTCTCTGTCTCTGTCTCTGTCTCTGTCTCTGTCTCTGTCTCTGTCTCTGTCTGTCTGTCTCTCTCTCTCTCTCTCTCACACACACACACACACACACACACACACACACACACACACACACACACACACACACACACACACACACACACACACACACTGTCGATAATGCTAACTATCATGCCTTAAAACATGATAGTACGTAATGTGTCAATTTATAACGGTTACCAATCACACAAGATGTCTTTTTATATCCCAACTCAACTATGGCAATCCCGAGCAGGCCCTGAAGTGCGCTGCAGCGGCGACGCGACAATGGCTAATGCCTGGGTCTGTAGTACTCTGTACTGCCGTCTCTATTATATCGCGGCACATCTCATCTATCTCTCTCTCTCCCCACTCACTCTCTACCCTCAGTTTCTACCTTTAGTCCCTAACACCAGTCTCTACCTTCAGACTCTATTCTTAGTTTCTAGCCTCATTTATTACCCCAGTCTCTTCCTCAGTGAGTTTCATGACACATGCACGTTGCAGGACTGGACCTGACTAGTGATGACACAGTTGACAGATGTCGTTTGCTGCGTCTTGTTGACGCCTACCGTGGGCATGGACACAAGAAGGCTACACTCGACCCTCTTGGCCTACAAGGCAACAGGTACATGTGTTTACCAACAGAGTCATGTCATCATACTGCATCATGTCATCATCACTAATTCATCATACTGGATCATGTCATCATCATATATTATTATCTAACCATAAAATCTATATCAAATCTTTACACACTACTGTATTCCATTCCTGTGTACAATTAGGCCCTCGTGATTATAAAGGATGACTGTAGCATTGCTGCCTTGTCCACGTGAGCGCAGACATAGTAGTCTGTATCACAATAAATTTCATAATACGATGTAATGTATCATTCTAGCCCTATTCATTATCATATCGTGCCTTGTCATCATTAGTTGTTGTAGCTGTGTCAGTCATGTGTTACCATGATACTGTTAAATATTCATTAGATGACCTCAGTACATTGAACTATCAATGCAATGCCCTAGTCAAAGTGACACTACAAATTCACTTTACCATCCCCTTGGTAATTCACAGAACTGTCAGTAGTAAACACATTTGGCAAACTGACCAGCATGCATATCTTGGCCATACATAAACAGTGCTTGTAGTTATGCAACTATGCTTTTTCAATTTAATTTTGTAACCGTACTTACTTACCTACTTAACATCAGGAAGTCAATTGCCAACCGAAGTATCATCTTTCCAGTATCACCTTATTGTGAATGAACAAGCTGATGTACACACATATACACACACACACCACACGCACGCACGCACGCACGCATGCACGCATGCACACACACACACACACACACACACACTCGTATAATTGTATTTTATACATATTTATCACTACCCAGATTGACATGTACCTCGATATGCCATGTTAAAAACATGCACACATACGCACATAGATGCAGAATAAATTATGTAATTATTTACTTTATTTTGTCCTACACATTTCCACTGCCTGTGCCTGACAGAGTCGTGCCAGAGTTGTGTCCCAGTCTCTATGGGTTGTCTCCCCACGACACAACCACACACAACGTCAGTGGACTCCTCAACACAGACCTACACACTGCGTCGACCTCTGACCTGGTGGCCCAGCTAGAACACATCTACTGTGGCACTCTGTCTGCACAGTTCCAACACCTCTCTGTAAGTTTGTGTTTAGCCTGTGTGATTGTGTCAGAGGTGGGTTGTGATAACCGAATGTGTAAGTTGCGTTCGATGTTGCGAGCTTAATGCATGACACAGCAGTACCATAGTTATCTGTTGTGTGGTGTGAGAACCCCCCCATCATTTGGTAGAGAGCCATGTGTACTGCAGAGGAATTATACAAAATGTTAGGGGAAGAATTAAAAAATTGTAAATTTTTATATTATTTGGAACCAGGGTGCATAGCCGGTATTGTTGCCATGACTTTTAGAACATGTGTAATGTTAACTGTTGACTGTTGTTGTATAATATGATATGATATAACATAATTACTGTAATAATATTATGTTCTCATACCAAATTAACCTTGCTGTAAGTAATGTATTTTATAAATGCCACCATAGCCCTGTAATTAATAAAACATGTACTACAAAATCTGAGCTGTGAATGAACAGTTATACAATATGAACATTTTAGTATCTACCATTTATTAACTATTTTATTATTATTTATTTTTACGTTGTAATTAATTTGTATTTATTAATATTAGTGTTTTAGTACGACTATGACTATTATTATTTATTTATATTATCAATTTATGCTGATTAATTTTATTTTTTAAATTATACTACGTACTGCACTATGCCTCTGAATGGTTACAATGGCCAGATTCATAGTTCAAAACATTGCTGTTAGATTATTGTTATTATGTTATTTGATAAAGCACACAATGTGTTGTTGTAGACGAGAGAGGAACGTCGGTGGTTTGGGGAGAGATTTGAAGACATACACAGGGAGGAACTGACAGCGGAGGAGAAGATTGGGATAGCCACATTGATGCTGAAGGCCCAGGTGACTTGTGGGACAGAGTGTACAGTGACACGCAGGCTTACACAGGATGTCCTTATGTCATGTAGCTAGAGGAGACGTAGTCATATTAACTAGAGCAGTGTAGGACTGACTGAAGATTAGATATAAGAAAGTAATCTTTCATATGGAGGACTTCTAGTGGCTGGGATAAACTATCTACTTATGAATAATAAAATTAATAATAAGTCAATTTATAAAGTGACAAAAGTCCATTCAGAGATGATAAGATACATAACTGGTTGTGTAAATGTTAGTATAGTGAATGGAATAAACAATTGACAAGTGTCTTGACCAGAAGCAAGGGCAGTTATATGTAGCATAATGTGTAATGACTGCATTTATTTGAACACACAACAAATATACAACAGCAATTTTTCTTCAGACACTGGAATATCTTAATTATTTTTAGGTGTGTGAATACATATAACCACAGCAAATACAAACTAGCTGAGACCAGTTGCAGATTACTGTTGTATTTGCATTTTAGAATCTGAATGTAATTACATTGTCACATTAATAATTGCCCCGAAAAGCTTTGATCACAGAGAAAACCTGCCTGAGAGAGACTAAATTATTGACTGGGTCTATTTAGACTTAGCATGTTTTCATCTCCTCAAATAGTTATTTAGAGTAGTACCTGATGTTTCCAAGAGCTGAGAATATTTATTTATCTTGCTCAAGTATATACAGACATTTGATGGTGTACATGAAAAAGTTAACTGCTTTTGATAGTCCGAACACATTCATACTTCTGGGATGAGCTTTTGTTAAACCTTGACCTTTAATAACTTTAATATTCAACTAGATTATTGTTATTTTACTTCAAGATTGAATTGTTTTTATATGCCTGTGTGATACACCCAGACACCATGTGATACACCCAGACACCATGTGATACACCCAGTCACTGTGTGATACACCCAGACACCGTGTGATAAACCCAGACACCATGTGATACACCCAGACACCATGTGATACACCATGTTATACACCCAGACACCATGTGATACACCCATACACCGTGTAATACACCCATACACCATGTGATACACCCAACCACCATGTGATACACCTAGACACCATGTAAGTGATTTGTGTCTGTCTCAGGCGCTTGACCACTTCCTGGCGAGTAAGTTTGGCAGTGTGAAGCGATACGGGGGTGAGGGGGCAGAGAGTGGCTACCCCTTCTACCAACAACTCTTCCAGATCGCAGCCGCACGTGAGTTTATCTCAGAGTTCCCTGTCTACGTAACACTGTATACTTATGTGTTGTTTACACAGAACTGGTTATGCCGGTTGCAATCCCATTCTTTTGAATGACTGTGTTTCTTGCAATCAAGCTACAAAATGGCTATTGGGAAACATTTCTAAAGGGATTTTGATTATATGGAGTATATGTAACCTAACTCCTTTGTGATGCTTCTGAAAACTTCCAGAATAAAGTAATACTTTCTAATTTATGTGATTTATTTTCTATTTAACTACCATGTTTGAATATCCACCTCACATTTTATGTATTATTTTATTGTTTTTCTTTCAGAAAATATACACGATGTGGTTATATCAATTGCCCACAGGGGGCGCCTCAATCTGCTCACATGTCTGCTCCAGCTGGAGCCTGTGGTCATGTTTAGGAAGGTAACAACTTACCAAGGTGACTGTTACTAAGGTGACTGTATTACCAAGGTGACTGTAGTACCAAGGTGACTGCATTACCAAGGTGACTGAATTACCAAGGTGACTGAATTATCATGGTGACTCTATTACCAAGGTGACTGAATTACCAGGGTGACTGAATTACAGTGTACCAAGGTGAACATAATACGGGGTTCAACATATTTATCGTTTCAGCAAAGAATAAAATTATATATTGTACTGACAGTAATGCTTATTGATTTTTTACAATTTGTCAATCTGCTATTTGCATAATTTAATGCCATCGTGCTTGCACTGATTGTTTCTGCATACAGCCTGCATAACAATAACAGTGGAGGTTATAGAGTGTTTAATTTTTTGTTTTATTCAAATTACTTCAGTTATTTATGATTAAAGATACCCCACAATGCATAACCAAAAGTAACTTTAAGCATAGCCTTATAAAACGGTTTAATTGTGATTAATGTACATCTTTTGTTGTAGATGAAAGGGAAGAGTGAATTTCCCCCAGAAGTCCACGTCTGTGGAGACGTCCTGTCACATCTCTGTGTGTAGCAAGTCAATTATTTGAATGCTCTCTAAATCATGTTGTACACTTTTACTTGTATAGTAATGTTAGTTTCTTGGCAATACCATAAATTACAGTTTTAACATACACATACTCTACAGGATGTCATCACCCTATGATCAGAGTAAAACATTATTTAATTATCTAACATTAAAGACCACAATTGTACAAACATATTTGGCATACAGTACTGTATATGTTTTGGCTTGGTGACAAAGCTCTTAGAACTTGTTGTTTTTCATGCATCATGATATCTGTCCATAGAATAAATACTGAAATACATTACTGTTCTGCAGTAATGTTATTTAGTGTACATTATCAGTCTATCCAAAATACAGTTTTGCTTTAAAACTTGCCCTATGTTTTTGTTGTAAAGATTTGGGGCGATAATTTCAACAAAGTAAACAATATACTATCCAAACATGTCATGTGTTCAGCGTCTGTTTTTGATGGATCTTGGTTGCTAGGCAACAAGTCACATGACGAATGCTCAGTTACTGCTACATATAGTGAAGTGATTCCATTGCATGGAATGGTGTCACAGTTACTTGAGAGCTCTTGGTGTGTGTTCGTCTATTTTAGATGCCTCCGTTGATCTCAAGTTTGGGGCAGACAGTGTCCATGTGTCATTGCTACCAAACCCTTCTCACCTTGAGGTGAGTCCAACACAGGAAACCACACATTACACAGCCAATCAAATGAATCAGTTATGTCAGTAAACAATGTATCTCAATATATGATTTGCTAATGTTTTTGCTAAAGACTGTTAGACTGTCTTGTAAATAGTATTTTGACAAGTAGTTGAAATATTTCCCAGTGTATTTCCATTTCATAGTAGTGGCATCTGAACACCTCTAGGGTATTTGTAATTTCATAAATAAATACATTTCAGTGTACTATCTGGCAGTGAACAGATTCAACAGACTGAATGGTATTGCTGTCATTTTTATCTTTGGGCAAATTCATTCTCTCAACATGGCACTAGACAGTGGTGGATATTTGTGTAAGAATAACCTGGCTGAATGATAAGTATAAAATGAAGCATAAATTGGTCTGGGCA
>OZ024856.1:10918165-10973165 GCA_964017155.1 Oasisia sp. SBJ-2009 | reverse complement strand
GGTGTGTTGACCGAGTGTGTTGTTGTCAGCAAGTGGTGAAGGCGTGTCGACTGGCCATGGCCTACAGACACAAGTACCACAGAGATGTGTTTGTCAACTACGTGTGTTACCGGCGGTGGGGACACAATGAGATGGATGAGCCTGCCTTCACTCAGCCTCTCATGTATAGGACCATCAGGACACGGCCTAGCATTCCTGACAGATACGCAGAGAAGTTACAGGTAAGATGTGATCAACCATATATCACATTGTTAGACCACACTGTTACGTGCATAAAGTACAGTATATCATGCCGCAATGATACGTCCTAGCATTAAGGATTAGTATACCTTTGTGTGTGTGTGAAGAAATTAATAATCATTAGAATATCAAAACGGTAAACAAGCAAACAATATAAACATTGTGTTGCAGGCACTGTGTTCAATAAATTATGATTGTTTTGTTACCCTTATTAAAGAACACATTGCACTTTTATTGTCAGCATGTAATACAGTCTGGGTGAACCACTGATAGTGTTTACTTACTTTACTCACACAGGCAAGTTACACATGCAAATTAGCCACTTTTTAGATTGATAGCGATAGCAATACCGTAATAAGAACTAACCTATTTATTGTATATAAATTATATTAGCATGAGTGTTTGAGGCTATTCATGGGTGGCTGGCATCGGTCTGTGACCATGACTGGGTTGTACTGATGCAGGAGGAAGGAGTTTGTGACCCGGACACATTCACACACGCTGTGACCAGCTGGACAACAGAACTACAGGACAATCTCAAGCAGGTGGACACATACGTACCACAGGTAATGGTCACTTATATATGACAGGTAATGGTCACTTATGTATGACAGGTAATGACCACTTATGTATGACAGGTAATGGTCACTTATGTATGACAGGTAATGACCACTTATATATGACAGGTAATGGTCACTTATGTATGACAGGTAATGGTCACTTATGTATCATAGATAATGGTCACTTATATATGACAGGTAATGGTCACTTATGCATGACAGGTAATGGTCACTTATGTATCATAGATAATGGTCACTTATATATGACAGGTAATGGTCACTTATGTATGACAGGTAATGGTCACTTATGTATCATAGATAATGGTCACTTATATATAACAGGTAATGGTCACTTATGTATGACAGGTAATGGTCACTTATGTATCATAGATAATGGTCACTTATATATGACAGGTAATGGTCACTTATGTATGACAGGTAATGGTCACTTATGTATCATAGATAATGGTCACTTATATATGACAGGTAATGGTCACTTATATATGACAGGTAATGGTCACTTATGTACCACAGTCCACAGCTAGCGATCATTTGCACAGGTAATGAATGATCACATACATGCCACAGATAATGATCACTGACATACTATAGATAAAGTTCACTTATGTACCCCAAGTAAGACTCATTTTGAATACTTTTATGATAATCAAGTCAATCTATATTCCATATTAAATTGTTGCTATGCCAACCCTAAACCAGTCAACCTAGACTCTGTCTGTAACAATCCTGCTCTGAAGCTAGTACCAGCACAACTACTGCCCAATGATAAACTACACAGTCACATGACTGCTGTTGGTGCAATGAACCACTGACCACAGTGAGACAGTTGACCGTGTGACAGGCGACCTACCTGAAGAAACAGTGGGCGGGTGTCCAGTCAGCCACAGACTCCATCACCCGCTGGGACACGGGGGTGGACATCCCACTCCTCCAGTACATAGGGGCCAAGTCTGTCGCAGTGCCAGCTGACATGGTGAGTACAACGACTCATGTGGGTGAGTGGGTGGGTCATGTGACCTGCCACTGTGAGTGGGCGGGGTCATGTGACCTGCCATGGTAAACCAGATATTGAGTTATACAGGTTTATTCTGCATACTAGTTAAAAATAGCTGCCATGGTCATGTCCAGTAGTTTTTATGTTTTGATGGAACTACATTCCCTACGATCCCATCTTTCAACAAAAACATTAGTTTTGTCAATAAATAAACCAAATTTATTTAAAATAATGAAGACAGGTTAAAAACACATCAGACAGTTTTAAATCAAACTGACCTCGCACTCAATTGCTAGTTACACCTGTTGCGTCACAGTTTCCTGCTGTAGTCATTTGAGTTAGTCGTGACTGTGGATGCCTGGGCAATTACTAATTTACCGATTAATAAAACTGCTGGTGATATAGTTTGCAAACGCTAAATCTTCACTTGACTTGTATCATTCTTTGGCGTGACTTGACTGACACACACATGGTATACATGAGTCCAGTACTGTCACTACACTGGTGTTTGTAGAACATTCACCCGACACTCTTGAAGACACACGTAGAGCGGCGACGACACCAGATGGAGCAAGGCACTAACATCGACTGGGGCACTGCGGAGGCCCTCGCTCTCGGCTCGCTGCTCTACCAAGGTAACTCATCACCTTCTGGCTCTAAATTCCCTGCTCTACCAAGGTAACTCATCAGTAACCTGTCACGTTTTGTTTGGAAAGGGTGATGGTGTGTGTATGTTGTGTATGTTGTGTGTGTGAGTGTGGGGGTGAGTGTGTATGTATGTGTGTGCACACATGCAAGTGTGTGTGTTTGTGTATGTTTGCATGTGTGTGAGTGTTCATGTATGAGTGTGAGTGTCTATGTATAATATGCACGCATACATGTGTCTGTTTGGTTATGTGAGTGTTTTTATGTGTGTGCGTGCATGTGTGGGTGTGTATGTGCGTGTGCTGGACAATTCACAGGGTGTGGTGTGTTGGTGACAGGGTTCCATGTGGTGTGTTGGTGACAGGGTTCCATGTGGTGTGTTGGTGACAGGGTTCCATGTGCGTCTCAGTGGTCAGGACGTGGGTCGGGGGACGTTCTCCCACAGACACGTGATGCTGGTGGACCAGGACACAGACGCAGCCTTCGTCCCCTTCAACAGCCTCATGTCTCACCAGACCGCCTTCCTCGAGGTACGTCCTGGCACACTTAGTTGTCACATGGGTTCATGGATGACTTACTCATCTAAAAACATTTTCAAGCTCCACGAATGACTCATGCTACATTCTTAGCAGACTTAGGTGTTGTGCAACACATACATGTAGCATAATGGCAAGAGTCATGTCCTCATGCAAGGGGTGACAAGGGGCCACCACAGTAGTTCAATGTATATGTGCAGAGGACAACTAGCAGCATTAGGAAATAAAGCACAAACAAGTTGAATGCAAACAAATGATGTGCACCGATGTGTTGATATAAAATGTGTGATGTGACGTGTTAGTGATACTGTGAGTAGACAGTGGGTTGTCTTGTAGATGGCCAACAGCCCACTGTCTGTTAGACTGTGAGTACACAGTGTGTTGTTGTCTTGTAGATGGCCAACAGCCCACTGTCTGTTAGACTGTGAGTAGACAGTGTGTTGTCTTGTAGATGGCCAACAGCCCACTGTCTGTTAGACTGTGCGTACACAGTGTGTTGTTGTCTTGTAGATGGCCAACAGCCCACTGTCGGAGGAGGCTGTGGTGGCGTTTGAGTACGGCATGAGCATCGAGCACCCTCAGAGACTCGTGATCTGGGAGGCACAGTTCGGAGATTTCTCCACCGGGGCACAGATCATCATCGACACCTGCCTCACTGGAGGAGAGAGTATGTTCACTCACCCCACAGTATTCACTCCACCCCGGAGTTTTCATTCCACCCCACAGTTTTCATTCCACCCCACAGTTTTCATTCCACCCCACAGTATTCACTCCACCCAGCAGTAACACAAGGTGGTCATGTGTACGTGGTCACCTTGTGCCACATGAAATGATGAATGACTAATAATTAATGGCCGTTTACCCAAAAACATAATAACGTATAACACAAAATAAATTTATACATGTGACATCACCATATAAAAAACATAATTTTCATGTCAATTTTTATTTGGTGTATTTGGGTCAAACTGACAGACAATAATAGAGTTAAAATTGTCTAACCCACCACCCCATTCAGGGGGAGTTCTGTGCATCCTAGAACACCCTGGGCCTGACCCATGCTTGTCTCTAATATCTAATAATGAACCAATGTTATACAATGTGTGCACACATACACATCATACACAGACACAAACACAGACACAAACAAACAAACAAACAAACACACATACAGACACACACAGACACACACACACAGACACACAGACACACACACATACACACAGACACACACACACAGACACCCACACACAGACACACACACACACAGACACACACACACACACACACACACACACACACACACACACACACACACACAGACACACACACACAGACACACACACACACAGACACACACACACACACACAGACACACACACAGACACACACACACACACACACACACACACACACACACACACACACACACACTATCTCAATCAGATGGATACGGTGAGAGATGTCAGTCATGTGCTATGTTGACAAGGTTAGTTTGAGCATCTACAGTGACCTTAAGGTTGTCTGTTTTCCAGCATTATATTAAAACTGACCACTTGTGTCGTTGCAGCCAAGTGGATGCTCCAGAGTGGACTGGTCATGTTGCTGCCCCACGGACTGGACGGAGCCGGCCCGGAGCACTCGTCATGTCGCATCGAACGCTTCCTCCAGGTCAGTCTACCTCAGTCATCTCAACTACCTCAGTCACCACAACTACCTCAGTCATCTCAACTACCTCAGTCACCACAACTACCTCAGTCACCACAACTACCTCAGTCATCTCAACTACCTCAGTCATCACAACTACCTCAGTCATCACAACTACCTCAGTCATCACAACTACCTCAGTCATCTCAACTACCTCAGTCATCACAACTACCTCAGTCATCACAACTACCTCAGTCATCACAACTACCTCAGTCATCACAACTACCTCAGTCATCACAACTACCTCAGTCATCACAACTACCTCAGTCATCACAAGTACCTCAGTCATCACAACTACCTGTCATCTCAACTACCTTAGTCATCACAACCTCAATCATCACAACTACCTCAGTCATCACAACTACCTCAGTCATCACAACTACCTCAGTCATCACAACTACCTCAGTCATCTCAACTATCTCAGTCATCTCAACTATCTCAGTCATCACAACCTCAGTCATCACAACCCCAGTCATCACAACCTCAGTCATCACAACTACCTCAGTCATCACAACTACCTCAGTCATCACAACTACCTCAGTCATCACAACTACCTCAGTCATCACAACTACCACAGTCATCACAACTACCTCAGTCATCACAACTACCTCAGTCATCGCAACTACCTCAGTCATCGCAACTACCTCAGTCATCACAACTACCTCAGTCATCACAACTACCTCAGTCATCTCAACTACCTCAGTCATCTCAACTACCTCAGTCATCACAACTACCTCAGTCATCACAACTACCTCAGTCATCACAACTACCTCAGTCATCACAACTACCTCAGTCATCACAACTACCTGTCATCTCAACTACCTCAGTCATCACAACTACCTCAGTCATCACAACTACCTCAGTCATCTCAACTACCTCAGTCATCTCAACTACCTCAGTCATCACAACTACCTCAGTCATCTCAACTACCTCAGTCATCACAACTACCTCAGTCATCACAACTACCTCAGTCATCACAACTACCTGTCATCTCAACTACCTCAGTCATCACAACCTCAATCATCACATCTACCTCAGTCATCACAACTACCTCAGTCATCACAACTACCTCAGTCATCACAACTACCTGTCATCTCAACTACCTCAGTCATATCAACTACCTCAGTCATCTCAACTACCTCAGTCATCTCAACTACCTCAGTCATCTCAACTACCTCAGTCATCGCAACTACCTCAATCATCGCAACTACCTCAGTCATCACAACTACCTCAGTCATCACAATTACCTGTCATCTCAACTACCTCAGTCATCACAACTACCTCAGTCATCACAACTACCTCAGTCATCACAACTACCTCAGTCATCACAACTACCTCAGTCATCACAACTACCTGTCATCTCAACTACCTCAGTCATCTCAACTACCTCAGTCATCACAACTACCTCAGTCATCACAACTACCTCAGTCATCACAACTACCTCAGTCATCACAACTACCTCAGTCATCACAACTACCTGTCACCTCAACTACCTCAGTCATCACAACTACCTCAGTCATCACAACTACCTCAGTCATCACAACTACCTCAGTCATCACAACTACCTGTCATCTCAACTACCTCAGTCATCAAAACCTCAATCATCACAACTACCTCATTCATCACAACTACCTCAGTCATCACAACTATCTCAGTCATCACAACTACCTGTCATCTCAACTACCTCAGTCATCACAACCTCAATCATCACAACTACCTCAGTCATCACAACTACCTCAGTCATCACAACTACCTCAGTCATCACAACTACCTCAGTCATCACAACTACCTCAGTCATCTCAACTATCTCAGTCATCTCAACTATCTCAGTCATCACAACCTCATTCATCACAACCTCAGTCATCACAACTACCTCAGTCATCACAACTACCTCAGTCATCACAACTACCACAGTCATCACAACTACCTCAGTCATCACAACTACCTCAGTCATCACAACTACCTGTCATCTCAACTACCTCAGTCATCACAACTACCTCAGTCATCACAACTACCTCAGTCATCACAACTACCTCAGTCATCACAACTACCTGTCATCTCAACTACCTCAGTCATCACAACCTCAATCATCACAACTACCTCAGTCATCACAACTACCTCAGTCATCACAACTACCTCAGTCATCTCAACTATCTCAGTCATCTCAACTATCTCAGTCATCACAACCTCAGTCATCACAACCTCAGTCATCACAACTACATCAGTCATCACAACTACCTCAGTCATCACAACTACCTCAGTCATCACAACTACCTCAGTCATCACAACTACCACAGTCATCACAACTACCTCAGTCATCTCAACTACCTCAGTCATCTCAACTACCTCAGTCATCACAACTACCTCAGTCATCACAACTACCTCAGTCATCACAACTACCTCAGTCATCTCAACTACCTCAGTCATCACAACTACCTCAGTCATCACAACTACCTCAGTCATGTCAACTACCTCAGTCATCACAACTACCTCAGTCATCACAACTACCGCAGTCATCACAACTACCTCAGTCATCTCAACTACCTCAGTCATCACAACTACCTCAGTCATCACAACTACCTCAGTCATCACAACTACCTCAGTCATCTCAACTACCTCAGTCATCACAACTACCTCAGTCATCACAACTACCTCAGTCATCTCAGCTACCTCAGTCATCACAACTACCTCAGTCATCACAACTATCTCAGTCATCACATGTGACACTTCTGTTGTTACAAATGTTAGTGTCATGTGACCTTTCTGGTACCCTGGCAGGCAGTGTCACATAAATATGGCTAGATGGTCTTAACAGTGACTGTCAACACAGGGAAGTTGTGAATTGTATGATTTGTGGTTTAGATGCATTGCTGTGTGTAATGTGACGTTGATGTTTTGGATTATGTCGATGCTGTGACAGCGATTATCCTGACCCTGCTGTGACAGTTTGGTGACATTTACCTGTTTCTTGCAGCTGTCTGACAGCAAGGAGAATGGTGTAGATGGAGACAATGTCAATGTTCAGATTGTGAACCCCACCACGCCAGCCCAGTACTACCACCTGCTGCGGAGACAGGTGAGTGTCAACTGAGAGTCAACTGAGTGTCAACCGAGTGTCAGCTGAGTGTCACAACAAACACTGCTGTGTTTTGGCCCAATAAAACATGTTTTGCCTCTGAGACAGAGACTTGCATGGGACGTGTGGAGCTGTCATTGTGTACAGCTTTGGGATTGTAATATGCGAGGGTACTCATCACAGGAATTGAAAATGTCTCAAAAAATATTTGGTATCATAAACTATATTATATCATTAGCTACAGATATGTTATTTAGGTCTTGAGCCATATTTATATCGTAAAATATATATTGGTTTGGGAATGAACTGTGGTTATCATACTTCACTTGTGCCCCATTTCCAACACAATTTGGTTGTTATACTTACACGTTATATGTTCTCAATGGTGCTATATGTTGTAATAAATTAGATTCATACTATTTGTTGTTAAATCAATTACTTCTTCGTTGTTTGAGTGGAGTAAACTAAGCCATGAAGGCAAGATACCACACCACCAGACAGAATAGTCTTATTATATTTATGACTAAGAATCCCACAATGATTATTGTGGGATCTAGGTTTACTAACAAGTAACAACATTGTATCTTTAATATTTGTGGTTGGTGTAAAAGAAATGTATTTGTGGATGAGTTGATAAAGCCATTATTATTTGTGCATCAAGAGTGATTCTTGAGAACGGCGTCTGTGGCAGATGGTGAGAAACTTCCGGAAGCCTCTGGTCGTGGCCGCCCCCAAGACACTGCTGCGAAGTCCCGTTGCCACCAGTGACCTCTCACAGATGGCGCCAGGCACCAGCTTCCAACCGGTCCTGGGCGACACTCACGCTGTCAACAAACACGTCACTCGTGTCGTGTTTGTGTCTGGCAAACACTACTACACACTGCAGGCGTACAGAGAACAACAGAATATCCAGAACACTGCAATCATCAGAGTAGAGGTAGGCACAGACTCACCACACACATCTCAAAATGTTTTAATAAAAATGGTTTGTTTTCATGGACATTATGATATATTTATTATCCATATGCACTATATGTCCAAGAAATCTGTGAGATTATTTTTATCATCATCGCCAACATGTGTAAAATGTTATCTTCTGGAAAATCTCAATGACTAAAGGTGCTGCCACATGGTGTTTTGTTATGGAACCACATCTTGCGCTTATTTCCCAGAACAATTTGACAGCTCAGGGTAAGTTTACATATTAATGATATAACTAGGAATTAATTGATGGATTCAAGCTAGGTCTTAGCTCTTCTTAAGACATTAATTATGATCTTTATACATTTGACTACCCTGGGTACATTCAGTTACATGTGATCTGTTATGGTTGGTCAGTGACACCATTGTTATTTGTTTATGCAAATTACTAATACATATCTGCAAAGGATATTTTATTGAGTATGTTTTGAGTTCGGTCAATATTCATATTATTATGTAGTTGACTAATTCCTACATAGTCAGAACAATTACAATTTAAGTTACATATAACATCATTATTATATATTTTAAGATGTTAACACATTTCTGTATGTCTTAGTCTGACATCAAAGTTACATGTATTTTCAGTCACTTTGCCCATTCCCTGCTGAAGAGATACAACGTGAACTGATGAAATATGCAAATGCCAAAGGTACATAATTAGTATAGTAATTACCAGGGTAATGAAAATTGTCTGAGTAATGCTATTATACTTACATATTGGTTATCTTATTGAATGCAAAAATGCATTATAAAAAGTATATATATATATAGATAAAGTATGAATGAACAACTATTTTAATGCAAGTGTACAGATGTAATATTTTTAGAAATGACAGTGACAACGCAAATCTGGTGATTACCGGATATTTACATCACAAACTATCTGGCCTGATGTTCTAGTTATGGGTATGACATCTCACAATAGGAATACAAGTTATGTAACTGAAAATGACAGTCAACCGAGAAAATATATTATAAATTATAACAAACAGATGGCCAAAATATATGAGTAACTGAGTTTTGTAAACTAGACGAGTATTCCCAGTGTGATGACCAATGGTGACCAACAAAACTGGGCAGTGTTGGCCATTATGATGACCGGTATTCCATTAAAGTGATGCTTTCCTTACAACATATTTGTAATGTATGTCTTCAACAATATTATTCTAATAAACTACTGGTGTACTGTTCTTGATCGCATTTGCAACCAATGAGCTTTTATTAACACTTTTAGCTGCATATGTCCACCTTTTTTCATTTATAACAATGTGCACATTATTGACCAGCAGTCATGTTTTTTAATGCTTTCAACCCATTTTCACACTATTTTGACTGGTTCCAAAAATATTATTTTAGCCTGTACTCTATTTTAGATAACTTTTATTTTTACTTAAAAAAATCATTACATTTTAATAATGTCATATTTAAGTATCTCTGGACACGTTTTGGTGTATTCATTAAAACAGTTGTCTACGTAATCTCCCATTTGGGTGACACAGTACAGGCCTGTCTCTAATGGCTGTCTTGCTACAAACAAAGTGCCAATGTTGGTGTTGTTTATTTCAGAGTTTCTCTGGAGTCAGGAGGAACACAGCAACCAAGGAGCGTGGACCTTCATTGCTCCTAGGTTTGAGAATGTTGTTGGCAAAAAGGTAACTACCATAATTCAGTAATTTTCTGAACAGTACTGGATTGAATACAGAACTCTGTATAGGTGCATGCATGTCTAATGAATAACTGTCCTTACACATTTGTACCTATGCAATTTGGCCAGGTAGAGACAGTTGACCAATCTTGCAAAAAATCTGTCAAGCCATCCAAAGATGGATGCACAGCACCTGGTCAGTTCAGACAGTGTAACATTTAGTTTGCTGAGGTCTGGCTATAAGAATCACGCCGTACGTTCCCCATCACAGTCTGCGTTCGGCTGACCAGGCTCTCGTCTGCGTTCCAAGGGTCAACCTAAAACGTTTCGGGCGACGAGCCTTTTCATGTGCGGGACCTACACTCTGGAACTCGCTTCCTTTTTATCTCAGGAAACAACAAGATTCCGGACATTTTAAGAAAGACCTAAAAACGTTTTTCTTTAAACAGGCATCTTCGTAATTTATTCTAGACATTTTAGAAAGAACATGAACACTTTATATTTTAAATGAGCGTATATTTACTTTTTGTGTGCATTCTTTTATCAAAATGTGTACTTATAATTTGCTGAACTGTTGTAATGTATTTATTTGTTAAGCTAATGTACTTGTACACACCCCTGAATTTACTATGTAAAGAAATGAGGTGTTTAAATAAAATTATTATTATTAAAAAAAGTAAAAAAAAAGGCAGTTCTTATATAGCGCAGTATCCAGTCCTCAGGACTGCTCAAAGCGCTTTACTTCCCTGACAGACCTGTTCACTCAAATACCATCTCGGCTTCTCTGGGAAGCATCCAGCCATATGCTACAATTAATGCGCGAAGGCTGCTCGTACACATATCCACCACTGTCTATAGTCAGATACTCATTTAAACAGCTGAGTGAACTGGTGCAATGTAGAGTGAAAAAACTTGCCCAAGGTTTTAACGCCGCAGCCAGGATTCGAACTCGGGTTCTCGTAGTCGAGAGTTCGAAGCTCTACCCCTGAGCCACTGCACTCTACAAGTGTTCCTTATGACAAAAAACATAAAATACAGTTTAAAAAGTCGCAACAGCATGCAGGAATATTTGATATATGCTATAGCATATTAGTAGTCAGATGAGAACACCCAATTACAATACTACTTCAATTCACTGATACCTCGGAAATGCGTGAATGAAGTCTTCATACAATAACCGCATACAATGACTGAAGAAAATTTCCCAAAAGTAAAAAAAATTCATCAAGTCTTGTTGACTGGATACAGCAGTATTTAAAACATTAATTTTATCTTCAACTTTCTCTAGGCTAAGCAAAATATTTACATGAGCTAAAGGGCAATTTAATTAATTTATGTGGTTTTCTGTTTGTAAAAGAACGTCTTGTATTGCAGCTTCACTATGCGGGGCGCGGTGTTCTCGCCACCCCGGCTGCTGGGATAGGGGAGGTTCACAAGGAAGAGGTAGAACAACTACTGACAGATGCATTCATGCGTGTAAAACAGTAGCTTTGTATTCTCAAGGGAGCCAGCCACCTCTGCTTTAATGTCTCTATCAGTCTCAGAAATATTTACAATTGTTTTGTCTTGTTGTGCTGACTGTTGTTTCACTGCATACATTCCAAATGCTGTGAAATTGTTTTTCAGAGGCGTATTAAAATGTTTATTGGAGTTTTATCTGTCTACCTGTAGAACTATAGAAAACTTGTTTGCTGTTGACTTGTCTTCCATAAATTTGGTGCTAATGCTGACATAATCCGTAAATATGTTCTGGATTAATTCTGGTGTATATTGCATTGTGAAAATACAGACCGAAATAATAGGTAGTGTATTGTGTGACATAATAATTAGTTTGTGAATTGTACAACAGCATGTTGTTGGAAACAATACTAGTGCATTGTGGCGGACAATGGTGGCTGGTGCATTGTGGGAGAAAATATAAATACTTAGTGCATTGTGGGAAACAATTATGGCTAGTGCATTGTGTGAAACAATACTGACAGCTAGTGCATTGTGGGAGACAATAGTGCCAGCTAGTGCATTGTGTGAAACAATACTGACAGCTAGTGCATTGTGGGAGACAATAGTGCCAGCTAGTGCATTGTGTGAAACAATACCAACAGCTAGTTCTTTGTGGGAGACAATAGTGACAGCTTGTGTACAATAATCTGTTTACATATGCTTTGTCTTTCCTAAAATTGTTCCAAGTCATATAACATTTGTGAAATCTTAGAACATGTCCATGATTGGTTATAAAACAATACCTGTGATCTGTTATAACTATTTTATGCAATTCTAATTGCTTTACTAACGTGTTATGCACAAGATATACATTTATGTATATTGTAAACAACATATTTTACTAATAATATACATCTTATTGTACTGCTGTGTTCTTAGCCTCATTTATGTAGTACAGTAGAAGATTTCTAATTTATCATCCATCGAATCATACCGTAATAGTTTGGGTCATTTACTTTCCAGTGGGACAACAAATATATTTAACAACTTGTACAACCCATAGGCTTGCAAAAAAGTGACTTTCATGTGTACATTCCTTTAATTGATGAGCATCATTCATGCACAAAGACACATATAATTCAAATTATGTAAAAGCAAGGCAACTCAAAGGTAATGTATTTATCCTACTGAACCAGACAAGTTTTGAAAACTGCACCCAAACCTTCAAGAAATGGCAACAAGCTGCAGACAAGTTTGCTTTAAGTTTTAATAGCAGAATGTATACCATACAAACCAATTCTGAACATACTGAAATTGTAGTGTTAAGTGTTTCCATCACAATTACTAGCATCCGTGGCGGCCAATGTGAACTTAGTTGTATTGTAAACAAGCTTTATTTACATAACCAAGGATATGCATTGCACAAATCTTAAAACATATTTATATTATTACAGTATATTATTTATATGGCTTTATAAATGTGCACACATTGTACATTTTTCTTTACAGTGCCCTCTTGCTCAAGTTATATATGTCTCCACAAATACCTAGTCCCACTAGCAATAAATAAAAGTTGCATTTCGCTACGTCCAGTTACAAATGAATAAACAACTCTTGCAACAGCATTAGTGCAGTGAAATATTACAGGAATATCTATGTATATTTGGCCACAAATTTAGTTCCATCTGGATAATTAAGCCTTATGCTGCAGCAAACTAACTATGAAACCAATAAGTCTACGCAAACCTCGATCAACTGGCTAATTGTAAACATGTTTCTTGTAATTTGTGTAAAACGAAACGATTTTCTACCAAGTTGTGGAGACAGCCCAAGGCCATACATAGTCCATGCTAGCTTATGTACATTTCTTTCAACTTGGAAGGATGACCAACTATTAATAGTGAAATGATCATGCATGTTTATTGGTGTATAACGCTGTTTCTGTGGACTTTTCAATACACCAAATGTGGGAATACTTCACAATGTAATCTACACTGTCTATGACAAAAACAACTATGCCGTCACATGACTAATAATACAGCAACATCCCACAGTAATTTAGAAAACAACGTATGCAGCCACAGGAAATGCTTTTTACACATTTAATACACATCAAATAATTACATCAGCAATATAATTAGAAATAGCAACCGGACTGCACAGTACAGTTACCTAAGCCTCTTGCAGTTGAACTCGTTTTCGAACTGCCCATATATACTGCCCATATAGTTACTATTACTTGAATTGCGTTTCTTGAACTGAACCAGAAACAAGTAGACATACATTCCAACAATGACAATAACGTGCTGTTTGTACAATGCTTAGCAGTGCCGGCCAGTAAGCACAAGTTCCCTAGAGAGCACGGCAGCTCCACAAGGGCTACAAGGCTGCTTGGTCAACGTTAATGGAATGATGAACGATATGTGCTCGGATGAAAACCAACACTGTAAACAGCCGAAAGTTATTATTTATGTAGGATTTATCTGCGCTAAATTTCTGTAATTACAATTTGGGGCCAAGAAATTTCCGTAAGTTATTCGGTGATCTACGTTCAAACGAGCCACAAACATTGCACATTATGTAATGTACACATCATCGTATTGAACTGTGTTCATTGTCCAGTAGTTCCTAGCAATCAATCAGTGAGAGCATTTATACAACATTTCAGTACCTAGTCACTGCCCATTTCACCATCACACTCTAAAAGCACAGAAGTTTTTATCTTATTGCTGTTACCTGTCGATCGTCAGGCCAACGACGTCATGATGTGTGACAGGCGATCGTGGGTTGCCATGCGTTGTCATGTCTTGCAGCAACATACACATACCTCAACTAGTACAGTATGCATGAATGGACATGTATAGGTGTTTGTGTGTGTTTGTGTGCGTGCAAACGTGCTCGAGTCTGCGCGTACAAGTGTCGACGTGTACACCCAGCCCAGAGAGCATGGCAACACAGAGACAGCACGGCTTCCTTCTGCTGCGTGAAGATGGCTGACGTGAGGAGCAGGCGAGCCTTAGCAACATCCACCGCCACCCTGCTTCACCGGCGTACTCGCGTTAATTTTCACATTCTGCTTGTTGTCGGCGGCTGTCGATACTGGTCCCATTCGGTTCTTAATCTCCGCTGCCATTGTCATGAAAGCTTGCTCTACGTTCGTTGCATTCTTTGCACTCGTCTCCAGGAAGGGGATGCCTAGCTGATCCGCGTACTCCTGACGACACGGACACAACAGAAAGGTTAGTCACCTTTATGACAGTCAAATACAGGAAACTAACACGTTTATCGGATGTCAGTTACTGTAAATAACTACAACCATAATTGTAACTGAATGTACAATAATTTCACAATTGCAATATTTGCAAATGACAAGTGATAATTTAATTTTGTTCAACTGTAATAATACCAGTTATGCACCATGCAGGATACTTTTCTTCAGTAACGTTTTTTTCAGGCAATAAACTAAAATATGCCGCCAACAGCTTTCAAAGTTTGAACCAAACTTTTGTTGTCTCTGACAACATAATAGCCTAATAGGTATTTAATAACAAATTTGTGACCAATATAAATATAGGTCATAGAGAGTTTCTGACAACATAACAACCTAATAGGTATTTATTAACATGTTTGTGACCAATATAAAGACAGGTCATAGATGAACTGGGCTCAGGTAAGGTTTTTAACACTCAAATATGTCAAGGGTTATATGTAACGGGAAACACTGTGTTGGTGGATGTGTGTGTGTGTGTGTACGCGCGTGCAGTCTGCTGTGTTACCTTTGCAGTTGTGTAGTCAACCACCTTCTTTGTCGTCAAGTCACATTTGTTTCCAACGAGCAGTTTGTTGACATTTTCACTAGCATAGCGGTCAATCTCTTGTAACCACTGCTTGATGTTGTTAAATGACTCCTGCAACAACAGGTCAGTCAAACCATTAACCACAGTCAAATGTGATAGCAACTAACACAACAACACTGACCACTTCCAGCCACACAACAAATCAAATTCTTGCTAACCAACTATAAACAACAGGCTCTTTTACACAATTATCAGTTGATACATCCTACCTCAGTGTTTTCTTCAATCATAAGGTTCCACTTAGATAAACGAAGCATATCATCAGTCACATTGTTGCAGCAATCTGAAAAGGCCACACTGCCAGTCTGGGATGATCAGACGTCTGTCAGGTGGGAGTCTGTTACGACTAAGTAGTAGACAAGAAGTTGTCAGACACCTAAAACAGCTGTACTGAGTTCTTACCTGGTCTGTCACATCGTACACAACAATGATGCCATGTGCTCCTCTGTAGTAACTTGATGTGATTGTACGGAACCTTTCCTGCCCTGCTGTGTCCCACTACAATCAGACACCACCAATTACAACAGTGTACAATACCACGCTACGTCACCCACTAGGCTACTAGGACAACACATCGCACTACGATAAGACACCGCCAATGTCAACAATGTACAATACCACATTATACTAAGCTACTATAACACCACCAGTCAAAACACTATATTATACTGTGTCCTAATATAATCATATATTATGAGTCAATAACACTACTACACAATGTGTCCCATAACTGCAATTACAACCAAACATCACTAGTCACAACATTGCACAATACATATATATCTAGCTAAGATAACTAGTCAACTTTTCTAGTTTCAATATCTAGTAAAGATAAGTTTTAGATGAAACATACTAACATGTTTAACAAACATACAGAACTTTTGATACGGTCATCATATAAGTTTACATTGTTAATTGATGCAAATGTTAGATAGTATATTTTTTATATTTCAAAAGCCAAAAACAAAGAACATACTCTCATGAACACTGATAGTCGACTATCTGTTAATTATATGTATCACAGTTGATCTGTGAAAATGTATGTAAGATAATGTTTACATATTATTTTATTTTATTTTTAAATACCCTTGGTCATGCACAAAAGTGATACCATAATACTTACAATCTGTAGCTTAATGGTTTTGCCATCTAATTCTATTGTGCGGATTTTCTGCAAAAAAAGACAACCACAGTGACTTGTTATGCTATAACTTGTAATTGTAATTATGATACATATGACTTGCTGAACAGAATATGCATGTTTCATGATCATGTATCTTAAAATTAATAATTATATCATGCTACCTAACTTACCTGGGTACCTTCTATTAAGCAGGCTATGTATAGCTAGAATGATATGGCTACATCTAGAGATATCTAATGAATGATCAAACAAACCATAAACATTACCGCTTTTATTGTAACATGAAACTATGTAGAATCACTCACTCTTGTTTGATATTGATGCAGCAAATGGTGTTTCTGTTGAACTTCAAAATGTTAACAATATATGGATAATTTAGTTAATGTTGTCATTTTAGAAGAAAAAAATGATCAACATATACCAACAATCAACCAATGCATTCACCATATTATATAAAATGCAAACAATACTTACAAAATCAACTCCAATTGTACTGATGTAGCTTTCTGTGTATGTATCATCCTGAAAAAACCATGAATATTATGGTTAACCAGTCATTCTTCAACTAACATTTAGTTGAATGAATTTACCAAATCGTAACGCAGGATGTGAACAGTAAAACAACACAACAGAGATTTTCCATTACAAATAAAGTTTGAATGCATAAAAAACATGGTGGTAACCCGGAGTTTCAGTCTGGAATCATAAAACAAAACCTGCGAACAGTTATCTTATAAAACATATGTTCTGTTTATTTATCGTTTGTATTTCTGTAACATAAACATTTCTGTCAGGTTGTATGTTTTGGGCTGACATTTTGCACATAACCTAATGGGCACAGTGGTATGGTTCATGGATTTTTACTGTTTCAAAATTGGTCCGTGGGGTTGGAGAACTTGGGGACATGGGCTAAAAAAAATTAAATGCCTATGTGGAGTTTTTATACATTGCTGTAAGATAATTATACCATCTATAACTATGTCGCTGGAACCACAGAACTCGCCATTGGTCTTTGTCAAGGCAGAGTTACCTACTTCCAAGTCACTCACTCAGCCCAGTGATCAGACTGCAGTTGATATCAATAAAGTGTACAATATTTCATTCCATAGTTATCAAGAATATTAATTTTACATGTCTGCCACCTACAGGTGACATATACCAGTCATATCATTTTATACATTACTAGATACACATCAAACGAGACAAATTCAACTACCCCGAGGTAAGAGTTTTGAAAAACGTTTTTGTTTGTTTTTGGGGCCTTCAGACGATCCAATGAAATAAATATTTCCAATGCATATTAGCGGTGCCCTAAGATATGTCTATGCCAAATAAAAAACACAGATCCTCAACGGTTTCTGTCTTCCTGAGATATAGCAGAAAACAGCACACAGATCACATCGCAATGTGTTGCCACAAGTCTCTTGAACCTTTGGCCTAAATATGCTGTCAATGCAAACAATGCTCATGTACCATTTACCCCCATAAATGTTTCGCTCCACAGAATTACAGATTCAGTTTTACTGTGACAATTATGTTTAGTGATATACTTACAGCAAAACGAAGCAGCAGACATGACTTGCCTACACCAGAATCTCCAATCAGCAGCAGCTTGAACAGGTAGTCACTGAAACATAAAGTAAACATTTTATAATGGAGGATTATAATCAGTGCAATTAAACCACAATGATGTACTGCTGCTTGGTGTGAAGTTACTTATACTGAAATACAAAATAAATCCAGATGTTTGTCAATTGTCACACCACTTGTGTAGGCCAAGTGGGCAGGCAGCCACTCAATCCACAGCCTGTATGAAGTGTGGCTGGCAAGCAGGGTTGGGTTCAAATACGTATTTGTATACCAACATTTTGTGTATTTGTATAAGAAAATCACAAAAGGGCATATATTTGTATTTCATCTGTATTTGAAAAGTATTTGCAAATACAATCAAATACACATGAAAATTACGATTTTACCAACAAAAGGTAAAGCACTGCCTGACATTAACTGGCTCAGGAGTCTAGATAGAATGTTTTTCATGCAGCAGAGAAAATTGGACTACATTCAAACATTAGCATAAATTAATGAATGCCAGTGAAAGTTATCTATGGCAGGTATTCACAGGGAAGGTGCTTCAAAGAATCTTGCTGTCACCTGCTGTGTAAACATCCTGGGCTAAGACAAAGGAAACCAGGTTTCCTCCAGTGTAGGGAAAGAGCTACCCACTAGTTTTCACAGCAGTACAGATAAGGACAGTCTAGTAAACCTGCTTGCCAATTAGTCTACAGCCGTCAATCAAGCCAAAGACAAAATTCCACCCACTGTGATAGACTTGAACTATAATGGAAACACGGTCCAGGTATTTGAATTAAATTTCAATAGTGGCAATGTATTTGAATCATATTTGAATCAAAAATGGCAGTGTATTTGTATTGAAATCTAGAAAAGCAATGTATTTGTATTTGATTTGGCCGAGTTGTATTTGTATTTGATTTGGCCGAGTTGTATTTGTATTTGATCCCAAAATGTGTATTTGGACCCAAGGCTGCTGGCAAGAGAATCAAAAACTATTGAAGCTGTCACACTGTCCCATTGTATCCTGCTATATAAATTCTCATAACCACCAGGGTAACGATACACGCTGAATGTCATTATTCTCAGATAGGGAAGGGGAATCATCAATACGTGATGAAGCCAGTTGGCTATTCCTTTCTTGTAAATAATTACACAGACATACTGCAAATAAGCGCAATTCAAACAGAACTTGGGTGAAATGACAATAAAAAAAATTAAATGGTCCAAGCGACCCTGAAGCCCTTTGGACTGTTAATGTGATTATGGTGAATCACAGTGGCATTAGAACACACACACGCGCACGCAAGCACACACACACTGCCCTAAAACATATTTATTATGCCAAATTAGAAAAACAGATCTCAAACACTTTCTAATGGTGGCCGCAGAGTGTTGCCATTAAGTCCACTGGACCTTCGGACCAAAGGTTTAAGGAGACAATTGCTGCGGAAAAAGTTTTTTTTATAGTTTTTATGCTAGAGAACTAAAACTTGGTGGAAATGATCCCTGTGGGTTAAAACACACATAACAAGTGGCATTTTTTTTTGGACATGTATGTACCCTGGAAATGGGAGTTAGAAATATTTTTGGGAACCTTTTTTGTGCACAAATTCAAAAACAATGCTTTGTGCTACAACATGCTAAATAGGCTACATGTAATGTACATTGATGTATCTACATATTGTCAAGAGGAATTTGTATTATCATACTAATACTATTATTTAGTAGAAGTTCACAAGAAATCCACAAGGGGTCATCGTGACATGCTCAACATATTTTGTCTATTAGTTTTACAGATTAGGATAGCAACAATAATAAAGGAGAACGCGAAATTCAATGACAACTTTTATTTGGGTACCACTCGGCTATTGCTACAAAATCCGAAGCGTTATCTTAGCAAATTCACTATGGCGGTGTCTGCCTCGCATCTCCGCCTCACGTCGCCAGTAGCGACACCGTGCGAAGTTATGTCGAACTTGCAAATCGTAAACAAGATGGTGACTAGTTTCGACTGATAACGCGAGTCCACGCTGTCACAGATTATGTTTAATTGTTGCGTAATGAGAGACAACTGATGGAAACTATATAAAACAATGGTGAATAATTCCATTGTAACTTGTTGAAACCAGTGGCCCGTCGGGCCAGTAAAATATAAAAACTGGTGGCCCGAACTGGCCCGACACATGCGTCGGGCCATCGCTATTGTCGACCCCTGAGCGGTCGTCTGTCACGGGAAGTCTAACTTCGCCATCATCGTCGACATCTGGCTGGTCTGACTGTGAAGACGATGCGATGGATGGTTCGCTGACTGAATGCGTATCACCAGGTCCAGTGCAAACATCCACCTCTTCAGATTCCGCGACGGCCATGCTTCCACTCGCCCGCAAGGCAGCCATGCTGCTTCCGCTAGCCACGGCACTATCTATGCCTCCGGTGATGTCGGTCGATTTACGTCGCTGCTCACGCGCATATTTCAGCTGAGCTAACCGGGAGTGCTTCCTTGTCCCATAACCTGTCGGAATTCGCTGCGTTTGCTCACCATCCGTCAGCATATTTACGAATAAAGCGCATATAATACAACTCTAATCACAAACGAAGAACAACGGTCGCCATATTGACTCACTTCGTTGTTATGCCGAACACTGGCCGAACGTTGCCGGACAGGTTCAAAGGCCAGTGTTGGCCAATCAGAATCGCGAAAGTGCTGACGCCCAAATCACCGAACCATATTAGGAAATTTTCGTACAGAAAGGGGGCTCGTGTTTAGCACTGATTGGCTGCATACTAATTATTATTTCCTGCCACGAATAAGCTTGCCTTGTAGGCGGGAGGACGACCTAAAAATAGGTATCCAACATGGCAGCCTCTGGTACGGCAAGCTACCGGTATCTAAGGCGTGAAATACGCATAATTTATGGTTTTGTTAGTAAGACAAAGGAACTCTAATCAACAGTGGTGATCAGCTAAAGCATTTATTTCACATACAGACACATAAATATGAACACTTGTGAATTAGAAGTTGAAGTTAAGATATTATATTAGTAAAATACGCTGAAAACAGAAAATCATGACCAACTCGAAAAATATCAAAAATCCTGCAGCGCGTATCCCCTTAAAAAGAACAATTATTACTCCTATTACACTGTTTTCTCGTTCAACCTAATTTTGATCATATTACTGTTATTATTACTTCAACATCTGTAATCATTACTATTACTACCCAGCATATGATCCCTCCCTTGCTGCACTGCCTTGTATTGAATTTGAATAGTTATGACAAATTTAAGTAATAAACTTGAGGGTAGTCTCAACATTTCTCATACAAATGTTTTACCCTGTATGTGACATGTAAAACAAACGTTTAAAGGTAAATAGTTTTACAGCTGTCCCAAACCAGTATGTTATTACAGTGGTAACTTAAACAATACCGCAATTTAATGTATTATGGCTTGGGTGCTGAACAACAAAGTTCAGAGAATAATGATATAATTTTCTAAGGTAATTTATTTAAATAATACAAACTTAATTTGTATACTAATTGATATTAATAATACATCTATACACCTGGTCAAAATGGACCATAACTATAGCACTTTCCATTTGGTGTAGTGTCCAAATTGGCCCATTTCTACAATCTAGATTTGCCGTTGCGCCTGGCCCACCAGGCTATGATCCTACATTGAACCTTGCACCTGTTGCTACGGGTATTATTACTTTTATAGAGTGATATGACATAATCAGTACTCCCATCTGAACATGGTCCGAAATAACCCTTACAAGCTTAGTCATTTACAGCTGACTAATCAAATGGGTTAAATATAGCACATATTCACCAATTTTTGGTTATAGCATCATCGAATACTTTAAACAGTAGTAGTCTTAAATTAGCAATAATAACATCAATAAAATTAATTGCCAACGGTCATTATTATGATTAAATTATTTACGATTCGATTCGAATGACATTTTGGGGCGTATCACATAAACAGATGCAGCTTGCTGGGTTGTCTCGTAGACAAAATATGTCCGGGATGATTGACGGAACACATTTAAATGACTCAAGATAAAATAAAAAGGCCTTATGTAGCCTCATAATGGTCGTTATGTGTAAACGTTTACTATTACTAGTCAAACGTAACGTAAAGAATGAATCATTCATTGAAACTAGACCTAGGTTTAGCCTGAGCTAGTCCTACGACGTCTATGTTTTGAAGTTAAACTGAAACGCATTGCGATGACGTTGTTAAGAAATTACCCTTTTAGTTTATTTATTTCAATACTTACTATTCAGGATTCATAGTTGACATAGTATATAAGGCACCACCAATGTAATAATTGACTTAGGTCTTCTTTAACTTCGACAGAAGAGCAAAAATTGCAACAAATGACATAAAAGCCAACCCTAATAACTTCAATATGGCTTCTTCCTCTGACACGATCAATTCACGCTAGAGGGTAGTGTTCGCTATTGCTTATCTGGTGACGTAATTTCCAACGTGGCATCACGAGACATACACGAGACAGTAATACGAATCTAAGTATTACTGTTTTCTATAACATATATACCACAACTTTATATATTATGTTTATGAATATAATTCAGATAAGCATTTTCTTATTTATAAGACATATTTTAACGCGCGAGTCATCTAAGATATGTACTTCATGTGTGCTCCCCTCATTTTCATGCATCGGTGAATACAAGCTTCGAAAAAACATCACTGTTAGTCTACTTATAATAAACAAGCATTTAATTAGTATTATTCTATGTGTTTAATCCTAACAACATTTGCAATAGATATAGAAATTAAATCACACGATACCCGAACACGTGAGCAATGTACAAGTGTGATTGTCAATAATTTTCGTACATGATAGATTTTTGTAAACAAAAACAATAATTATTACAATTTTCTTTACATAATTTTAACATGTGAAATGTTCTTATGAGCATATGTTATCATGCATTCAATTGTGTAGGTAATTGTGTAGGTAATTTACCAATGGCCGAGCATATATGCATAAACTTTAGAAGGCTAATTAGCTGCACGGTTATTTCATATACTATATTTTACATGTGTATTAATTTTGTTCTTAATAGGTTTTAATATGTTGACGCATTTGTAGTTTTTTCCATTTTTACTTTGTTTAACGATTTATATTTATATCTTTTATTTGAACAGAAAATTTATTATTATTGTTATTACAACTTCATAATTTTAATTAAAAAAGACCTTATTTACCTAATGTCATTTCAAACATCAATATTACTTTGTAAGTTGCACTGTTTATGCAATAGCTTAGTAGTAGTCGTTTGCACACAATACAAAATAACCCGTTGCATATGTTGGTCCTAAATTGTTTAGTGTAATAATATTATTCCATTTGTAATTTGAACATGTTCAACCATATGCATATACAAATTTACTGGCTTAAATGTTAAACATTTTGTTTTAACTGTTCACAGCTTGGAGGATCATTTCGTGGTTTGTTTTAGAAAACCTACGCTAATAAATTAATGTATTAATATAATACTGTATGCATGTTATTGTATTAATATGTATACAGCATATACAAAATCCCCCAACATTTATTCATGCAGTAAAGCATACAAATCATAAGGAAATGTAATACAATAATTCCGTTGCTTGGCTCATGTGCTTAGTAATTTTTTTTTTTAATTAATGATATATTTAATTAAATTATTTATTAAAGTAACTAAATGTCAATAAATTATAAATTATGATTTTATCAGACATTATGGAAACCTGTTTCTCCAAAGAAATGTTTCAAATGTGGATTGGATACATGAAATGAGTACCACATTCCCTAGCAACTCCTTAGCAACGGGGATTACATTTTGCTTCGTGTGAAACCATAAACATGGCGAACGCTGATGAACCTGAAAATCTAAGTGGTAGAAGGGTATTTATTAACTGTGTAGACAGTTATCAAGGGAAAAATATAGCAAAGGTAACATACATTATAATTGTTATTAATGTTAGCATTGTGGCTACGCAACCGGCCGACCTTTCTAAACTACTAGTTAACTGACACTGCATGGTGACTGGCACTGGCCACTGCCACTGACTTAAATTGGCTGAGGCTGAGCCCCTTGTGCCGTGCCCGGGCCCTGGTCGTCTTTTGGTATATAAACACCACACAGCCCCTTCTGGGGCTAACACAGAATTTGTGCAGTGCAGTGCGCAATGGTCAGTGTCAGTGATATTGAATCCTCGGCAACCCTAGGCCTAGGCCCTAGGGCTAGGCCTTAGACTTAGTATATATGTTTACAATATTCAATACATTGTGGTTACATTTACAATGTCATGTTCTTATCACCACTCTACTAGTCAAAACGTAGGTAATTCCCATTTCGTTCACCCACATTTGCCGGTGTCTTTCGGAAAAGAGACTAAATTTAAAAGCCGGTACGTGGTCCCTTCTATTTAGTGTCTATGCCATGGGAAGTTTTACTTGGATGTGTTGTGCATACTTTGTGATACTTAACCCGATGACAGCTTATGCATAATTTGTGATACTTAACCTGATGACAACTTGTGCTTGTAGTATTTATCCCAGAGTGTGGTTGGAGCGTCACTGGAAGAGATCGAGGAGGAGGAGGAGGGCGAGGAGGAGGGAGCAGTGGCTCCTCCGAAGGAAGGCTGCTTCCAAGTGATCGGCACAGTTAAAGACAAAACAAGTCCCAAGCCACCCTTTGTCAAGGAAATCCTAAACGTATGTATAAAACACTGACAAATTATTTATCGTTTGTTGTGTTATTTTTATGTAACTGGAAGGTTATATCTATAGCGCAAGATTAATATATGGAGAATGACATACATGGTAGACTGTCATTTGTGTGTTATCTGCGTTGACTGAAAATGATGACAGGTGTGTTGACTGATGTGTCAACATGACAGGCATGTTTACTGGCATGTCAATGTGTGTCTTAACCAGGATGACAAAGATCCTCCATCCACTGTTTGTCCTTTCCAGGTGCTACAAATGATAATGTAGCAACTAATAATAATTAACTTGTCTAATGTGTTTGCTTGCAGTATGACAGCAAGGAGCAGCTATATGAGCACATGGTTGAATGTGACATCATCATTTATGATATCACTGAAGACCCTGAACAGATCGACGAAGCTGTATGGGCAGTTTCAGGTAACTTGAGAAGATATTTGAATTTTGTGATATATATAATCAACTTGATGTAAAATGATATTCTTATAATGATGTTTAATTGTAGCAATTCAGTTTACATAATCTCAGTTTAAGATTGATATGTATTGTAGCAATATTCAACTTAGCGACAATATGGTTGTTAAAGTTAAAGAACTACAATAATTAATCATTGCTATGCCTGTTGGTAAAGCCTGTGGCTACAACCATACCAGTAATGAACATTTTAAGTATGCTAACGAAAAACTACATATTCTTATGTCTTTGTTGTATAGTAGTCTGTTAATACATGTTTTTTTTACCTGATACTATGATGACAACAATCATAGCTCCTATCATTAAAAATAAATCTGGTGATTTGTCAGACAACAATAACTATAGGCCCATTGCCCTTGCCACAGTAGCTAGCAAACTATTTGAATCATTAATATTATCTAGGGCTATCCCATTTCTCATTACATGTGACAATCAATTTGGATTTAAAAAGCATCACTCTACTGAGATGCTCATATTTCTGTGAAAAGAACTTTTTCGAAACTATATTGCTAATGGGTCTTCTATGTATGTTACTATGTTGGATGCCTCCAAAGCCTTCGACAAAGTTAACCACAGCAAGCTATTTGGTAAATTAATTGATCGTGGCTGTCCAGCTTTTATTGTATGCATTCTATGCCACTGGTACGGTACCCAACAATTTACCATCAGATGGTGTCAGGGATTTTCTAGCTTTTTTACTGTTTCCAATTATGTTAAACAGGGTGGAATCCTTTCCCCCCGTCTTTTCAATGTGTACATGGACGACTTAAGCGTTAATCTAAACAAATTACATATTGGTTGTCTTTATGCTGGCACCTTAATCAACCACTTGATGTATGCTGAGGACCTCTGTATTTTTTCTCCCAGTGTTGCTGGTTTGAGAAAACTTACTGATTGTTGTGCCAAGTATGGCGAATTGTTCAATATTACTTATAATGCCAAGAAGTCCTTTTGTATGGTTATTGACAACAAACCCCAGGACAGGAAACATTTTCATTGTATCCATCTCGATAACCATCCATTACCTTATACTACAAAATGTAAATATCTTGGTCATATAATCAACAATAACCTAACTGATGATGACGACATTGCCAGACAAAAAAGATGCAAGCCAATGTATTAGTTCGGAAATTTTGCCTTTGTAATATTTCCACCAAAATTATTTTATTTCAAGCATACTGTGCTCCTATGTATACTTCTAGTCTTTGGTGCAAATTAAAAAAATATAGCCTCAAAAGCATTACTGTCGCATATAATAATAGCCTCAGAATTTTAATCAACTTACCCTCAAGATGTAGTGCAAGTTTTATGTTTGCCACCAACTACATTAAATCCTTCAATGAACGCATTCGTTCATCAATATTCAGTCTTTTATGTCGTCTTCATCAGTCAGATAATATCCTTTTTATTAATTACCTTCATACCGATATTCATTTCAAGAGCCATATGTACTCATACTGGAGGTCGTTATTGTACACATGACATTAGTATTGTATTTATTTTTTAATCAATTATTTTTTTCATTCCCTCATATATTTAGACATAATTTGTTTTTAATTTTACACTTATATTTTTACGTTGATCTCATCATTGCTTTGATTGTATTATATGTATTGTACTTTTCAATTTTTTTTAATTGTATTTTATGTATATAATATATGGACGTCTTGTCTGAAATAAAATTTTATTATTATTATTATTACATAAATGAAGGGGGAAAGGTTCACAGATTAGTAGTAATTTTGGATAATTCTATTGTCATATTATTCAGGGTTCTAGAAAACCCTCATAATTTCAATTTGTTTAATGTTGTCTTTATCAGGTTTCCCCATTTTCTTGCTACAGTTCATTGACTACCCCTGAATACGTGTAGTATCAAGTCATGCTGGATGATTCTTCCAAATAAAAATGTACATGAATAATTACAATGATGTTCTAAAAGTATGCATGCCTGTGTGTGTTCTCATTCTATGTAAGATCCCATGCAGATAACACATTGCCATTTGTCTTCAGATATAGGTGCATTTAATGAAACTTTAATGAAATGCTCACTCCTTTTCGTTGATCAGAACTGAATGCTGATCTCGACCGGATAGAGAAAATGAAGACTTTCATCCTCATTTCATCTGTTATGACATGGGCGAAGAGCAAGCCACTGGACCCAGTAAGACACTGACTTATACAACTGTCTCACACAGCTTACTGTTTAATGTGGCAGAAACAAATGTTGTCCTCCGTTTATTATACATAAACATTGTTACTACAATTAAAACATTGGCATGCAGAATGTCAGCTACAGTGTGCTTGTTAGCTAAATCTCTTACAGTGATTATACAATATATATATATATATATATATATATATATATATATATATATATATTACATATACACTATTTGCACTCTCTTAGAGTAATTTTTCATCATAAATGTATGTCCAATACATTATATAAAATAAAATAATAAAACATGAAAATAATTACATTATTCACCTGTCTAAAACATATATGGTACAATAAAATTAATGTTAGTCTCAGAAAAAATAGTCATTATGTACTGAATGTAAGTAAACAGGTAAAAATAATAGATGTCTGAATATGTGCGATACATGCAATAATTCATTTTGAATACTTTTAGGGTGTTCTAAAACATACAGTGTCCAATATATATATGATCATTAAGATACTTTTTGATTGTAGTGTCTCATGAAGTCTACAGAATATTATCTCATGCTAGTTTTGAGTGGACAATGCTGTTAGATAAATGCATATAATTAACCAGTGGATCATAGATTAGTTTGCATTATTTAAAGCTCTTAAAACCAGTGCAGTTTCAGCTTAATTGACACCATGCAAGCTTGTGGTATGTTGGTTAATTAATACACATTGATCTGTGTTGACAAGTTATTGCTTGAATGAGTAAGTATATATGGCTTAATTCAAATAATAACCAGTTAGTGCTGTTTCATTTGGAATAGAAAATAGTTATTGGTTTACATTTATCGTACATATACAGTGGCTAATTTATTTTGCAAAGTGGACAACTGAAACAGGAAAATCAAAATGTAGCCAAACTCTAACCTTTCTTTCATTTTCTGATAGGTAATATAATGTAATTCATAGGCCTAAAATATTGTGCTTCTGACCCCTGTGCAATATTTCGACACCTCACTGTTGTGTTTAAAATTATTACAGGAAGACCCAGAAATTCCCTTCACAGAAGATGACTACAGACGCAGGAAACCTCACCCAAACTTCAAAGAACATGTCAGTGCTGAAAAGACAGTGATGAAAGTTGGAAAAACTGTAAGTTTGTGATTTGTAAATTTGCATGTCATGCTTTGTAAATTGCAACTTGTGTCTTGTGCTTTGTAAATTAGTATGCTACCTGTATTTGTTTATGTTCTGAGTGAACCAATGGAATGTTTTTTTTTATGTAGTAAATTAATAGTTTGTATTTCATTTATTTGAATGGACCACCTATGTGATTTTGTTATTGCTTCCCTTTATTGTGTCAATGATCTAAGCAAAGTGTACAGTTGATTTAGTAAAATAATACATATGTCGTTCATTGAAGGAACATGCTTTTGGTAGTTGGATTGTGTAACTCACGAAAGTGTAAATAGCTTTATGCTACAGTTTTTACTGTATAAAGGTGACACTTAACAACTTGCCATTTTGTCAAATATAAAAAAGTTTATTCAGTGATAAACTACCATATATTGCAAAATAAAAAAAGTAAATCATCATCTTTATAGGTCATCATAGATTGAAAGGAAATTAGTGAATTAAATCTGAAATAAGGAAAAACCTAAAGTGGTGTCTCTAATTGTTGATTTTTTATTTCTTTGAGTAATGCATGATCACTGTATTACACATTGACTATGATTTTAAGTTCACATCAACATGCATGACATGCTCATGCAGCTGAGTGGAATTACCTGATATTGTAAAAAAAAAGTCGCCCCAATAGGCATTACTATAACAATGTCAAGTTATGTTAATTAAATGAATCTGAACTGTGTGCTTCCTCTCTGTGTAGAACAAGAACAAGCTGGTGACATATGTGATAGCCACGGGACTGACATATGGCGCAGGAGAAAGCATCTTCCATTATCTCTTCAAGGTCAGTAGTGCAGAAGTATCAGACATGCACATGTTCACACGCACATATAAACACAGACACAAACACACACACACACACACCCATACACACACACACTCACACACACACACACACACACACACACACACACTCACACACACACATGCATGTATACACATATACGTAGTTAACACACCATATATGCATATACGTACATACGAATGCACACACACTGCAAATTTGTTGAGAAAATATAACTGCATTTTTTCAACATATACACAGATGTGTACAACTTCTTGAAGCAAACTGGTTCAAGAGCATGTTGGTATATATCCCAGTTAATCTGAAAAATAATGATAAATGGTAATTACACATTCTGACTTTGTATACATTTATAATAGAAATAGCATGAGCAAGGAAACTTACGTTACCTCTTGCACGCCTTAGTGAAACCTACCAAACTCATTGATACTTGAATGAAAATGAAGAAGATTGTCACACAGCAAAGTGATTTTGTGGAAGTAGAACCATTTAAATGATGCTGTGTCCTTGTACCACAGGCGGCCTGGCATAACACACCGGAGCTTCAGATATTTGGCAATGGAGAGAACATTATCCCTACAATACACGTTCGGGATCTTGCAGGGTGAGTACATTCGTACACTTATATGGTAGATCCTCGACTGACTGACCAACTCTCTTGAGTGACAACAACACGGATGTTTCTGATAACACTTTACCTGTCATGAACGACAGCCTGTGAACAACAACTACACATTATTGTTACAAATACAACATAATAATAAGTAAATGACAGTGGACAAATTTCTCAAATAATGTCAATACAAATGATGCAACATCAGATAATGTAACTAGCAATACAAAGTCATTCTGTGTATGCAGGTGTACCAGAAGATGCACACATCCATGCATGCATGTCACACATCCAGTACAGTGTCTCAGGTGTACCTCTCATAACTGGTAGTGGGGACCATTTTTTACTTAGTCTTATGTTTTCTCTGACAGAGTCATCCAGAATGTGGCAGACAGCAAGCCTAAAGTGAGATATCTTGTGGCTGTTGATGACTCAAAGAACCCACTGGAAGATATCGTCAAGGTAACATTTCTGATATGACTGAAGAGTTAATTGTTATGAAGCCTAACATGCAACAGCTGGCATAAAAATTAAAATACACATTTTAAGGCTACTATTATTTCTTTTACGTAGTTTTAGTTAGTTTTGTCATGAAAAAGGACTTTAAAGTGTATAGAGATCAAATAGACCATTAGACAGGTTTCTAATTGTTCATTCATTTGGCCCCAGTCCAGCCATAAACATCTTTGTGCAACAAAACATTCTTCCCAGGACTCTGTGTCTTGACTATAACAAGTTATGTTTAAATCATTACATTCCTAGTCATTCATCCTCATAATGCAACATTGTTTTTGTGTATCTGGCAGTCAATTATTTCACTACATTAAAGCCAAGCATATATAGTTTTATGCCCACAAGCTCTTAAAATAAAACAACTGTTCATTGTTATGTCACATTCACATAACGCAATATTAATTACACCTCTAGATCAGTCCTTAACTTAGAAACTTGTGTGTGTTGGCTGCAGGTGGTCAGTCAGACGATGGGGTCAGGCAAGACGAAGCCCATCAGCAAGGAGGAGGCCCTGCTCAGTAAGGACATTGAGGTGAGTCCAGCACCCACAGGTAGAACTTGTCCCTTGTCTACCTCAGCATGGATTGTTTTTGTTGTAACGAGTAGTTCTGGTTGTGTCCGGGTCTCGACAATGTTCAGTTAGCTGACTAGTCTGTATATGCTGTGGCTACAATGGTGTTTTGGGGTTTCAGTCAACATGTCAGCTTTTTCAAAACATTACACTGCTAGGCTGACCTTTTGGAGGGTGACTGACCCACTGAGGGTGGACATTGCCAGAGTGCATTGGTTCTCTTAGACCCCGGTTTGAGATGGGACCAACATATTAACATGATCTTCGAGTAATGAGGGATATACACAGTCCCTAATGTTGAGGGTCGGGTTTTTACACCAAATATCGTGCCAGCCCGGTTTGGGTATTGAACTCAGGATGCCAGCACGCCAGGCTGATGTGCTGACCACTACAACGTGGACTGTGATTGTTGCAGCAAGCGGACTTTGACATGTTGCTGGTGAACCTGAGAATGGATGCCATCTATGTGAAGGAGAACATGCGCATTCGCTGGGTGTGTGAGACGGGCATTGTCGAGAACATTGAACAGATCGTGAAGGAATACAAGCAGACAAGGAACTTGCTGGTGAGACTATTGTATAAGTATGTGTGCAAGCAGGACATTCATGAGTTCGTGTGTGGTGTGTGTGTGTGTGTGTGTGTGTGTGTGTGTGTATGTATGTGTGGGTGTGTGTGTATGCATGTGTGTGTATGCATGTGTGTGTTATTAAAAATACATACATTAGCAACTATCATGATGCATCAATAGCGGGATGTGTCATTGCACTCCTGCCATGGTTTTTTATTTTATTGTTTCAATCTGTATTTTTACACTTCAAATATTTAATATTTTACCTTAATTTATTTGATTTTTGCTTTGCTTAATTTACCTAAGAAGTGGTGTGTTAACAAACAGAATAATAATTATTATAATACTGGTTCTTTCATCATGCAATCTCTAAGACTTAACAAATGTGCTAATAACCTAAACAAATATTTTTAAAGGCATGTTATTACCACTATGTCCCTCTGTCACTGTCCATTGTTGTTGTCCAGCCAATACGAGCCCTGGTCATTGGTCCTCCGGCCGTCGGCAAGACCACCGTGGTGAAACAGCTGTGTGATCGCTACAAGCTGCACCACCTGACGGTGAAGGACGTCATCAACAACGCCATGGAGGCCCTACAGCGCAGCAGTGCCCGCACGGACGTAGGCGAGGAGGAGGAGGATGATGGGAAGGCTCAGGAGGACCAGGAGCTGCTGGACGCCATCAACGAGAGCAAGGAGGAGGACAGCGGTCGCATCGGGGAGAACTACGTGCTGCGCTTCATGAAGGAGAAGATGCGCTCGAAGCCGTGTCAGAACCAGGGCTTCATCCTGGACGGCTACCCCAAGACCATGGAGCAGGCCCGCGACCTGTTCGCAAGTAGGAACCTCGCTTTGTGGTCACCTCTGTAGTACAGCCATTTCACAATTAAGGTCACCTCAGTAGTACAGCCACTTCACAATTAAGGTCACCTCAGTGGTACAGCTACATCACAATTAAGGTCACCTCAGTAGTACAGCCACATCGCAATTAAGGTCACCTCAGTAGTATAACCACTTCACAATTAAGGTCACCTCAGTAGTACAGCCACATCACAATTAAGGTAACCTCAGTAGTACAGCCACTTCATAATTAAGGTCAGCTCTGTAGTACAGCCACATTACAATTAAGGTCACCTCTGTAGTACAGCCACATCACATTTAAGGTCACCTCAGTAGTACAACCACATCACAATTAAGGTCACCTCAGTAGTACAGCCACATCACAATTAAGGTCACCTCAGTACAGCCACATCACAATTAAGGTCACCTCAGTAGTACAGCCACATAACAATTAAGGTCACCTCAGTATTACAGCCACATCACAATTAAGGTCACCTCAATAGTACAGCCACATCACAATTAAGGACACCTCAGTAGTACAGCCACATCACAATTAAGGTCACCTCAGTAGTACAGCCACATCACAATTAAGGTCACCTCAGTAATACACATGACAATTAAGGTCACCTCAGTAGTACAGCCACATCACAATTAAGGTCACCTCAGTAATACACATCACAGTTAAGGTCACCTCAGGAGTGTCCCAAATTATGTTCAGAACAGTAAAGTATAGGAATTTTATCCTGTCTGATAAGGTCACTATGTTTGAAGTAATAATGATTGATTGCAAATTGATTGATTGCAAATTGATTGATTGCAAATTGATTGATTGCAAATTGATTGATTGCAAATTTGTTGAAAATGGATTAATTGAAAATGTGTTGATTGAAAATTGATTGATTGACAATTTATTGATTGAACATTTATTTATTGACATTTTTTAAATAATTATTATTGAAAATTGATTGATTGAAAATTGATTGATTGAAAATTGATTGATTGAAAATTGATTGATTGAAAATTTGTTGAAATTGGTTGAAAATTGATTGAAGATTCATTCAAGATTGATTGAAAATGTATTGAAAATTTATTGAAATTTGTTTGATTGTCAGTGGACGATGAGGAGGAGGAGGCTGAGGAGGGGAAGGCGAACTACGACCGGACCATGATGCCGGACACGGTGGTGAGTCTGGAGGCGGGGGACGAGTTCCTTCAGGAGCGAGTCATGAACCTGCCGGAGAGCGTCGTCGCCGGCACTCACAACACCGAGGAGGGACTGAGGCGCCGCCTGGCGGAGTACCGCAACAACAACACAGAGGACGAATCCGTCGCAAACTACTTCGATGAGCTCGAGATACACCCAGAGAAGATAGGTGGGTGACGAGAGGAGTGGGTCACACAGTACATGGAACAGTGACATGATACTATAGGTGACAACAGTACAAATATGATGACTGAAACTTACAACAGAGATGATGACTTAGATTCAAACAGGTGTAATTACTGAGACTCGGTACATATGTAGTGACTGATAAATGAAGTAAACGTTCTTTCTTACTTACTCACTCGTTAGAGATGTGATGATTGAGCAGTGTCTCTTACACATCCACCTCTGTGTGTACAGATGTGACGCAGGACAAGTCGCCAATGATGAAGGAAACAGTGGACAAGATTGCCAAGTTGATGGGAGACCCACGCAACTATGGTAAGTAGATAGTGGGGGATGCATGGCATGTTTAATGTAACAATTAAATAAATACTCTAAGTATTCTGGTCACTGTACTGGACACAGACCATTCTCAGTGCACAGGGCTCCATGTGGAGTATGTCGTGATGTGGAGTATTTATTATTATTATTTGAGTAATGATATTATTTATATGTTTTTATATATTATTATTTATATATCATTGTTTATATATTATTTACATATTTATTATTATTTATATTATTACTTATAATTATATTATTTCTGTAACACATAATTATTTTCAATGATGTGTGGGGCAGGGCTCACCCCGGAGGAGCTGGAGGAGCAGCGGAGGAAGGAGGAGGTGGAGCGGCTGCAGAAGGCCGCGGAGGAGAAGGCCGAGGCTGAGAGACGGGAGGCGGAGGAGGCTGGGCTGAGGCGCAGTCAGCAGGAGGAGTGGGTGGGTACAACAGGCTCCCTCTGGGCTACACTCTTCCCAGGTTATCACCCCTCGGTCCTTCCCCACCCTACTTATTTTTATTAACACAAAAGACCAGTAGATTTTCCTGACAATATTGACATAATTCATTGTATTAAAGTGTTTCTCTGTGTGAATGTGGACTCATATATATGTTACTTTTGTGTTGGGCTAAACTTTTGTATGGGATCTAGGGGGTCGTTTTGGGTTGTTCCCAGATTCAAACTTTTTCAAAATTCGATCCGGTTGGAGACTTGGGGTTCAATATTTCAATTTTTTTTACTGATTTCCACTTGCAAAATGTCATGGTTTTGTATAGTTTTTCATAGTTTTATTAAAATTATTGGTATTTTATGGACACCTTGCAACAGTGCAAACAATTTTATAAAGGTTTTATTGTAAAAAAGATGTCACCCCACGCATTGCTATGTAACTGGGTTGGTGCATTATAAAACAGAACCTGCAATTATGAAAAAAAAATTGGACCAGACTTAACATTCTCACAAATTATGGATTTTGCTGTAGCACATTTTTTTCAATATCACAAAGAGATGTGAATCAGTGAGTTGTGTCTGTTACAGACGTCACGTCTGAATGAGGTGAAGAGAGAGGAGTACGAGTTGCTGGAGGCTCAGTCTATTCCCCTGCGCAACTACCTCATGAAGCACGTGATGCCCACACTCACTCAGGGCCTCATTGACTGCTGCAAAGTGCGACCTGACGACGCCATTGACTTCCTGGTAAGACACCGACTTTCTATTATCAGCTTACATCTACAATTTTTGTACAGTAATCTTTGTCACTGTGTATGCTTTGTTATACTTCAATTATTATTACTTTCAATAGTATGGCAAAAAACTGTGTTGTTATTCAACTGATTCTTGGAAAACGTTTGGGATTATGAAAACATGATATACTTAACTTTGGATGATAGCTTTAATAAATGGGCCCCAATTCAGGTTTTTAATAGCTCCCCCACCTGCCTTGTACGCTCTTTATGATAAAGTAGTCTTGTCACTTATGCTGACAGATAATTTATCAGTTGGCTTCTCTTTTGATGTAGCAGGCCCACCAGTGGTTACATAAGTGTGTCGTGACAATAAGAAACACTGTTGTGGTCATTCATAGGGATGATCTCATCAGTTTAAATATCCATAAAAGAGTTATGCATTTAGTACATGATTAACCTCCCACTTTGTCATATAGGTCTTGCAAGTTTTACAGTAAAAAGTAATATCAGTTTTAGTATGTTTTCCTGTCCACCTTGTGATGTCCAAACCCCACCTTATGCAATGTTCAAAACATTTCAGGGCATTGTGAACTGAGCCCAATATGTAAACCTGTTTAACTGGTAGTTGAGGATTATAAGAAGTTCTGTTTCACAATGCTACCATGCCATCTGTTTATGTTGGTTCAATTGTATGCAACATAGACACAACAGCAATTTAAATTTGGATGAGTTTTTGTCACCTCTGCCAATTATTTGCTTTTTATAAAGTCTTAGGTGTGTAGTCTGTAACATATGTGGTATTGAAGCAATGCATCAGTGAACACTGGTGGTTGGCTCTCAAGGGGTTAACTCTAAAAGTAAAGTTGGACCAGTACAGGAATTTAATAGAATGTTGTCTGTTGGCTGTCTGTTCTTTACTTGTTTTAACTAACTTGTTCTTAAGATTAGAATGTAATAAATATGTTGAAAGAAAACTATCTGTCATGTTGTGTTTAATAATCCCAAATTTTAGCCTGGAAAACATAAACAATTCTCTCTCTCTCTCTCTCTCTCTCTCTCTCTCTCTCACACACACAAATGCGTCATTTGTTGCAGGCGGAGTATTTGTTCAAGAACAACCCCCAGGTGGATTGAAGTCAACCCCAGTCTCAACAGTTGCAACACACAGTGCTGCAATGGACACTAGTTCTTAGTGGACGTAACTGAAAAACAGCTGGGCACCAACCCACCAGGGTCCTTGGCTGCAGGCCTGTGTGCCAAAAAGTTGCTACAATAATTCTACCATGGACCGTACAGTGTTGTAATATAAGTCTGTATTAAACCAATGCATCTCGTTGTAGTCTACAGTTTACAGTATCCAATGTCATATTTTTTGCCACTGTAGATAGATGATATGTCACATAGTATTCTAATATAAAGTTGTACATAGTTTCTGAATTAAACGTGTTTAGTATGAATAACAGCAGTGTAGCAAAGGTGTCATATAAATTCCATTACTATAACTCTTGAGTTGTTTAATGCCATAGGCTACACACTTTTGAATTAATTCATAACATATTAAACTGCTACTTTCATATGAAAAACATAAAACCAAATTGTGTGAAACTTGTTGTTCGATGATGCACACATTTTCATTGTATATATTAAATCATTTGTGCTTTGTTTAATTTGTTTTCAGTTTTCACAGTTTATGTTACATGTATGCTAACTGTACCATTTGTACCTGAATTATTTATAAACAATAAGAAATGTGCCCAAGAAAAGAAGTTGCTATTTATATGCGTAACTATTTCAAAAGTCTGTGACATCATCTATAAGTCGGGTGGTCTAACAAGCAGAAGTGAATAGAACAAAACGAATGCCCATTATTATTTCCCTTTTATGTGCAAACTCACTGACGTATTGAGAAAACAACTGAACATTTGTATAAGCTCATTAATGAAAATACAAGGAATTTTTTTTAATTCATGCTTGCAATTACTTAGCATTAAGGATGTGTGACATTAAGCCATGTTTAGGAATTGCAACTAATGGAATACACATAGCAATCGAGGGAGGCAGGGAGAGTAGGAAGTGAGCGACATACGGAATAGGGTGATTGAGGAGAAGCAGGGAGAGACGCGTGGGAAAGTGAGATGCAAGGGTCGACAATAGCGCTGGCCCGATGGCCCGACGCGTGTTTTGAGGGTGTCGGGCCACCAGTTTTCATATTTTACTGGCCCGACGGCGACGGGCCACTGGTTTTAACAAGTTACAATGGAATTATTCACCATTGTTTCAGATAGTTTCCATCAGTTGTCGCTCATTACGCAACACTTAAACATAATCTGTGACAGCGTGGACTCGCGTTATCAGTCGAAACTAGTCACCATCTTGTTTACGAATTGCAGGTTCTCCATCACTTCGCCCGGTGTCGCTACTGGCGACGCGAGGCGGGGACGCAAAACAGACAACCCCTAGACCTAGTGAATTAGCTAAGATAACGCTTCGGATTTTGTAGTAATAGCCGAGTGGTACCTAAACACAAATTTGTCATTGAATTTCGCGTTTTCCTTTATTACTGTTGCTATCCTAATCTGTAAAACTAATAGACAAAATATGTTGAGCATGTCACGATGACCCCTGGGCCTTGTGGATTTCTTGTGAACTTGTACTAAATAATAGTATTAGTAACGAAATAATTATATTGAAAACAGTTACAGACTGTAACTATAGACTAAGTAATAACTCACATAAAACATACTCGTGTTGTAGCTGGATTTTCTAACTTGTTTATTCCAAAATATATCCATTCCAATAAGTAAAACGTCAAGTTGTCACGTCGCAAACGCCACCGCAACGCCCGGCCTGTTTCGTGTTCTGTGATCACGTCTATCAATGATAATGACACGAATACACGACTAGGCTCCAACACTTTTAATCTATGACAAAGTGTCTCCAGCAGACATACATGTGCTCTTACGCGTAAACTCGAACCCGCAACTATCTGTTATAGTTGCGCTGCCATTCGTTAGATGGCAGCATGTCTAGGACATAGTCACGTAACATCTCCCTCCTAATTATTCTAAAAAAAACATAAACTAACAAAATTGTTCGACTAAACACTATTGAGTGAAAGTTTACAGTAACTTAAACGAGTATTAAAGTTAGCATGATTAGGCTACCATTATTACATTTAAGTTCAATTGCAGTTTGTCTACTGACTTGATCAACTACAATTAACTTCAGTCCATCTACAGACTTGATACACAACAACGTGAGTTTGTCCATAGACTTGGTCTATTACAAGTTCAGTCTATCCACGGGCCTGACTACTCTCCCGGATCGTGTAGTCATGGGATCATGTTCTCGCGTGTCTTCTGGCACAACTACCTTACTTAGTCGTGTATTCTGTGTGACTGTTGTAGTTTCCTGTTGTTGAGTCGAGGCTGCGTTTGTCTCAACAGTCACCGTTTCCGGATCGTGTGCTCGATCTCTCGGTACGCCACTAGGTGGTATCATTCGTTCAGGTCTGTCAGCGCGATCGTGTGTCGTGTCGTGCTCGGATGGACGCGATGGTCTGAGGTGTCGGCGGTTTCGACGGTAATGGCGTCCAGTCGCTGTTATGACATCGTACGATCGACTGGACAGAGCTTTGTGAACCGTTGCCTCAGTCCATTCTCTCCTGCCGTGTTCTAATGGCTGCATTCTGATCGTTTCGTCGACATTCAAACGTCGTAAGTCACGTCTGGGGTGGTCTGAGTTCAGTACTGATTTGAACTTAGTTCGCTGACATCCGGATTGCTCTCTGACATCGGCAGGACCACCCGGTTTCAACTGGTTGTGTGTTGTTGGCAGCAACGTTTTGGAACGTCTACCAAACAGGCGCTGTGCAGGGCTTGTTGCCATACCTTCAGTCGGTGTGTTACGAATGTTCAGAAGACCGAGGTATGGATCTTCCTTAGATGCCTTGTAGTCTAACTCGAAGAAACCGCTGTGGTAATCTGTTGGCTATACCATATAGTCCCTTCCAGACCACACGAAAACAAATCCGTCCCTACTTTCTGCCATGGTAGGTCTGGTGTCTCAGTCATGACCATCGACTCTGCAGGTTGCTTATCAGCGTATGTTGCACACACACCACATGTTTCTACGTAGTGACGGATGTCTGTGGACATCTGAGGCCAGTAAATCAGGTCTCGTGCTCTCCTCAAAGACGAGTTGATGCCTATATGGCCGGCATGTACTTTCTCTTTCATGCTCTTTCGCAGTGAAGAAGGTATCACGATGCGTTCTCCACGAAATATGATCCCATCCTGGATCGTCAGCTCGTCGCGGTAGCTGAAGTAGGGTAGCAAACGATCTGGCACGCGTCTTCTGTCATTTGGCCATCCTTCCATGATGACTGTACCCAGTTCTTGCAGGACAGGGTCCCACAATGTAGCTCCACGGATCCGGTCTAGGCGTTCCGGAATGAACGCTGTGAGCGTGATGTTGTTGATGGCTACCTCATCCGTGACCGGGTCGTCTGTGGGTGCTCGGGAAAATGCGTCGGCGACCGGTATGGCTTTTCCAGGTTTGTACGTCAGCTGGTATGAGATTTCAGCAGCATGTGTTGTAGCCGCTTGGGAGCTTTCCCTAGTGGCTTCGCGCGGATCGCAACTAGCGGTTTATGGTCAGTCACCACAGTGACATCTCGACCGTACGTGTAGTGGTGAAACTTGCTCAAACCAAACAACACGCTCAGCATTTCTTTCTCGATCTGAGCGTAATGGCGTTCAGCTGAAGACAGAGATCGGCTTGCGTATGCTACTGGCTTGCCATCTTGTAGCAAAACCGATCCCAGTCCGTATTCACTCGCATCGTTCTCCAGCACTAGTTCTTTGTCCGAGTTGTAGAACGCAAGAACAGGGGCCTCTGCCAGCATCACCTTGACTGCATCGAAGGACGTTTGTTGTGTCGTGGACCACACGTAGGGCACGTCATTCTTGAGCAGGTTGTGTAGCGGTTGCATAGTGTCCGTCAGGTGAGGCATGAACCGCGCCAGGTAGTTCGCCATGCCCATGAATCGGCGCAATTCATTGATGTTGGTCGGTGGCTGCATCTCACTGATTGCCGATACTTTAGCTGGGTCCACACGTAACCCTTCCTTCGTGATTCGGTGACCCATGAATGTGACCTCTTTCAGTCCGATGTCCAGCTTGTCTTTGTTGAGTTTGATGCCTGTCTCCAGACACCGCTCGAAGAACTTTCGCAGGTTCTCATCGTGCTCTTCCGATGTCTTGCCATAGATCACTATGTCGTCCGCTATGCAGATGATGCCTGGTAGGCCATGCAAGGCCTCTAGAAGGTGTTTTTGGAACACTTCACTTGACACCGTTGTGCCAAAAGGCAGGCGACACCACCTGTATCTTCCAAAACATGTCTGGAACGTCGTCAACAGGCTGGATTCGTCATCTAACTTGACGTGCCAGTAACCGGACGAGAGGTCTGCCTTCGAGAAAATAGTAGCTCCTTGCAGCTCATGTAGCACATCTTCGAGAATTGGCAATGTGTAATGCTCACGCTGCAACGCCTTGTTGAGTTTGTGAGGGTCTATGCACACCCTTAAGGCGCCTGATCTCTTCTTCACAACTACCACTTGGCTGACCCATGGTGTCGGTTCATCCACAGGAGCAATGACACCCATGGCTGGCAGTCGCTCGAGTTCGCTCTTCAGTTGCGGTCGAATGGCTATGGGTATCCGTCGGCTAGCCATGATCCTGGGGCACATCTGGGTTGACTGTGAGGTGTTGCACACCTGGAAATTCTCCCAGCTTGTCATCAAAGAGTGAATTGAAACAACTATCACCTTGGACTGCTGCCACACGATGGAAATTGTTGTCCTGTATTTTCACAAGATGCATTTGCTCGCTGGTCTGCAAACCTAGAATCGGCTGACAGTCGTCATTGTCCTTGAAGACGATGAACTCAACGTCATGTGATGTCTCTGTTTTGGGATTGCTCAGCAACATTCGACACTTCCCAAGCGGTTTTATCATCGTTTTGTTCCACATTGTGAGAACGCCATTGTATGGGGCAACATCTCTGGCGTATCTGGTTGGCAGCATATTGACAGTGGCACCTGTGTCGATTTGGAATGCGAGCTGCTTCCCGTTTACGAGCATTCGACACTTCGCATATGCGCCCCGTTTTCGTGGTGTCAGTGAATGCACCCAGGCGTCGCCACTGTCGTCGTCTTCATCAGGCCCATTGTTGTCACGTATGTTGTACACACGTCGTTGGTGCTGGTTTCCAGACAGCTGATTTGTGTTGCGCCCTTTCATGCATTTCCGTTCAAAATGATCTTTGGCCCCACAATTATTGCAGGTCTTTCCGTATGCGGGGCACATTTCTTTCTTGGGAGCGTGACGCCTGCCACAGTATCGACACTCACGCTTGAGTAAACGACCATGATTTACGACGTGTACGGGTTCACATACATCATCCAGTACTGACCTGTGTGATATGGCCGACTCTGCAGCTCTGCAGGCATCTACACACACGTCTAGGGAGAGTTTGGGGATCTTAAGCAGCTCTTGTCGCGTCTCCGACTGTCTTATGCCTAAGATGATCCTATCTCTTATCATCGAGTTTGCGCATTGGTGACAGAAGTTGCAAGTTTTTGCCAACACGCGTAGATCGGCATGGAAATCTTCGAAACTGTCTCCATCCTCCTGCTTCCGGCTATTGAACTTATAACGTTCAAATGTTTCGTTTGCCTCCCCTATGGCGAATTCGTCAAACGCTGACAAGATTTCCGCCACGGTGCGGTGTTTTTGTGGTGTTGCGAACTGGAAACCGTCATACAGCCGCATGGCTTCACCTCCTAGTGAGTTTTCTAGCATCGCAACCTGATAATTTCGTGGCTTGGTAGCAATATCCGATAGTGTGCAATAATTTGACCAGCGACGACGGAATATTTTCCACGATTCTGCCTTGTTTGGCCCAAACACGAGTGGCTGAGGGGGTCTGGCCGGTGCACCACTATTTCGCGCTTCAACGGTAGCTTGTGCGTCGTCGGCAGCCATTGCCGTTTCGTTGGATGCCGTCGCCATACGATCGAGTAGACTTCGGCGACAATGCCAGTGTGTGAGCGATAATTAGTAGGTCATCAATTAATGTGACAAATAGATGTTTCTCACGCACCTAATTGTTACACGTTCACCGCTGCCACCATGTTTCGTGTTCTGTGATCACGTCTATCAATGATAATGACACGAATACATGACTAGGCTCCAACAGTTTTAATCTATGACAAAGTGTCTCCAGCAGACATACATGTGCTCTTACGCGTAAACTCGAACCCGCAACTATCTGTTATAGTTGCGCTGCCATTCGTTAGATGGCAGCATGTCTTGGACATAGTCACGTAACACGGCCAACGCCAACGATCCCCGGCTTCCCGTTCGACCTCCGGCTATCGGCGCTAAGCTGTCGCCTGCAGCAAATACTTCTATCCACGGCATCGTCGCCTTCCATTTTTTCTCTGATTAAAATTAATTCACACCTTGCGGCAAATTTATAGCGTTTGGCAGCAACAGGATCCACACCATCGTCGTTACTCTAGCTATGGAATTATCTAGGTCACCTCGTGTCACGCGCATAGCGGAACACTTCCCGAAGCTGACGTCATAACGGCGAACGCCAAATAAGGAGATAGTCGGTCGGGCATTTATTTGGATTTCCCGTATATACAGGTCAAAGGGCGGGGATGCCGTCTACGTAACCAGTTAGAGGACAGTTTGGCGATTCTATTCGTACCACAAAACATGGCGAACAGTGAAAGTACGGTGGCTTTACTAAGGTCTAAACATCGCGTATTTTCGAACATATCCTGCGTCTTCAAAATTAAAATGGATTTCACAATCGATAGGGGCTCATTTGTTATGGCAAACAAATAACTTAGAGGTAGGTAATTAATATAAAAGTGAACTTTATTGATCTTTTTTTGGGGGGCCAGTAACTTTTAAAGTCCACTGGCCCCCCGGGCCAGTGAATACAAAACGTTATTGTCGACCCCTGAGATGGTATGACAGAAGAGAGAAAGCAGGAGACTTCAAACACCATCTCAACAATGGATGGAAGATTTTTCCACATTGCAAGTATTGTGTAAACTAATAATTTATTTATAATCCAAGGTACAAAATGATTGCAAGAGGACGTATACACAAAGGATCTCTCGACTGGCAGTCTGTCTAACACACAAACCACGGTCTGCTTCTCACTTGTGCCTCTCAAGGTCTCATGCCTAGAAAGTCTTGATTGTTCTGATTCATGAGACACGGACAAAATACCCAGAGATGACAATAAACTGTTATCAGTCTAATGAAACCAGCCAAGAAAATGGATTGCTTACATGTTGTTTCTTTATTTACTGAAATGTTGACAATATCACTCGGGCTATTACATCAAACAGCTGGATATAATTGCGGTTTTTTTTACTGGTGAATGGACTAAAACACTATTGACCAATACAACGGACCATTTCGAACACAATCCAACACTGAAATATAGCAAGTTTTATTGGATTTTTTGACATAATGAAAATTAGTTGACATTACAAAAATGTGAACACACAGTAGAAGGTAGATGACAACTGGGGCACAAATAATCACCAATCGGGTATAAATGTGCCAGAAAGATGTCGCTGTAGTTGTATGGCATAATGTACAAGATTTTGAAAAATTAACAACACATCTTCTGTCCAGAATGCATTGCACTGAACAACTTTTTGTTCAGTTAGATGGGCCACACCTTATAACCATTGCATGCACCCAATGTATGACATCAGGTCAAGAAAGACTGTAACAGAAGTACCAGAGAGCATGCTAGATGGTCAAGTTTACTCAACTGGAAATGCAACTTTCAAAGCAATGTTGCATGGTTTTGACATTAGCTGACCATGATGATGCGTATGACGAGCACAGTATGAGAGAGGGGTATCAATCAGACAATCATCTCGAGTTCGCGAGCGTAAGAAATGGCCTTCTCTACAAGATCAGCTGCGGGAACGTGTTCTTCTGTCTTACTCTCCTCGTGCACGAAGTAGAAGAAGTTGTCTTTGTTTAAATTCCACCCGTGCTATAAAAACAGAAAAGAACCACCATTAAAAATCAACCCTGTCTGTGCTGCAGTGGCTTAACAGGTGGCATGTCACCTGAAACAAACTGAAACAAACGTCTAGCTAAGCTGTGTGTGTGTGTGTGTGTGCATGTAGACATGTTAACAGTTTCCTCTTAGAGAGTTTGATTCGTTGAAGTTTAAAACTGCTTCATCAAATGGTTTTAAGAAATTAAACCTTTTATTATTTTTTTAATTCGCATTGGTTATCAAGACTTCTTTCTGATTAATAGTTCACACCAGACATCAGATGCTTTTTGCAAATATTATGCACCTTTTCAGCAACTGTTCTGAGCAATGTAAACCCTTCACTGATCAGTTGGGAATGTCTTAAGTAACTTCCAGCAATCATAGAAATGTGAAAACTTACTATTCATACCATATTTATTAAATATCGTGTATGAATACTTCTAGAAATTGCCATCTGCAGATTAACTAGACAACCAACACTGAACAGCAGCGAATTACTAGTACTGCAAAGATATCAAGCTACAGACCTCTTGTGCGTAGGTCTTCATGGGTTTCTCTGACTCAAAGAAGAGCATGCGTGCTGCCTCCCCAAACACTATCTTCTCATATGCCTTCTCTATGCACCCGGCGATCTCATCCCTACAACATACAGACAGTATTATAAACACACACACCCACCCACCCACACACACGTCGTGACACAGATCATTTGTTATAGTAACTACACCCAGACACAATCCTTTTGTATACCACTAGAGTCCAGAGTGTGACAACAAAGGTTTTATGTTTTATTGAAACAGCTATGGCGACTCCACCTTCTTACTTAATCCTAGGTGTTGGCCACAGTTTTCAGTGAATCTGCACCTCTGATATTATAACCTCTCATTGCGTACTCTGCACTGAGATAACCTACCATCCTGTACTACGTATATATATAATTATATGCTTATTTATATCAAACTATGACATATCAACCGACATAAAATCCACCATTAATTATGATATAACATAAATAAATAATACACATGTACAATTACTACACATTACTGCATAATAAATCTGTACATATTCTTGGGAGGGATTGAGAGCCTAAACCACTCACCTGATTGTGTTCAAGAGAATATCTATAAAGAAGTTGTAGCTCTCGGCTGGCACGTTGCCTCTAGCCAGGAAAACCTGTGACAAGAAAAAGCAACAACATCACATCAACTACTGCACCAACTTGTAACAGCATCACACATCAACTATTAGATGACATCACATCAGCTAGGAATCATCTTTTGACACATATGAACAATTTGGGTTGAAGTAATTTTATATTAAAGGAGCTCCAAGCCTGCAAGCAATAATACAAGACTTGGTGTGCCACTTCCAAGAGCATACAATGTTTCACCATACTTAGAACAGGTTCTGGAAACTTTTACATTTATTTACAACAAAATAAGATATAGCTCAAATAAGAGGCGTAGGCAAAATAGGGACTGGATTTGATCCAAAAATTCTTGCTATTCTAAATGTGTGTGCAACACATAATTCTGTCACCAGATGTGTTATGTTAAACTGAGTGTCATTACCCATACACTGAATTTTTCCTCAAAAATCACCAATTAGGACATTGACACTTAGTTCCAAGTCACTTCCAACACTATGAAATGACACTTACTTTGTTGTAACTACCTTCCATCAAGTACTGCTCTATGGAGACAGGATGTTTGATGTAGACGTTCTGGTGCAACTCCTTGATTGGCAGCAGTTCCAATTCCTACAAATGCCAATGACTGGACATCATCAAACTGCATGACAACAAACACATGAACAGTGACATCTTGCCATGGAGACACCTGATTACACATGCATTGTATGTTTACATGGAAAAAATGTATTACAGATAACACAAAAAATTTAATATTCAACATTAAATCAACCTTCAGCAGGACATAACTAAGAGGACTGTCTGCATCAAATTAACAATTATGGACTAATTTTAGTCGGATAACCGTTAGCTTTATGACATGAGATCAGACAGGAAGGTAAGTGTACCGTGTGAAACTCAGCGAGTTTATTCTGTGCAAGAAGTCGCAGTAGGTTGAGACCCAGCAGCTGGAACTTGTAGGCCGACTCAGGCAGGTCATCCCTACAACGGCAACACTCGGGTTGTAAACAATACACCATATGTATCGTGACACAAGTCACAGAATGACACATGTCAATAATACTTACTAAAATTAAACTGGCGTATTTGTAGTAAGATTACAAATGTATTTAAAAAAAATTATTTCAACATTACTGTATGTAAACAATTTTGAGACCTTCTACGATACGTGAATTTTATTTGTAAACGTGTACCCATTAGATTATGACCTGGCTGGTGAATCGTCATGATGGCATGCTATTAACAGATTTTCGACAAAGCGATAGGATCCCCCTGCCATGTAAACACAGATATAATGTAATAAAATATATTGTAAAGTAAATAAAAATAATACCATAAAATATAGCTATTTTAGATAACATTATTTTGTTGCTAGTACTTTATTAACATTGTACTCTGTTATATGCCATCCCTGAGAAAGAACTCACCTATAGTCTAGATAGTAACATTTCAGCTGAGCCATATATCTCTCGAATGCAGCTACATCTTTTTTGGCTATTGCCCACTGTGCACCAACTTCTAGAATGTCCCCTGAAACACATATGTAACAAATGTATATTGTGGTCACTGTTATCTAAAAAAAATCAATAACACCATCTGATTTTATATCAGCGATATCAAATATCCAACACAGGAGCAAGACACATACATTGTAAATATTAATTCAACAACATACTGCTTTTGTTGATTTGTTATCATATCAGTTCTTATTCCCACATTTCCAAGTTTTTCTTTTGTACCATAAATAGCCATTTAGATTATTAGTAGAAACAAAGGATGTGTGACTGGAACAGTCGTATTCCCTGTGATATGCCTATGCAAGTTTAGACAAAGTTACTACATATGACAGTTTTTGAAAAAACAGTCAAACTGTGGAATTTTCTAATTTTGGAACCCTGGAAGATTGTAAGGGGCCTTTAGAGTCGGTCTAGTCACTGTACTAAGATATTTGGCACCCAACTTACGTGCAAGAAGCAATTCTTGTTTAGTCGCTGAAGTGTCCTGAGTCGGCAAAAATGTCAGATAGGTTAGAGCAATCTGAAACAAAAATCATCAAAGTTGTCAGAAAAAGTCCACTGTTCGATAGGAGTGACATCGTGCAAACATTTTTGAAGCGGTTATGTTGTATTACTTGTACATATGCAGTGTTTCCCCTGCTATATGATGAGCGTATATTTATTGCAAGAAATAGCTATGAGGTGTGACGGCTTAGAAAAACAACGAAGTGGCTCACCACGCTCAGCGTATGGCAGGGGAAACACTGCTCATGGAATAATAAGTTTAATAATTATTACTGGTGTTCGTACGCAATGCTCAGATTCCACTGTTTGTGTTTGCAGAATAGCACAACGGGACACATTTCTGAACAATAAAAAATATGTTTGTATATTTTAATATAAGATTACTTTTGCAAATGCGCGTTGACTCAATCTGTGTGTGCCGAGTGTTATATTTATGCACCCTTCGGGCGCGTTCAAGCAATTTGGGTGGGATAATGTAACAAATATCACGTTTATGGTGCAGGCTAGATTGAACCCTGATACATACTAGTTAGTTAATAAAACCAATCGAGTGTTGTAATTGTAAACAACTAGATTGTTTAGACTAGTGTCTACAGTCTACTATTTAGTCACTAGAATTAAAAGAAAACTTGTTTGGTGAGTTCACACCATGTTTTCTACATTTCCCTGCGTGGATTTGTTACTTTCCTCGACATATACACCATACGGGATGGTTCAATGGTTTGTATAAACTTCTCTGTAATATTTACTTCACCTAAAATATAACCCTGCGTCAGTGCAACTGTCACTGTGTTTGTGAATGAGCGTGAGCCGAGTCTGGCAACATCACAATGAACGACATGTCAATGAATCAGCAAAATAAAACGTTTTAATAAAGTGGCATGTTCTGTGTTATTTAAATCAACTTTCAAACATGATACAGACTTTGAGTTTTCCTAGATGTTCTCCACATCTGTCGAGATTTGGTGGCCTTTTATTCCATTCTTGGGTTAATGTTTGGTACATAGTCACCGCATCTCTCAAGCTCGCCATTTTGAAACTAAATACTCTCGACACCAACTTAACTGCAGCCAACCACCATGTGTCTTTCCTGTATTTAAACTACTAAATTTACGTGCCAAAATTAGAAGACTATTTTACGTCTTGTATTGGTAAATAAAAATAGCAAAATGTGCATTGAAATTTTACCACTATGATAAAAATTTCCAATATTATATTGGCAACTGATTTTTATCCCGTGCTGCTTCCTGCCTATGCATTTGATTACTCAGCTTCCGCAATGTGGCGCTACTGGGCTGGGTTTGCCAATGACGAGCTAAACAGACGCGGTTGAACAATCTTACATTTAACTTACACTTAGTACTATAACATAGGCCTGTAGTGTATATTGTGTCTTTGGGTGTATTTATTAATTGAATTGCGAAAGCATAGATTATACCACACGCACGTATACAAACACGCAAACACGCACACACTCATACACACACCCACTGCGCACAATCTCACATGCAGAAAGATGCACACGCACATGCACAAACATGGAGTAGGCCTACTGTATGCACACATTCGTCCACTGAACGCGTTTGGGTGCCACACTACTCAACGGTATTAATCCGTTTAACAATGCGCAACAGTACGTTTAACGTACTTCGATCCTCCCTCCCTCTTTTTCTACCTCCATAATTTCGACCCTCCCTCTCCTTCCCTCCATCTCTTCGTCCCCGCGGCACTCCTTACAACCATCACTACCTTCCTTTCTTCCTCCCTCATTCCGCCCTCCACGCTCCCTCCCCTCATTGCCTTGTGTAGGTAAAGGATTTGTTAGTAATAGTAACAGGTGTTCTCACCGGAAGCCGAGGTAAACGTAGGCCTATCCCTTATATTATATATATATATATATATATATATATATATATATATATATATATATATATATATATATATATATATATATATATATATGCATGTCCGCACACCCTATTATTTGCGCATCCCGTAACATCTGGTTAGTGGAATCATGATTTTTTGATAGAAGTGAATAAGTAAAAAGTTATGACATAAAATGTTATTTTCGTAAACACGGATGTAATTTTACTAATATGCTGTTATGTGTATTACTTTAACTGTAAGACGTGCAGATACATTTTTGTTCATAATTACAAATTGCATTTTAATGTTTTGTGATGTGTTAAATAATGGATACTTTCATAAGTAGCATTTTCGCGCAATTCAGAATTATTCACGTGTTGGATGCTTGGGGCATGTTCGCACAGGCCTGTGCGGTCATGCCCCAGCGGCTGTGCAGACGTATTTCGTGCATCGGTGGTTATAATATTATATAGTCTACTTAGATACATATTTAGACACTTCAGTTGCTTACCAGAAATATTATAGAAAACTTTGATGTGAGATAGTATATGATGATTATTATATAATTATTTAATATTATCAAACTTATTATATCACACATCGCTTCGTCAATGCATAATAGGCTATATCGCGTTGACGTCACATTTTCCATGTTGTGTATCATTAGGTCCGTTAAAGAAATAAAGCTTAATTGATCATTGTTTATAGACTAAAATAACCAAGATGACAAATGATGTATAATCTATGATATAGAACTTTGCCCGTATACGTTAGTCCATACAAAGCCATGCTCGCACAGCCGAAAAACTTAGTTTTTAGTTTGACTTTGTGCTTTACGAGATTATGCTGTTTTAGCTAGATGGCTTCAGACAAGCTGGGTTGCAAACTTTGACTTTCCCCGTTACAAAATCATGCTGTTGTTTGCTGTGACTCTCATGGAGGAATAAACGTGGACTATGATTCAAGGCCACTGTATTTTCTAAACTTTACGTATATATGAAAACTTGAAACCGTTGATTTGTGTTCTCTTGTTTTTGTTTTAGTAATGCACGTGTCAGTAGTGTACATATACCAATACATATTAATAGTGCAGTTAATGGTCAGCTCTGTGAGATCAGCTGTTGTTTCGCAATTCCTGGGGCGTAACCGCACACAGTGTGCGGCTATGCCCCGTACCTTGGGGCATGTCCGCACAAAGATATGCCTCTACATTTGACAAAATATTTAAATATCTGATGGGATATGCGATTTCTTAACTAACTAGCAACAAAGTAATATGATTGCTCATTCTGAATTCTAAATACCACCCTCTTAGCACACACAGTGCATTATCTATAGCTTGTTTCACCTTAAGTGTGCGGACATGCCCCTACTTCCCATACATCTATCAATTGCACGGTTATTTATATATGGGGTAGAATGGTCCCATATACCGCTCCATTGACAGGTGAAGGGGCAATGTTTTCACCATTGCGACATACTGTATCACATTGGATTCCCCGGTTTGGACGATCGAAGTACTGCAATTAAACTAGTGTTGCGTAATGCTTTTGCGATGACCAACTACCCTAAATTTGAACCACGCTGCTCTCTTTATATAAATATTAATCACGATGTAAGCGGGCCAGTGTGTTACTGGGTCTTGATGCTGATAAGATTGCGAATCAATGGAGGGTAAATTAAACGTTCTACTGGGTCAGGCGGTCAAACTAGAACAAAGCCGAGTCAGTGGCCACTCCGCCAGTCGCCTCTGGGCTTCTAGACAACTGTTGAAACATGTTATGTCGCACGACATCTCTGCATGTTTATTGTAGACTAAGAATGTATAGGGTTATACCATAACATTTATCACTTTTTCTCTTATAAAAGAAAATTATTAATTAATGTAATGATCATTTAATTTGATGTACACGTGTACATTGTTTGAATGGCACACTAATTTATATCAACTTAGAAATGCTAATTTCAACACAATCATCTCTAGTCAATACACTAAGTGTAGTCGCGTATACACGACTGTCACAATGTGTGCGTGTGTGTTGGCGGATAGTGCGAAGGAGGTGTACAGGCGCAATGTGAAGAGTGTTACTCATGGTCATATCGGGTGTGGGTGGGTGCGACCGTATCACCGATGGACGTCGACGTGAGAGGTTTGTGCAGATGACCTGGTCACTCGGGGTATCACGGTGCAGGGGATTTAGTTTCCGTTGCCCCATTCAAATTTATATAGGCCTACATTCAAACGTATAGTAAAGGTAAAGGTAAGTTCTTACATAGCGCAGTATCCCAGCCTCGGGAATGCTCAAAGCGCTTTAGACTTTACTCCCTGGCAGACCTGTTCAATCGAGTACCATCTTAGGTTCTCTGGGAACTATCCAGCCACGCTGAAATTAATGCGCGAAGACTATTCGTACACAAATACCCACCACTGTCTATAGCTATGTAGGCACACTATTTCACACACCTGAGTGAACGGGAGCTATGCAGAGCACGGTGGAGAGGACAACCACATTAAGAGGGGACTTACTCGTATAAGTACTGTGTCATCAAATAACTGATTTTTATACAAAAGCATAAATATAGGAAACCCATTTTACCCTTACACCAGCTATGCGGAAAACCGACTACTAGACAAACTTAATTAGCGCGGTGACATGACAACATGAAGCGTTTTCTCACTGACAGAGACGGGGCGGGGCGGGGCGGGGCGGGGCGGGGCGGGGCGGGGCGGGGCGGGGCGGGGCGGGGCGGGGCGGGGCGGGGCGGGGCGGGGCGGGGCGGGGCGGGGCGGGGCGGGGCGGGGCGGGGCGGGGCGGGGCGGGGCGGGGCGGGGCGGGGCGGGGCGGGGCGGGACGGGACGGGACGGGACGGGACGGGACGGGACGGGACGGGACGGGACGGGACGGGACGGGACGGGACGGGACGGGACGGGACGGGACGGGACGGGACGGGACGGGACGGGACGGGACGGGACGGGACGGGACGGGACGGGACGGGACGGGACGGGACGGGACGGGACGGGACGGGACGGGACGGGACGGGACGGGACGGGACGGGACGGGACGGGACGGGACGGGACGGGACGGGACGGGACGGGACGGGACGGGACGGGACGGGACGGGACGGGACGGGACGGGACGGGACGGGACGGGACGGGACGGGACGGGACGGGACGGGACGGGACGGGACGGGACGGGACGGGACGGGACGGACGAAACACATGTTATAGCAGCACATGTTATAACAGCAGCATCTGCTGGATAGGGGAACTGGGAGGTAGAAACGGACGGAAGAAGGGGAGGAGGGGGGGGGGGGAGGGAGAGAGGTAGGGAGGAGAGAGATAGGGAAGGAGGGGAAATAGAGAGGGCTAGGAATAATTAATTAAAAGTCGACCGTTTGGAGTTGATAATTGTCGTTTTTGGGTAGTTCATCCGTATACAATGCTACTGCTGAAATGAACACAACACAATAACATTACTGTTTGGTAGAGAGGGCGCCATACGTAATAGCTTAATTCTGTTACTGGGTCTTGATGCTGATAAGATTGCGAGTGACTGTTGTGTGAAACTCTACTGGGTCAGACCCAGCCAGTGGTCACTCCACTAGTCGCCCCTTGGCTTGTTGAAACAGTTATGTCGTACGACACCTCTGGAAGTTTAATGTTTTAGTGTAGACTTAGAATATATACGGTTCTATTACAATGGAATTTCTCGTTACTTAGCTCAGGGAAATGCCATATTTTCTTATAAAAGAAAGTCATTCATTAATGTGATGATAATACGTGGTAATGTGCGAACACAAAGTCTAAACTATTTAGTTTCACGTACACGTTAACATTGTTAAAATAATTTATGTCAACATAGAAATATTCATTACAACACAATCACCCAATAAATGTAGTGCGTGCGCGTGTGTGCGCGCGCGTGTGTTTGTGCGCGCCCGTGTTTGTGCGTATGTGCGTGGGTGCGTGCGTGCTTGTGGTGGGCGAAGTGGTGAGGTGTGTGCTTGCTTACTTTATACTTTCGTTTACACCCGCAGTCACCAGGTAATTGGATAGACCTAAACGTTAAACGAGCCGAATGCACTAGACAGTAGACACCGCAGTTTTCACATTACACAGTAGTCTAGTCGGAAAGAGGGGGTACCCGGGAATATACTTTTAATCGGCGTCGCTAGATCGGAAATAAAGTACGTAGAAAACGGTTTGCTCTGTTAACAAGTCAGCCAAATATCAGACGTATCATCTTTATGCAAATTATTTCCACCATTATTGAAGCAAATAGTTTTCATTATATCTCGGCCAGTATTGCACATAGCTGCACAAATGTGTCCATACTCCAGAGTCCAGCAGACATGCCACATGATACGGATTACCCGTATCCGATACGGATTTTGGCGGTTTTTTAAGTGATACGGCCGTACTCCATTTTGATACGGATTTTAACTAAATTTATGGATACATTATTTTTAACCACATTATGTCCTTGTATGCGTCACAAAACAACAGCACAGTGGAATAATCGTTTACTGTTATAGTGACTAAGAAAATCGATTCGAAACGAACGAACTAAACCACCGATTAGTTTATTGTAGCTCGTAATAGATGGCGCGCTGTTAAATTTATTGTTCTTGAAGACTGCGGCAGGTGGCTCAACGGCCGTTGTAGCGCTACAGGAAATGGAGCTGGACGCCGCGAAATCGCCTGTATTTCTGATTTCAAGATGTTGACGCTTGCCAGTGAAACTTCGATATTCGCGCGAACTGCTGAGATAAATTGTTATTATTTGATGACACTGTTTTGCGGTACGCAGTTTAAACGTGCTGAAGTGAACTAAAACGTCGGTAATTTTCCAGTTAACTGGCCTAAATTATTAGGGCCTTTTCAGAACGGTTTTATCACTTTTTCGATGACGATGTGTATGTGTTTTGAATGCTAAACGAAGTCGGATATCGTTTTTCAAATTGTGTTTTATATCAATTTAATGTCGTCGATGTCTTGTTGCGATTTGCGAATATGTCCCCAAAACTAATGCTACATCATTAACTTTTT
>OZ024856.1:10910665-10913165 GCA_964017155.1 Oasisia sp. SBJ-2009 | reverse complement strand
TACTCACGGGCGACTTCTGCAGCTTTGAAATGTTGGCAGACGATTCTATGGAGCACGGCGTACTCACGTGACAACCTTGGAGTAACTCGCCCATGTAGATCCTCTCCTCCGCCTGTGCTCCGGATGTTCGGACCGCTGTGCGTGGTGTAATCGCAGAAGGGTTACATCTAACAATCCATAGTCTCAATCTGCCACAAAGACACTTCTGTGTGAATACACAAAGTCACTTCTTGGAGTTGAATTTATGGCAGCTAGATGTTTGCTATTGTTTTCCTCTATTCCCTGTCTTCCCGTGCAAGGCTAGCTTCGATACGGCTCCTCGATTTCTTATGTTTTCTTTTTCTTTCCCGCCTCAATATCCTTGCCCTGCTGTCTCCACCAACCTCCTCCTAGCCATCTATATTTCGCTGTGTTTCCCATTCCTCAAAATTCACCCAAACAGTTCCCATATACTACATTATGTATGTGGGCCTAGTAATGTATCACCATTGACAAGCTAACTAATGACGGCACGACATTAATGGACAATCGATAGCGGTTGTGCAACACACGACAGGAATAAGCGCATTGTGTATTCCTAGACAAAAGAACTAACATTCCCCAAAACATAACTATATAGATCGAATTCGAACGTGTTCCAAAACAGAAGGACGACGTCATCTACACAAATCGACGGATTCTTTCCAGACAAGCTGGTGACGCCTTCACGTGTGTTTTATTGTAGGATATGGTCCAAGCAAGTGAACTACACCAGCTTGACACACGCTGATTTCTTTACTCAAGACAACTAGATGCCATCGATCGGGTTAGTTTTGTTCAAGTAATCACATTGCAGTCTTATTACAACAGCAGCGATGCAACTCATATGCACATGAATTTATTTTTTATAAGACACAATATCCCAACCACGCACGGTTGATTACCACACCGGAGTGACACGGTCCGTCCAGTCGTCAGGGAATGGTCTCCCAGGGTCTCGGCGTGGTCAGCGAGTGACGCACTCGATGACATTCGTGTATCGGCTGGCGATAGACACGCTCCATTGCACCGGCGGTGATCTCCGAATGATCTTCTGCGAAGTCACGTGCGCGCACACAAATTATCTAGTAATCATGGGAACGAATCGCCTGATATCATGACCAGTTGGTAAAGAAGATAGAGGTAGTTACTCTCTGATTAGGGCACAAGTGTACATTCTTTACCACTGTGTAGAGGGATCAAATTTCTACAATCCTCACATATTCATGCATCCGTCTGTTGGCATCTCAAGTATTCAACATGTAAATGCTTGTTGACAGTACAGATATAATTTATTACGGTTAGGGGTTTTATTGTTTAGACAAAGATTGTAGTAAAAGATACGTTCTGCTTGAACGCTCACAAGTAGCACACAAATAAGCAGACTTGAATGTATACGTTCTTAGTACACCGGATGACATTTTTTCAGTTCCATTTAGACTATTGACTAGATCGATTGATTTATAAACTACGGGGTAGATGGTTGCCGCAGTTACCCAAGCGTCCTAGTTGCATAACAGTATTACTTCTGCAATAATTGTTTAATGCAGTCGCTGTCAGGCCAAGCGTGACCATTGTAAAAGTTAAAGCATTCAAATTGTATAATATAAATATTTTTCTGCTTTCAAGAATAGCGAGTTCTCGACAATGAATGAATATAATTTTATAAATCCGCGAAGTTCTTTACACGAATGTCCGCAATTATGTATTTATTTGTACGTATTGGAGGTTTTGAAATCACATGTGGCATTGCGATTAAACTGATGCGTGTCTAACAGCACAGTACAATAACGTTGTTAATACACCGGTCAAATTATCTTCAAATGTTAAATTTAAATGCAACTTGTTTATCTTAGTTATCATGCTCGTACTTGGTGTTCTATATAGTGTGTGGACACGCGCGAACTTCCCTCCATTTGAATATTACATTTCGCGTTAGTAAGGTGAGACCTAGTTGGGTCGAAACCACCACTGTGAGCGGCGATAAACCCAACTAACGACAATCAATACAAAAATGCATTTTTTGTAGTGATACGTGTGAGTTTCAATCCGTCAAATAAACTGTAGGAAATATTAATCGAGCGAGCGAGTGAGCGAGTGAGTGAGTGAGTGAGTGAGTGAGTGAGTGAGTGAGTGAGTGAGTGAGTGAGTGAGTGAGTGAGGTCATCTAACTGGGACACACCGTCCGTGGCTTGACTTACACAACACTCGACCTCGAAAAAGCCCCGCTACGCAAGGCGCGTGACAGGTGGCAGATCACACAGGTAGACCCACGCTGCCACGGCGTGATCACGTGGGTCTGCTTGCCCTAGAGCTCGGGGCTAACTCGGAGGTTTGCCAAAAACCAGCCAAGTGTGCAGCCTGACGTCGACACGGGCTATATAAGGCGGTGTGCGAGTGGACCTTGTCACACCACACACCCGGTTGTCTGCAGGAAACACGAACGTCGTCGCAATGGATAGCCTACTTGTCGCTCTCGTCT
>OZ024856.1:10818165-10908165 GCA_964017155.1 Oasisia sp. SBJ-2009 | reverse complement strand
GGTCTCCCACTCGGTGCGATTAGTTTTATATGTTGTTGTTAATATGGAAATTGTCACTACACAACGTGTATTTCAGCATGAGGCACAACAGTTTAGGTGAAAGATTATATTTTGTTTCTACCAACATTTTAAATGGTGTATATAGTTAATAGTCTATATAGACGCACTATAACATGTGCATGTTTGGTTGAACGAGTTCACGACAGTTGCATGCCTGCGTGCGCCTGTGCACGACTTCGTGCGTACGCGAGTACTAGCAGTCGCTGCTAAAGACAAAACAGGCGTCCTTCTTCATATCAAATCTCCACTGTCATGTACTGGTATTTGATATATATATTCAACGATTCTGCAGTAATCGAAGGAGGTTATTGGGGTTGATGTGTGATACATTTCAAACACAGACGCGCTTTGAATAACGTCACAACACTTTTTGTAATCTTCATCTTAAAATAGGTGGTCACGAAAAGTAGCGAAGGACACTTGAATAGATACACTTTACGTGCCCACTCCGACCAGCCCACGTAGCGTTTTGCTACATGATAACTGATGTAGTTACAGCGATAAGAGACCACTCTTTAGCAGATGGGAACACTTGCTGTACTCCGGTCATGCGTGGCTGCACACGGTTCATAGCCCGCATAAGATGGCAATCAAGCAGCCGACTGCGCGGCGTCAGCAGTACAAGGAGGGCTCTGTGTCCTTTCAACCGGTACGCCGCAGGGCAGATGTTTTCACCCCGGATGCGTTGCAGTCATGCTGACGCATTTAGGCTGTGGTAATAGTTCATAGGAGCATTTACACTAGTTGTAAACGTCTCTTGCTTTTCATGAATGCGGCTGTTTTTCCTAATTTGGTATATGCATTTTAACATATTTTCACAAGGTAGAGGACTTTATTTATTGTTCAGTATTGAACATATGCCACCTCGTCCTCGCTTTGTTTCTTTTCGATATTGGCTAAGCAACAACGTGTCTCTAAATATACCCCCCACACACGAACATTATGTTGTCACAACGCTTTCAGTGACGTTGTTGTATTCATTTCAAGTTATTCACTAGTTTATTCATAGTTTATATGTTGAGTATACGTACGTTTTAGATTGAATGCGGTACGTTTGTGTGGCACATATAACATAGTATGGATAAAAACAGCATAGTACGAATTATAACTGCGTATAGCATTGACCCATGCGTGTTTTTTTCCACTACACTCCCTACGCTCTGTTGCACGCGGGCGACGACTTTGAATGCTCTAAAACGTGTTTCGATGTAAGCATTCAGGAAAGGTTCTTTTTTTTCATATAGCTGCCAAGTCTCGCTCTTTCTGTCAACTGGCGATTACATGATATGAGCTGAGGATGACTCGCATTTTTGCGCCAGCTGATATCGTGACGACACGCACGTACGCATTCTATGTTTAGTGACGTCCGCCGGCTCATCACCTTACATACACTCACCCGCACACTCGCGCGCGCGCACGCACGCACGCACGAACGCACGCACGCACGCACGCACGCACTCACGCACGCACATTTCATGCAATCACTTTTTCAGAACATTTTGACACAGAAGGTTGCCGCTGTCAGGATGCTTGTAGTAAATTAATGTACCGTGTCCTATGCGGGTTTTGAACTCGGGGTTCGGCATATCAGGCGGATGTGTTAACCACTACAATATCGCCTTCTCTCTCTCTCTCTCTCTCTCTCTCTCTCTCTCTCTCTCCCTCTCTCTCTCTCTCTCTCTCTCTCTCTCTCTCTCTCTCTCTCTCTGTCTCTGCCTGTCTCTCTCTCCCTCCCTCTCTCTGTCTTTCTCTCTCTGTCTTTTCCTAATGTGGTATTTTGATACCATTGAAAGGGAAGGTGAACTAGGTGTGAAGATGTTTGTTTGACCTAAACATACTTAATTTTTACAACATAATATAGACTACTAGTCTGTTGTAAATATATTAGACGTTATTCATGCAACGATACGCCCTATTATTTAAAGGTAAATTCGTTTGTTTAGATGAACATTTTGGTTATGTAGCCAAATCAGGTGGCGGACTCAACAAGGCGGAGGCATGCACGCCCAGTGTCTCATTATGACGAGTGCAGTGTTCGTAATGACGATGACTAACAAACTGCGTTATTTAGCTAAACATTATGCACATCTGAGTATCGAAGTGAAACGTGATCTCTTGCCAGTACTGAATGCACTAAGTCAGGTCGTCTACTAACGCGTCGTGTCGTGTCTTGTCCTAAATTGGACACCTCTACATTGTGGAGTATCTAGGGTGTCGGAAGGCGGGGTGGGGTGGTGGTGATGGTGGTGCATGGTACGTGGTGGTGGTGGTGGCAAACATGTATGAGAATGTAAAAGCGAGATTCGTTTAGTGCAATACATTATTAAAACATAGTCTACCCGTGTTATGGAATTAACAATGAACAACACGCAGCCAGGTCTATGGAATGTACCGATATGTACACCTACACGGTAATGCAGACATTACTTTTTGACGTGGCTAAAACTGTTTTGTCAGACTGCTAGCTAGCTACAGCGCATAACAAGTTTCATAAACGAAATACGAATCACATCAATGTGTTAATATATTTACTATTTTCACATCTAGCGAAATGTGGTACCAAATCAACAATTTTAGGTGGATGGATTGTTGTTTTAAATTCCACGTCATCGCGAATGCACGTCACATGCAACTATTGTACTGCACATTCGTCGTCGTCCCCTCCTTCCCAATGATCCCTTGCGGGATGGAGAATGTGTTACATCCGTTGCTTCCTCTGATTCCCTTCCGTGTTCCCCTCTTTTCTGCGATGGTTACTAATTCGTGCCTGTTTATGCCAACCCTCCTCAGATTTCATTTCGGCCTGTCTTCCCATCGAAACTTCGTCTTCCTCCTCTTCGTCTCCCTTCCTCATCTTCCTTCGACGTACACGCCCTGCCCGTCTCAGTCTGCCTCCATCTACTTTCTTCTTTAGGTGTTTTTGTTTTCATGCCAGTCTACACTCTCAATTCCTTCGTTTCCCCCTGCGTCTGTCAGTGCAGACACAACCCGTATACACATTCTGTTACAACACAGGCTTCCAACACTCTTTCTGTCATTTGTTTCTTCAACTGTCTGTCCCACGTCACACCTTCTACCCTCTTCCATGCTGCCGCTCCTGCGTGTATCCTCATCTGTATTATTCCCTCCATCCCTCCATCCCTCCATCCATCCATCCATCCATCCATCCATCCATCCATCCATCCATCCATCCATCCATCCATCCATCCATCCATCCATCCATCCATCCATCCATCCATCCATCCATCCATCCATCCATCCATCCATCCATCCATCCATCCATCCATCCATCCATCCATCCATCCATCCATCCATCCATCCATCCATCCATCCATCCATCCATCCATCCCTCCATCCCTCCATCCCTCCATCCCTCCATCCCTCCACACGCACGCACGCACGCACGCACGCGCGCGCACGCACGCACGCACGCACGCACTGTACCGCCAAAATATACAAAGCTGGCACATTTTTTGCAAATTCCTATTGTCAAAAATCGTAGGATTCCACAAAGAGGTTGTCCATGAAACATGGACTGTCAACAGTTTGTAATGTTATCGTGAAAACTAAGTTGGGACGAACATTTTGTCGGTAGTTTAAACACGCAGCAGCACTGTTTGGTTCGATTCTTATGCGCATTGCCGTGCGCCAGACAGGAACACCGCTACTTGAGGGATCTTCCTCTTTCGCGCTACTGATTTATGCATCGAGGTCACAAAGGCCGAGGAGCAGTCATTGAGAATGCGTTTTAGATCGTCTGGAATTGTTGCACCAACCACTTTTGTCATAGACAGAAACTGTCGTCTGGGTAGTGTCAGCAATAAATAAGACTGCTGTGTCAGCCTGACCTGATGTTTTTATGAGTAAATGTTGCGAATGAGGTAGTTACGAGTTAACATAACTGCCTGTGCTAAGGATAGGCCTACATTATTATACCACGTTTAGTAGGTTAGAATGAAAAGTTGCTACTTTTTTATTTTATTTAATAGGTTTTCTCATGTTGGATGATTAGACTGTACAAGCTCGAGGATGAACTGATATGTGGTGTTTCATTACTATAGAATGCCTGTGTAGGGTGGGTTCACCTGTTGACCTGGTGTTGATAGACGCAGTTTTTTTTCCTGACACAAGTGCACTAATGTTAGTAATGTGTAACGCCCGGGTGTGTAGTGACTGGTGGGAATAACAGGGTGCCTTTGGGGGAGAGACGGGACGACTAGAGGAAAACAGACGTAAACAAATATATTTCAGTAAATAACCAGGAACACAATCAACACATAATATTGTGGGACGTGTGTGTGTGTGTGTGGTGTGTATGTATATGAGTGTGGTATGTGTGAGTATGTATGTATGAGTGTGGCGTATGTGAGTACGTGTGTACGTGTGTATTAGTGTGGTGTATGTGTGAGTATGTGGTGTGTGTATGAGTGTGGTATTTGTGTGTGTGCAAGTGTGTGTATATTTGTTTGTGTCCGTGCATTTGTGTATTCGTGTATATGCATTTGTTTGTGTATGCATGGTGCATGTGAGTGTGCACTTATTCTCTGTAACTGGCTGTCGGTTTGTGACGAAAGACGGATACTGTTGAAGATGTACCTCCATTTACACCCCTTGACGCTGGCCAAACATGCACTTTCAGGTTCTCTAAATAATTCAAAGCACAATATACAAAGTACAGTAAATACTGGGTGTGGGGGGGGGGGGGAGGTAACACTATCTCCAGTCACACCATAATTAAGGTGGAAGTTAGTTCTTGGAGCCCTTTGGTTATGATGACTATGAACTATGCATAGAAATGTCATGAACATTCATCCATACCACCCAAATTCTCTCAATGAAACGTTTTTGAACAAACTGGGCACATTAGAAAACCAATAAAGTTTGATGGCTTCCCCATCTAGAGCGCACTCGTAATCATGCTGGTTATATGGACAAAAACTGACCTCAACCGTTGGCGATTGATAAAATCAGGTGCTAGCTCCTGGTGACTATATATGGCACGGCGAGATAGTCTCCAACTGCAAAGGTAATCGTTTGGCTACTTGCCAACAAATGGCCTGCTGTTGAGGTAAAAGAAAAAGATTAGCATATAGGGCGTATATTTATACATATTATTAAACACGTTTTTTGTGTGCAGTGTAATGCAATGCACATAATATACATATATATATTAATTCATAGACATCAGAACTGGAGTGTGGCTTGGGAACTGAGCCCCACACTTTTTTTGGTGAGGGGGCTGGAGAAGATACTTGCATTTAGGGAAGGGGTGTGCATTTTATAGTGTAAATTTCTGGTGAGAGGTTGGATGTACGATTAGCCACCAGTATTTAAGAAGGGTTTGCATTATTTCGTTCAACTTAAAGTTGCTTTTGGGATAGCTATAAGAAAGTTATTTGTCGAGCCTCAATGGGTGCAAATATACTGCACTGTACAACTCAATGAATCAAGAAAAAGCGTGCAGGAAAAGGCCACGTTGATCATGACGTGGCATTCCTTAGTTCTTCCTTGCTGTCTCATCACGATGCACAACACAGACATTGCTACAAGAATTCACTTTTTCAAGCACAGCAATTACCTGTGCCATTTCTCTCTATCTGGGAGCACAGGAATGTGGTGACAAACGTCACAGTTGACATGTCACAGGCCTGATTTGCCAACTTGCTCAACTTCCATGACGCAGCGGTGCACGACTCTATTGCGTGCTGGGGTGGTGTGTTACCCCATTACTAGGGCAGCCTTAACCACCCCTATTCATGCATGGTTGATTCACCCACTGCATCATGTGACAAGCCTAGCCTACTGATGGCCTCAATAGATAGTGCTTTGTATAGTACATATACACTAGTGTTAACCTTAAAGCGCCAAAATTGAGGACATCTATAACCAGGTCATTAAGAGATTACCATCAGTCAGAAACCTCTTTGTTCAGTGGTATACCTGGAAACGCTGATAGCAAACTGTAAGGGAGAGTGGGGCAAAAAGAAGTTGTTGTAACTAGTGTCCTATGCAAAAACTACCCTGCAATTTTTAGCAGTGACAACCTGTCTCATGTATGTCAGCTGTAATATCATGTGGAGCCACTGAATAACCACTAACAAAGACACATTTCCCTCTGCTACACAAGAAATAAATGTATTATTTGAACCATCATCAGTGAACATTTGTACAAGGACATGCCGTTTGAGATGAAAAACTAATGTCGTTTAAAAAAACAATGAAAAATCACCTTGCTTGTTGCTGCATTTAGATAAAACTGTCAATGAATGTTTCAGCCTTTGACAAAATTCTGTCCCTTCACTCTTGCATGGAGCTGGTTGTGTCACTATGCTAGTGACACATCACTGTCAGAGTCACTGTCTTCTCCAGGATAATCATCCACTACTCTAGTGACATATCATCATCGGAGTCACTTGTCGGAGTCAGTTTTTTCAGTATGTTCCTCCATGTGATTCTGATCGTGTCACTGCTCTAGTGTTGCGTCATCGTCAGAGTCACTTCCTGCTCCAGGATGTTCCTCCGTGTCACTGCTCTAGTGGTGCGTCATCGTCGGAGTCACTGCCTGCTCCAGGATGCTCCTCCGTGTGGCCCTGGTCGTACCGTCGGAAGCGTCGCTCCACCACCTTCTGTCTCGGCTGCTTCAACTCGCCCGGCATCTGGCGGTACTGTCAACAGACGTGTCAAGATAAAGACATGTCAACACAAAGACGTGTCAGGACAAAGACGTGTCAAGATAAAGATGTGTCAACATAAAGACGAGTCAACATCAACACATAAATGTAACAATACACAGACATGTCACCACGAAACATGTCACCTAAAAGATGCACTAACATAAAGTAACATGTCACAAGGACAAAAGGAGCTATACAAGTTTTACTATTATTACTATTACCATGTGTTTGTCAACACAAAGATTTGTCAACAAAAGTACGTCAACATAAAGACGTATCGTCACAACACTGTGTCACCACAAAGATATGTCAACACAAAAAATGTCCCGTAATCGCTTTTATAAAACAAATCTCTTCTGGATAAATGTCATCTGTATAGTGGCACTCATTGTGTGACACGTACAGGGCGGAAGATACAACACTAAGCGCAGTTCGACTCAGTCGAACTGCGCTTAGTGTTGTATGTTCCGTCCTGTACGTGTCACACAACGAATGACACTACACAGATGACACCTGCACTGAGAACACAGCCGTCTGTGGGTCACTTACCCCGTGATGGGAGATCAGCTGGTTCACTTTGGTCTTGTAGAACTCAAACACAAACTGAGTCATGTGAGCCATGTCCTCTATGATGAGTGGAGGCGCTGCAGGGGGCGTGTCACTCTGTCAACACATGTACAGTATACGACAACACATGTACAGTATATGACAACACATGTACAGTATATGACAACACATGTACAGTATACGACAACACATGTACAGTATATGACAACACATGTACAGTATACGACAACACATGTACAGTATATGACAACACATGTACAGTATACGACAACACATGTACAGTATACGACAACACATGTACAGTATATGACAACACATGTACAGTATATGACAACACATGTACAGTATACGACAACACATGTACAGTATATGACAACACATGTACAGTATACGACAACACATGTACAGTATATGACAACACATGTACAGTATATGACAACACATGTACAGTATATGACAACACATGTACAGTATACGACAACACATGTACAGTATACGACAACACATGTACAGTATATGACAACACATGTACAGTATATGACAACACATGTACAGTATACGACAACACATGTACAGTATATGACAACACATGTACAGTATACGACAACACATGTACAGTATATGACAACACATGTACAGTATACGACAACACATGTACAGTATACGACAACACATGTACAGTATATGACAACACATGTACAGTATATGACAACACATGTACAGTATATGACAACACATGTACAGTATATGACAACACATGTACAGTATAATTATGACAACACATGTACAGTATATGACAACACGTGTACAGTATATGACAACACGTGTACAGTATATGACAACACGTGTACAGTATATGACAACTCATATACAGGATATGACAACTCGTGTACAGTATATGACAACTCGTGCACAGTATATGACAACACGTGTGCAGTATATGACAACTCGTGTACAGTATATGACAACTCGTGTACAGTATATGACAACTCGTGTACAGTATATGACAACACGTGTGCAGTATATGACAACTCGTATACAGTATATGACAACTCGTGTACAGTATATGACAACTCGTATACAGTATATGACAACTCGTGTACAGTATATGACAACACGTGTGCAGTATATGTCAACACGTGTACAGTATATGTCAACACATGTACAGTATATGACAACACATGTACAGTATATGACAACACATGTATAGTATATGACAACACATGTACAGTATATGACAACACATGTACAGTATATGACAACACATGTATAGTATATGACAACACATGTACAGTATATGTCAATACATGTACAGTATATGTCAACACATGTAGAGTATATGACAACACATGTAGAGTATATGACAACACATGTACAGTATATGTCAACACATGTAGAGTATATGTCAACACATGTACAGTATATGTCAACACATGTACAATATATGTCAACATATGTACAGTATATGTCAACATGTGTACAGTATATGACATCACATGTACAGTATATGTCAACACATGTACAGTATATGACAACACATGTACCGTATATGATAACACATGTACAGTATATGACAACACATGTACAGTGTATGTCAACACATGTACAGTATACAATAAATACATCATAGTCAAACCTTTACACAATTTCACATAATAATCCTGACAACGAGCACGACGAAACTCGACAAGTGTAGACAGTGGTGCCACCTACCTTCCTAGTGCTGGGTAACGTCTCGTTGGGAGCGAGGTGTAGCTTTAGGGGGCGTTTCATCAGCTGGTTGAAGGCTGGGGTCAGCTCAAAGCAGTTCTGGAATAGACTGACCCTGGCAAAGACGTAGAGTCCGAGCCTGGCCCTGGACATGGCTACCACCAGTCGCCGGACGTCTCTGGACAACAAACAGCGGACTGTGAGGATGACCCATTTACAGCGACACAACAACTCAATGTTTTTTGTATTAAAAAAACATATTTTTAGCTTTCTGTTGAATCACTTTAACATGACAAGCTTTAAGATGACAGCTGTCTAGACCTATAAGCTCTAGACAGACAAGGAAACCTTATGGCTTATGGAGAGTTCGACAATTTCTGCGCATACATATAACCAGCCATCACCAGATAGCTGGCAATTGTATTTTTGAACATATTCAGACTGCAAGCATTACCAAAATAATCACTCAATTAGCTCCTGTTATTTATTTTCCTCTGAAAGATCCGACCTCCACGCTACTGCTACATTGTGCACAGTCTCTGAAGACAATGTTTCTACCAATATTCTCACTTAGAAGTAGGTTGATGAGAAGTTGGGAGTAAATAAATGTTGTCACTGGACTGTGCAAAGCGGTGGTGTTTTGGAAACCCATTTTATTTCTGTCAGCTGGTCAAAGATTGTCTTCACTTGGACAATAGATGCTGGACAGTGGACACTGCCAGTATGTGTGCTGCCACCTACTGGATATATATTATACTTTTATGGCTAAGTAAAAGAAGTTGTGGAATATACTGATCTAGCCTGAGGTAATAGTAATATGTATTTGTAATGATTACAGACTTTGAAATAATAGCAATAGGTTATACAATAACACAGGGTAATAATAACAGTGATAGTACTGGGTTTAAAAAAAAAACATTACTGGGTCTAAGCAACACATAACTGGGTCTAAACAACACATTATTGGGTTTAAGCAACACAGGTGTGAGTCATCCTGACATCCTATCTGTATATGTAAAACGTGAATTAGGAGAAAGGTAAGCGGGAAGTGGACCAGGTGACTGACCTCAAGTGACCGACGGCCTTGGTGCGGACCAGTGAGAGTAAGATGAAGTCATTCTGCTGACCCTGGTACCTGTCCACTGTGGTCACCTGTCACATGACATACCAGTGGTCACACACTTTCATTAGAGTAAATGTTTCTCAACCTGTAGCTATGTTCAAAAATCACATAGACAAATTTATTTAAAATTGCATTTCCACCCCACTGTGAGATGGTCCATTTATGTAATGATGATGTTTTTGAGTCACTGTTTAAGATAAATCCTAATGATTGTTTTTTTGCGCCTATGAACTTAGGTTTGTGCTGACTCAGTTGCTATGTGTCTATATATATATATATATATATATATATATATTATATACACACACATATAATGTGAAATTTTGGATGGAGAATAAAACATTATTTTTCTTCTGAAAAAAGAAGTTATTCCAAGAATGTTTGGTGTCTGAGATGCAAACCATTTATTAGGAAAAGATAAACAGTGTGTAGTAGCAGGCGAGAGAGGCCGTACCTTGTGAGGCCGCCCCAGCAGTGGGTTGCCAGAACACCGCTGCTCTATCACGTCTCGGATCAGATGTTTCTGTCCGTTGTAGGTCGTCAGGATCGAGATCTTCTCCGCCGCGTAGCCGAGTAGACGCATGTACATGAACAAGGCCACTACATACTCGGCCTCGGCCAGGTTCTGCAACACAAACAGGCCATGTACATGGACAGGGCCACTAGACAATATATGCAACTCATGTTGAAACGAAACCCCAACACAAGGCTGAACTGAGGGTAAAAGAAAAGATGGAGATAAAACCAACAGTGAGAAGGGCTTGAGGCAGAGAAGGACCATCTCAGCAATAAGAGTGGAGTTTAGGGGATAAGGGAGGACACTAGAGAACACAGGTGGGGATCATAAGAAATGGCAAATAATTTTTTATTTGTAAAGTGCCTTATATCTGGAAAAATATTTCCACTTAGAGGCGCATAAAATACATTGTAACACATACATATTAAAATATTCATAATCAGTTTAAACTTGCACGTGAAGACGAAATGTTAAACGATAATAAATAGATAATTAAATAAAGCTTCTAAAAATCCTAGTTCATAAGCGAAACTTCTCAGCAATAAACAGATAAAATAAAATAATAAAAAATAATAAAATATATTAATAACTTAATAATAAAGTAAGTAAAAAATTGCAAAACTCAAATTACAGTTAAAATAAATTCATTATAAAATACCCTACAAGTAGTTTACAAATACGGCCTTAAAAATGTGTTTTCAAGTTGGACTTAAAAAAGTTCAAGTGAATCTATTATAAGTAGCCTAATGCATTAACAAAAGGTTATCTGATTCCTTGGTGTCATGCATACACCAGCTGTCTCTGTTCGCCCTATTTACCTGGTAGAAGTATGGATTAGGCTCTGACTCGCCAACTCCGTTGAAGTCTCCGACATCTATGAGCTGGAAGTCGTAGAAGAAACCGGCGTTGGCATTGCGGTACTCCTGCCAGATGTGGATGTGAGGCAAGTTGCCCAGCTTCTTGTAGCGCCAGTTGTACAGGTCACACAGACTACAACACAGACACGGGTCAGTTGTACAGGTCACACAGACTACAACACAGACACGGGTCAGTTGTACAGGTCACACAGACTACAACACAGACACGGGTCAGTTGTACAGGTCACACAGACTACAACACAGACACGGGTCAGTTGTAGAGGTCACACAGACTACAACACAGACACGGGTCAGTTGTACAGGTCACACAGACTACAACACAGACACGGGTCAGTTGTACAGGTCACACAGACTACAACTCAGACACGGGTCAGTTGTACAGGTCACACAGACTACAACACAGACACGGGTCAGTTGTACAGGTCACACAGACTACAACACAGACACGGGTCAGTTGTACAGGTCACACAGACTACAACTCAGACACGGGTCAGTTGTACAGGTCACACAGACTACAACACAGACACGGGTCAGTTGTACAGGTCACACAGACTACAACACAGACACGGGTCAGTTGTACAGGTCACACAGACTACAACTCAGACACGGGTCAGTTGTACAGGTCACACAGACTACAACACAGACACGGGTCAGTTGTACAGGTCACACAGACTACAACACAGACACGGGTCAGTTGTACAGGTCACACAGACTACAACACAGACACAGGTCAGTTGTACAGATCACAGACTACAACACAGACACAGGTCAGTTGTACAGGTCACACAGACTACAACACAGACACAGTGTTTCCGCTATCACCCCAGCCAACCTCGGTCGAAACATCAGCAAGTGAAAAACAGAACAGTCCTGCAAGTTACAGCACTTACAAATCCCACAAAAATTATAATACAGCCACGTGATCATTGTATTATGTCCTAGTTGAGCATACTGACTTTGTGCAAGAATAAGGGACACCCGAGTATGGGACTCGTCTCATAGACGTAGTGTGTTTACAAATTGAGCTTGACTGACGAACTTCCCCCACAACAACAACGATCGTCGAAATGAAGCATTGTCTAAAGTCATATATTCGATGTCTGAAACGGCTTGAATAGCAAACATTTAGGCAGACTTCTTCTACAGTCAAATGATTTGAACCAGCTGACGTCAATTTGCTAACTAAAAAAATGGGCCAATTTGAAAAAAATGTGCGAAATTTGAATAGCAATGGTGGCCATAAAGACCCAAAATGCATTGCCAATATGTTAACCCTTCAAGTTGAATGTTTCAAAAGTATCCTCCAGAGAGCACCTCTGGAATAGATTAAACCAGGACGCTAATATGTATGAGGTGTGTGAGGTGTATGAGGTGTGTGAGGTGTGTGTAGCTGTACCTGCCCCGCGCCCTGCCCTGGGCGTCCAGGTCCACCGTGGGCACCCCGAGTCGCACGAAGCGTGTGAAGAGAGACTGCTCCATGTTGGAGAACTTCTGGAAGGCCATGTTCTTGATGACAGGCGGCAGCTGGTGGTGGTCCCCGATCATGATGCACCGCTTGAGGCGACTGAAGTTGTCCTCGGGGTTCTACGGCAACAACAACAGTGTAAGAGTCAGGATTCTATCACAACAACAACATTTACAATGACAATGTAAGATAGGATGTTATGTACAACGTTGTCTCGTGTTATGTGGCTAGTGTATAGACTGTCATTCACAAAAAAGTTATGAACAAAACTAATGCTCAGTTATTCTCACTTTGCTCTAAACATGTCATATAAACAAAGAGTGAGAGACTGACCTGGAGGAGAAGTGGAATGAAGGTCTCGATCTCCAGTATCTGAGCCGCCTCCTCCATCAGGATGTTGTCATACTGCAACACACACAGACGCTAGTGACATCTACAGGGGATGGTTCCAACACTGCCAACTTCCTTCAGTCTCTACTGCTCTCTATTACTCTCTCTATTACTCTCTCTCTTCTCTGTCTGTCTGTCTGTCTGCCTCCATGTCTCTAACGCTCTTATTTGAATTTTATAATCATCATGTAAACATTTCATATATGCTCTCATATACAATCATGTTTTGTTCTGATAATATTTCAATGAGTGTATGTGTGTGTGGTGTGTGTGTGTGTGTGTGTGTGTGTGTGTGTGTGGTGTGTGTGTGGTGTGTGTGTGTGTGTGTGTGTGTGGTGTGTGTGTGTGTGGTGTGTGTGTGTGTGTGTGTGGTGTGTGTGTGTGTGGTGTGTGTGTGGTGTGTGTGTGTGTGGTGTGTGTGTGTGTAGTGTGTGTGTGTGTGTGTGTGTGTGTGTGTGTGTGTGTGTGTGTGTGTGTGTGTGTGTGTGTGTGTGTATGTGTGTGTGCACGTGTGCTGTGTGGTATGTGGTATGTGTGTGCATGCATGCATGCGCATGCATGTGTGGCGGGGGATTATGTGAGCTGCTGTGTACACACACACAAGGCACTAAGATAGGTCAGTATTATTGCATGTTTTACCTGGAATCCAATATCCACCAGATCTCGCCTCTTCAAGGCAGCGTGTGTACAAGTCATGGCTATGATCTTCGCCTCTTTCACGAGCAGATACTTGGCCCTGTCTGCGCCACTGCGCAACAACTCAAAGGCCTGGAACTCCTGAACCACACAACAGAGGCAGCTGTAAAGTACTTCAAATCAATACCACAAAATATCCAGTGTACTCAAAGTATTCACATCCACAGAGTACACACATCCCATTTGATAAGGCACTTACCAATCACCAATCACCACACCCTCAAATTATCTGCACTCACGTCACAAGGTACTGCCATCCAGTGCTAGAAAGTAGTCAAAGTACTCACCTCATACATAGTGCCATAAAGTATTTGTATCCAACTCCACATGCGGCATGACAAATACACAAAATACTTTGAAGTATAAAATGCCACAAAGTACTCACACCAAGCGCCACAAAGTACTTACTCCAAGCGCCACAAAGTACTCACGCCAAGTGCCACAATATACTCACTCCAAGTGCCACAAAGTACTCACACCAAGCGCCACAAAGTACTCACTCCAAGCGCCACAAAGTACTCGACCAAGCGCCGCAAAGTACTCATGCCAAGTGCCACAATGTACTCACTCCAAGCGCCACAAAGTACTCGACCAAGCGCCGCAAAGTACTCATGCCAAGTGCCACAATGTACTCACTCCAAGCGCCAAAAGGTACTCACACCAAGCGCCGCAAAGTACTCGACCAAGCGCCAAAAAGTACTCACATAAAACGCCACTGATTACTTGCATCCAACTTGATAAATAGTAAATGCCACACAATACCTACATACAATGCCACAAAGTGCGTCTTACCGCCCCAATAAAGTACCCCCTCCCTGCATCCTGAGTACTCACATCCAGCTCGGTGAAGATCTTCCTGATGTGTCTGAAGCAGCCTTCAGCCATGTCCAGGTCTTCCTCATACGACCGTTCCTTGAACAGGGGCTGGGGGGCGTTCTCAAAGAACTTGGTGAATGGGAACTCATTCTTCACCTTCTTCACCTCCCCTTTCTGTGTCAACAAGGGAACACGTAAAAAGTAAAAGTAAAGGTAAGTTTTTATATAGTGCAGTATCCAGTCTTTAGGACTGCTCAAAGCCCTTTACACTTTACTTCACTGACAGACCTGTTCAATCAAATACCATCTCAACTTCTCTGGGAAGCGTCTAATCACATGCTACACTTAATGTGCAAAAAGCTGCTTGAACACATAGTCACCACTGTCTATAGCCAGGTACTCATTTATATAGCTGAGTGAACTGGAGCAATGTAGAATGACAAAACTTGCCCAAGGTTTTAGCACTGCAGCACAGGATTCAAACCCGGGTTCTCATAGTCGAGAGTCCGAAGCTCTACCTCTGAGCCACTGCGCTCTACAATTTTATTACGTACAAACATTCCAGATACGTGTATGTGAAGTCAGGTTTGTAAGTGGAACTAAGAATCTCATTGATATGTCTACTACCGTGAAAAAAATGCACAAAATAAAATGTGAAAGACTAGCCAGACTTTGTGCTATATATATGACAAAGCGTAGAAAGTGGTGTCTGTTAAATGATACGCCTAGATCGATTTACCTTTTCTATGCTCACCTGCTTCGTGGACCATTAAAACACCTGCACAAACTGACTTACCTGGCCTTTTGGTACTTTCACCTTGCTCATGTACTCCTCCCACCTTGAGAGGACCTGGTGAGAATCAACAAGTCAGTCAATGAGCATCATCAGTACAGTCAGACCGACAAACTTATGCTATTAATGACCACGAATGGACAACATGGAATATGTAAAGGTCAAATTATTCTGGACATCTCTCAAGTGGAACAGAAAGACATCTGTCCACTGTGACTGAAGGCATTCGTGCCACAATGAATTATTATCATCTTGACTTTATTGTTCATCATAAACAAAACATTTTAAGAATTAATTATTTAGCAGAATGAAATTGTTTTGTCAAACAGTTTCAACAAACATTTGTGTATTAAAAATGTGCCACATTCATGGTTCCATTAGGCATATACATCCTGTAAAATACAATTTCAGAAAGATAATACCCAATCCAGGATTATAAAATATAGTTTTTGCCATAGTATTTCCAACTAATTCTGTAAACGTCACATGAACAAGACGTTAAGTGTAATCTCTGTGTATGAAAGTGATAATAACAAGTAACTGTATATATATATATATATATATATGGTATGTATATATTCATACCGACCAACAGAAATATCTATGTTGATTTAGTAAGTGGGTCGTTCACTCCTATTAACGCATAATAGTCGCTCTTGTGGGACCTGCCACGGGATCAACTTAGAGTAAAATGGAAGACATTGGTGTCATGTGACACTGGTGTCATGTGACACTGGTGTCATGTGACACTGGTGTCATGTGATATTGGTGTCATGTGACAGGTCACCTGGTACATGTAGAAGTGTCCGGCGGTCTCACACGTGTAGGACACGTCCCCCGGCACGTCGAGACTCTGTTGTAGCCGGGCCACCTCCTCCAGGAGCTCCAGGCGCTGGGCCAGGACGTAGTTCACACGGCCGTACCTATGGGTACATCATGTATGTCAATACTTAGTGACACACTACTTCACAGACTTGGTACAACTCTTAGGTGTCTTATTTGAATCTCATTTGCATCTCTATCTTATCGTTGTGTGACTCAAACTGAAGTGACATATTTTTTTAATCAATAACAGTGCCATCAATATGTTGTACTGACTTGTCTGAGTTTCAACAATCAACTGATCATTGACAGTGTTAGGAATCAAATACAATTTCAACCTCCTCATTATTCCAATGTCATTGTTTGTGACTTAGTGACAGATGTAGACGAGAATTAGGCTACAACATTAGAAGCAGAGTTGAACAACAGACTTAGACAGCAGAGTTATACAACAGATTTAGACTTAGATGGCAGACTTAGACTTAGATGGCAGACTTAGACAAAGATGGCAGACTTGGATGACAGACTCAAGATAACATACGTTTATCATACATGTTAAGTTTTGGAAATGCCAATGTGGGAGATTTATACGTAAATCGGAGGGTCTCGGGGAAAACGGCATTTTATACGTAAATCGGAGGGTCTTGGAAAATTGGGCTATTATACGTAAATTAGGTTTTTAACCATAAATGCAAATAATATAATACAAAAAGGAATAAATTGCACTGATTAAGATATTTACATAGATTTTTTGTTATATGAATTAACTTATTTTGGAGCAAAACCATTCTTGGAGCCATGAACAATAGATGTTTTATTATCACTAGTCATAATACCACAAATATAATAAATTCCCTGCTAATCTCATTGGCATGTTTGTTGAACTTCTGATATGAATCATATGTTGCAAAAAAAATCCCTTGGATGAAAAGCAGCAGCATCTACATGATATTTACACAACTAATATAATCTTTACATGTAAAACTTGAGCTGGACTATGAGCTGGACTGAGCCATGGTGACATAGGCTCGACTGGAGCCATTTAAATAACTATGCTTTCTCAACTGTTGAGAATGTTTTTCATTTACATGTCAAATGTACTCAAATAGTAAAGAGCTTAGCAAAAGTACATATATTTACAAATGTGCACTTCTAGATGTATGGATGGCCATTATTCCATTAGATCTAAACGGATTGCACTTTGTACTACAAGACTGGAACGTACACAGCGGGCGATAATAGGGTATCAAAGCGGCTCGCGGTGATTCTACCAAGCTAATAAACAATGTCAGCGACAGGCAAAGTGTAGGCTTTGTACTTAGATATTTATTAGACAGTTTTTAATGTTCAGTCATCACAGTAAGACGGGATTTAAATAGTTCCAATTCAGGTCATTGTTCAAATCATTGTCTGCACCGGCGAGCGCCCGGCGATGTCTGTGAGCATTAGCTCAGTCTCAGACTCGATTGCAATTAGTTAACTGGCACTACATTGTGAGGTGACACAGAAAAGCACACACGACAATACCCAGCCAGAAATAAACCAATTATCCGCACCCAGTTAGGTAACTTAGGTCAAATTTGTTTGTTTTTGGTGTTGGAGTCTCCCGCAATTTTTTTCACTTACATTTCAGTGAAATTGCGGGAGATTGGTTCTCCCGTGCGGGAGATCGGGAGATTTCCTGTAAATTGCGGGAGTCTCCCGCCGAATGCGGGAGACTTAACATGTCTGCGTTTATAACAGATTTAACTGTCAGACATAGATGACACATGTTGCCGACAGACTGAGACAACTAGGGTGACAGACTTAGACAACCAGGGTGACCGACCTGCTGAAGTCCTTCTCTGTTTGTAGTGTCTCCTCGCCGTGGCCAAGACGCAGCAGATGTCTCTCGTCTATGTCCAGGGCCATGATCTTCTGGAAAAGCTGGTTGAGAGCCTACAACAACACATTCACACTGAGTTCACCGAGTCTAAACAAAGCATTTAGTTAGTTAGGTGTGGATTTTTTCTACCTGGTTAGAGTAAATAATTAGAGTAAATAATATCACCTGGTGATGTGGACATTATCTGGTCATTATCAGTGTGGATTATCTTACCAAGTCGGATTGAGTCAACATAAGTATAGATGATCTCGCCTGGTTGCTGCATGTTGATTATCTCACCTGGTTCACATAGATTAAATCTTACCTAGTTGGAGAGAGTCACTGTGAGTGTGGATTATCTCACTTGGATGGAGTTGATTATCTCACCTGGTTGGAGAGTCACTATGAAAGTGGATTATCTCTCCTGGTTGATGTAGATTATATCTCACCTGGCTGGAGTGGGTCACTATGAATGTGGATTAACTCACCTGGTTGATGTAGATTATCTCACCTGGTTGGAGTGGGTCACTATGAGCGTGCGCTGGTCAGGGAAGTTGTGGTAGAGGTTGGAGATGATCTGGACAGCGACGTCCGTCTTCCCCGTGCCAGGCGGCCCCACCACCTGCAGGACACGGCACACATCAGTGACACGTCATACATCAGTGTCATATGTCAGTGACACGTCATACGGCTCAGGAGCCATTTGACTATTAGATTTACTGTTGAGCTTCCAATAGCTGTCTGATTGGCAATACATGGCAGGCAGGGAGGATTCTTTCATAGTTACACAAATAGTCAACTTGCTCAGCTCATACTACAGACTGGGTGTTGCAGAGCAAACAAACTGATCGTTTTTCAGTCAGACGTATTCTATAGTAACAAACAAAACGCTCACTATATTGAGGAAACATTGGCTCATTTTAAAATGCTGCCATGCCATAATTAACTAACAGTACATTGGCTATAAACACGACGTATTATATATGTGAGCTCCTCTTCCATGTGTTCACACTAACTGAGTTAGACTTGACGTGGTGGAGTACGTACCATAGTGAGTCCAGGCTGCATGCCCGCACGGATCGCTTCCACCTGGGTGCTGGTGAAGGGCACCTGGTTACTGAGAACAGGACAAGGTGGTCATGAGACAATGACAACTGGTTACTGCGAACAGGACAAGGTGGTCATGAGACAATGACAACTGGTTACTGCGAACAGGACAAGGTGGACATGGAACAATGACACCTGGTTACTGCGAACAGGACAAGGCAGACATGAGACAATGACAACTGGTTACTGCGAACAGGACAAGGTGGACATGAGACAATGACACCTCATTACTGCGAACAGGACAAGGTGGACATGAGACAATGACACCTCATTACTGCGAACAGGACAAGGTGGACATGAGACAATGACACCTCATTACTGCGAACAGGACAAGGTCGACATGAGACAATGACACCTCATTACTGCGAACAGGACAAGGTCGACATGAGACAGGACAACACAAATTGGCTGTAGACAAAGCTTTGGCTACACAATGTACACAGTGCAGTGTGTGGTGTACAGTACACGATGTACACTGAGTATTGCACATCATATACACTGTGTACTGTACACAATGTATAGTTTACAGTAAACCATGAACATGGTGTACAATACAGTGTACATGGTGTACAGTACCGTGTACATGATGTACAGTACTTATCTAAATATTATACATGATACACCTAATGTGCGTACACCTGTAATACAAAATGTACAAAGTGTACCCAGTACATCTGGTGTATGATGATAATATCATTTAATATATAACTACTAAGATTAACTAACACAAACCTTTTACCATTTCTGCTGAAAAACAATAACAGTTATGTGACTTTTTCAACCGAATTTTTTTTAAATTTAAAGCCAGATGTAACCAGCACTCACCTCTTGGGCCTGTTGTAGGGGTAGGGCCCCCTGTTGGGGATCACATGGGGCTCCACCCACAGGGCCCTGTCACTTCCACTGCTCCCCGCTTCCCCACTCCCCTTCCCACCCGACTGGCGAGGGGGAAATGTTATTCTGAAATCAGATTATTTTCAATGAGGCTTATCACAGGTGACTGCAAGATTATTCATTTGCTATATTATTTGTTATTTCTGTAATTACAAAAACCCTATAAGTCACTATACTATGTCAAGTAATGTGTGACCCTTATTTAGAGCGCCTTGGCTCAGGGGTAGAACTTCGGACTCTCGACTACGTGAACCCGGGTTCGAATCCTGTGCTGAAGTGTTAAAACCTTGGGCAAACTTTTTCACTCTACAGTGCTCCAGTTCACTCAGCTGTATAAATGAGTAACTGAATATAGATAGTGGTGGATATGTGTACGAGCAGCCTTCGCGCATTAATTGTAGCATATGGCTGGATGCTTCCCAGAGAAGCCGAGATGGTGTCTGAGTTAACAGGTCTGCCAGGGAAGTAAAGTGTAAAGCGCTTTGAACGGTCCTGAGGACTGGATACTGCGCTATATAAGAACTTGCCAGGAACACACAAGTCACTGATATATCTTCAGCTATTACAACAAAGGATCTAGGTTTGAAAGCAAAATTTTAATGTACCGTATACTTTTTTATTCCATACACTTATTGTACTGATTTATTTAATGATATTTATTTGCCATATCATATCATTAATGTTATTATACTGTGCCTTATCAAAGAACCTTCTAAGAAATATTACTTGCTTATTTATTTGTTTAGAGTACTTATTTATATATTTAGTTTATTTACTTACCTATTTTAGTGCTGATTAGTATTATTATAACTTGACTGTGTCTTATCAACTGTGTCTGGATCACGAATCTTATCTTATTACTGGCATTTTAATGTGTAACTTACCAAAAAAATTGTTTTTAATGTGCTATTTTAAACAGACAATAAAGTCTTTTGAATCTTGATTCCGGGGAGAGGCCAGGCACATTGGATGTGTCAGTCCACCCAGACACTGTAGCTCTCTGGATACTGCCCTTCACTCATGCCCTGTCCTACCTGAATGGCGGCTTGACTTCTGATGCATTCTGGGTAGTCTTGACCCGGACTGTATGATCAGGGAAGCAGGCCTTGAGGTGGTCAAGGTTCAGGAATGTGTCGTACCAGTCCAGTGTGCAGATCTCATTGACCATTCTATAACACCATGCAGACTTTTGAACACATGCAGCTCACAGATGTCTACAGATGAGTATGTTAGTTCAGTCAGTAAACAAACTGATCTATGAGCACAGTCAGTATATGAACTGAACTAATGAATACACCTTAAGGATGGGACGAATCTGGAATTTCATTTGAATCGAATATCAAATATTCTCGAAATTTTTAATACGAATCGAATATAGAACCAAATAAGATTATTCAGTGGCTTCAAATCTGATTAGAATATTGAATGGTGTTGAGATGTCTTGCAACGTCATCCGGTGGGCAAGTCTGTGCCGGAGTCATCGGCATCGCGACAATCTTTTTGTTTACTTTCTGACTTAACCATGAAAACGAGTTCTTACAACCGCTAAAACGCCGCAGGATTATGATAAACTATTTACTTGGAGTAATGAGCAGCCCCTGGGTCACTACAGGATTATGACAAAGTATTTACTTGGAGTAGTGTGTGGTCCCTAGGTCACTACAGGATTAGGACAAAGTATTTACTTGGAGTAGTGTGTGGTCCCTAGGTCACTACAGGATTAGGACAAAGTATTTACTTGGAGTAGTGTGTGGTCCCTAGGTCACTACAGGATTATGACAAAGTATTTACTTGGAGTAGTGTGTGGTCCCTAGGTCACTACAGGATTAGGACAAAGTATTTACTTGGAGTAGTGTGTGGTCCCTGGGTCACTACAGGATTATGACAAAGTATTTACTTGGAGTAGTGTGTGGTCCCTAGGACACTACAGGATTAGGACAAAGTATTTACTTGGAGTAGTGTGTGGTCCCTGGGTCACTACAGGATTATGACAAAGTATTTACTTGGAGTAGTGTGTGGTCCCTAGGTCACTACAGGATTATGACAAAGTATTTACTTGGAGTAGTGTGTGGTCCCTGGGTCACTACAGGATTAGGACAAAGTATTTACTTGGAGTAGTGTGTGGTCCCTGGGTCACTACAGGATTAGGACAAAGTATTTACTTGGAGTAGTGTGTGGTCCCTGGGTCACTACAGGATTATGACAAAGTATTTACTTGGAGTAGTGTGTGGTCCCTGGGTCACTACAGGATTATGACAAAGTATTTACTTGGAGTAGTGTGTGGTCCCTAGGTCACTACAGGATTAGGACAAAGTATTTACTTGGAGTAGTGTGTGGTCCCTAGGTCACTACAGGATTAGGACAAAGTATTTACTTGGAGTAGTGTGTGGTCCCTAGGTCACTACAGGATTAGGACAAAGTATTTACTTGGAGTAGTGTGTGGTCCCTAGGTCACTACAGGATTAGGACAAAGTATTTACTTGGAGTAGTGTGTGGTCCCTAGGTCACTACAGGATTAGGACAAAGTATTTACTTGGAGTAGTGTGTGGTCCCTAGGTCACTACAGGATTAGGACAAAGTATTTACTTGGAGTAGTGTGTGGTCCCTAGGTCACTACAGGATTAGGACAAAGTATTTACTTGGAGTAGTGTGTGGTCCCTAGGTCACTACAGGATTAGGACAAAGTATTTACTTGGAGTAGTGTGTGGTCCCTAGTTCACTACAGGATTAGGACAAAGTATTTACTTGGAGTAGTGTGTGGTCCCTAGGTCACTACAGGATTAGGACAAAGTATTTACTTGGAGTAGTGTGTGGTCCCTAGGTCACTACAGGATTAGGACAAAGTATTTACTTGGAGTAGTGTGTGGTCCCTGGGTCACTACAGGATTAGGACAAAGTATTTACTTGGAGTAGTGTGTGGTCCCTGGGTCACTACAGGATTAGGACAAAGTATTTACTTGGAGTAGTGTGTGGTCCCTGGGTCACTACAGGATTAGGACAAAGTATTTACTTGGAGTAGTGTGTGGTCCCTAGGTCACTACAGGATTAGGACAAAGTATTTACTTGGAGTAGTGTGTGGTCCCTAGGTCACTACAGGATTAGGACAAAGTATTTACTTGGAGTAGTGTGTGGTCCCTAGGTCACTAGAGGATTAGGACAAAGTATTTACTTGGAGTAGTGTGTGGTCCCTAGGTCACTACAGGATTATGACAAAGTATTTACTTGGAGTAGTGTGTGGTCCCTAGGTCACTACAGGATTAGGACAAAGTATTTACTTGGAGTAATGTGCTGCTCCTGGGTCGCCGTAGCCCAGGACAATGTCATGGAGCCAGTTTGGAACGACGCAGTCCGTGTTCATGAGGTCACGGATTGTCTCCAGCACAGCCTTGAAGTTGTTCTCTTTTGGCTTACGTCGCATGATTACATTGAACGAATCGTACACATCCTGAAATATGCAAAACATGGTATGAATTAAATTCAGAAGTGACATTACACTGATGACTGGACATACCTCATGTCATTACATGGCTGTCAGTGTCAACTAAAGACATACCTCATGTCATTACATGGCTGTCAGTGTCAACTAAAGACATACCTCATGTCATTACATGGCTGTCAGTGTCAACTAAAGACATACCTCATGTCATTACATGGCTGTCAGTGTCAACTAAAGACATACGTCATGTCATTACATGGCTGTCAGTGTCAACTAAGGACATACGTCATGTCATTACATGGCTGTCAGTGTCAACTAAGGACATACGTCATGTCATTACATGGCTGTCAGTGTCACTAAGCACCCACCTCGTGTCCCTGCATGGTGTCTGTCATGTCCTGCTGGTACTGGTTGGGGTCGAGCCACACACGGAAGGTGCGACTGTCTCCCTGCAACTCTGGCTTTGGGTCTGGACCTACAGGACACACCAGGACAGTGTCACAAGACAACAGACTGAAATGTTTTTATTTATATAACGACTATGATCATTTCTGGCACCACAAAAAACATTCATGCATCAAAAATATTATGTTTAGCCTTCGTTGTGTTGCCATAATGAGTCTTTCATGATTATAGGTATTTATTTATCTATAGAAAGCTTATAAAAGGGAGTAATTCACGATCTCCTTATTAACTACCTAAGTGAATGTTGCATGTGAACTAAAGTACTATTGTTATAGTTAATATGTGGTTGTAAACATTATTATTATTATTAGACCTCTTGTTTAATATGTCCTTTGAATGCACTGTGTCATGTCAACACATGACTTTTAATGGGCAATATTAACAACACTCTGAAGTGCATGTCAGTGTTACAGCATGTGTGTGTGTGTGTGTGTGTGTGTGCGTGTGGTGTGTGTGTGTGTGCGTGTGTGTGCGTGTACGTGCGTGTACGTGTGTGTGTGTGTGCGTGTGTGTCTGTGCGTGTGTGTGCGTGTGTGTGCGTGTGTGTCTGTGCGTGCGTGCGTGTGTGTGTGCGTATGTGTGCGTGTATAGTTGACCCAGTCTGACCTTCTTCAATGACGCGGCCGTTCGCGTCCAACATGCCCTCGATCTCACAGCCCCGGACATACACCAGCCCCACCTGGGGCACGAAGGGCTGCTGGTGGGAGTAGTGGGTGCCGATGGGGTAGGCCGGGCGCACACAGACCAGGAACGCCACATCATGCTTGTGCAGGGCTGAAAACATATGCCGCTCTAGAGGTCTACCTAGTCAACAGGCAAACAGCTAACTGTGTGTGTGTGTTTGTGTGTGCACGCGCGCGCGCGCGTGTGTGTGCATTCATGCGTGTTTGTATTTGTATATTAACATTATCTGACTATCTGGTCTGCATCACGTGTGCTAAACCTAAACACACGTGTTTATTTACAATCCCTTAGAAGGAAAGTTCGTTAAAAGGCGTTCGTTAAATAATACTTGATTTCGTGTTGTCACAAGTTTTAGGGTTTGTACATGACGACGATAGACAGAGATAATTTGATTTGTTCACAACGGTGCGAGTGTTTTCTGTGAATGTTCCGTATTTCACCAATCAAATGGTGACAACTGGCATAACTGACAATTAATAAGAAATGTTTTTGACAATCAATTACTGAAACATACACTAAAAATGTTTTACATGTACAAAGGCTTATGGAAACTTACATGTTTTTAAGATTAAGACTCATTACAGCAATGACATTTCTGTCTTGTACCCAATGATGACACAATATAAAAGATCAAGCTAAAAGACACTGCACTGATGGATGCACTAACAACACCCCTGTAAGCCACACATTGTCAGGTGACTTTACCTTCCCACTCTCGCTTGATCTCGTGCCTAAGATTCAGGGTGACGATGATGTCCGCCCTCACCTGGGACGGATGATTCTCCCCAATGTGAGGCTTCGAAACCTGCACAAAACACACGTTTTGAGCAACTATACAATTCGACACCATTTTCACACCTCCTTAAAGGAATTCACACCAAACCAATGCAGGCCTGAAAATTATAGTTACACAAAAGCATTAAATTTAAGCATAATAATAATATTCTTGTAGTAGCTGATTCATTAAGCAAATGATAATCAGCTATAAATCACCACCTGACAGTATTTTGATCTCTTCTTACACTGTCCATTGACAGAAAGCTGAACATTACAGGTGCTTTATTTATGAAAACGTTGAATTCCAGGGCTTTGAATGCCTTGATTTTAATAAATGAAATTTTACGTTAGTCAGAGATTTGATGCCATATTTGAATCCTACCCACAACTCTACATAAATAACTGCACAGTTTATGTTGTAATGCATAAAACTAACAACACCAAGTTCAAGGTGTGACACTGCCGTAGTGGGACCTCAACCAATTCTTGCTGCCAGTGAATTCAGTCAGTTCTGACAATTGTCATATTGTGATTTCTTACCTCAACTACATTGAAGCCAGTGATTGGATGCGCCATTCTCGCCCAGCCACCAAAGTAACAGCTGCCGTCTTCTGCCCTCCTGTGGCAAGGGAATGGAAAGGTAAATGCATGTTCTCACACAGTGCAGTGTTCAATATTATGGCTGCTCAAAGTGCTACATTCTTCACTCCTCAGTCACATAGGCAAACACATCATTATATGTGAAGTTCAAAATTTATGTATTACAATTTTATTTATTATGTATTTTTTTAATCAAACTTATTATTGAATCACCACACTGTCAAAATCTAGAGTTGAATTTTCAAGGATATAGGTGCAACAGAAGTGTTACAATTCAAGATTCAAAGGTTCTTTTGTATCTTGAATTGTAACACTTCTGTTGCGCCTGTATACTTGAAAATTCAACTCTAGATTTAGACAATATGGTGATGCAATAATAAGTTTGATTATTATATTATATACCCTGGGTACTTACCATGGTTTCATGCGACTCACTGCGTCCTCTATGTCTTGTCTGATCTCATCTAGCAACAAACAAACAAATCAAACAATCATCTCACTCATCTTGGACAACTTCATCAGGGTGCTTCTTTATTAAATGACCAAATGATCTAAATAAGAAAACAAGCACAGTTTATATTCCACACAACCTGAAAGCAATGTTTAGAGTATTCAGTGACATTGGGGCAGACAAGTGGAAAAGGAGCAGAGAATGTCAAAGACTAAAAAGTACTGGTCAGTCTGGGTACGGTGTTTGGAAGGAGTGTAACAGAGCCATGACTGCCAGCACATCACTAACATGGCCACTAGAACTGACCAGACTAGAAGGTGACCCAAGTGTTTCTGCCATTACTTGGGTGTTGTCATGCAATGTCAACAAGCGCTAATTTAATCGGGACTCATCATTTCCAAAAGGTCTTCGGTGAATACAACTGCTATCTTACCATAAAACAGTAACCCACTCTGCACTGTGCAGCTCCTCTGTGTTGTGGACTTAGATACTTACACGTAGACTCGAGGCGGAACAGGTTGAAGTTCCTCAGTAGATAGTCGTGTAGTGTGAGAAACTGCAGGTTCAACTTGGGCAGGGCGAGGCAGCCTGGGAAAACAGAATACGAGTTCAGAAACATCTTTGGTCACATTTCAATATCAGCTGAACTACCGGGGTATATCAAGTAGTTTATGTAAGCTGAACTTTATTGCTGAGCTTATCATAAGTAAATGTCTAGCCATTCCCTAGTGAATGCCTAGCCAATTGCAAGTGAACACAAGTCAGGAGTTCATTTTCAACCAGCCAAAGTAAGTAGTACAATCCAACTGTGTTTGCTTCACATGTTCCCATACCAGACCAAGAAACTGTTGACAATTACACCTGATCACAGATGGCATCTAGTCATGTGACATGACATCAACACCTGGGACACTTGCTCAGCAATCAACAAGCAATATTCAAACCCCACTAACAACATCAGACTTAACAAGATTGCCACGCCACCTAGAGAATCAACTCTGTATGGCAGGTGGACAAGGAAGCACTTTGGCTTATCGAGAGTCCAACCTATCTATCTAAATGTACCCCGTCCTTCTTACGTATATGTTGATTTTATTTTAACCCTGCAGGTGACCAAGAAAAATCCTCTGTGGCATACTGTTCCAAGAAAAATCATAACTTCGCTAATATTGGTCATAAAAATATGAATGAAACCTTTTAACGCTAAAAGGTTGCTCTATTATAATAAAATTATAATATATGTAGAACAAATGAAAATCATGTGGATATTTGTATTTGAAATTGAACTAAAAAAAATAAAAAATAAACACCCATTTCATCCTGCTGCCAAAAAATGATCGTGCGGACGAATATACTTCACCATTTAGACAAATGTAGATTCATATATTAGCTGCCAAATAAAGCAAAAATGAAACAAATCGGTTGAGAACTATAATATTTATGATTTTTTCCGACATAAAAATACGTTGATTCAAGGCAGCCGATTGCGGCCGCGCTCGTTACCGTTGCAACCCAGGCGCCCGGCCGGAGAAATGAGGCGCTGCTAATTTGGTGAATTTTCACCCCAAAAACGCCTCCAAAGTCAATCTAACTACATGAACTAATATAATAACCTTGTTTATGAATACTGTCAAGCATTTTGTCAAAATATCAATGCAGAAACTTGAGATAATCCAAAGGAAAGTCGCGAAGCGGATAAACTGTTGTTTACCGGCCGTCATTTTGTCTTCAACTTTGGTTCCGTGGGGGTCGATGGCGCCACATTTGAAATCACGGTTCTGATTGGCTGAATGGACCGAACCCACGTGGTTTATTTTTGGCAGATTGGCCACTCACAGAGCTTTCTTTTGATACCGAATGTGTGGGGGTGTCGACTTTATGAATGGATGCGTAAATTCATTCATCAGGACATAGTAAAATCTACCAAATATGGGCAGCAACTGTATCACGTGCTTTTTAAACTCGACTGCGAAAAATCTGTCACTGAATCTACGCTAGGAAAAATATACACGATCTAGAAAAATCTGTCAGCTATCCAATGATACCAAATTCTCGCGTGTCAGTTTAGTGTGATGGAAATGAAAATTGTTACAACAGAGGCAGGTGCATTTGAGCCGATTTTCGGCCCTGGTCATCTGCAGGGTTAAAATATATTTACACTACCTGCATCTACACAATCAGCTGATAATCTGTTCCATTTCTTTACCGTTCTTTGTGAAAATCGCAATTTTCTAATATCTAGTCTACACTGTTTCTTTGCTAATATAACTCCATGTCCTCTCGTCCTCGTCTCTTACTTAACCGGGAAAACAAATTTGTCAATATTTTCATACCCATTCAATATTTCAAACACTTCCCAGTACCTTCTCCGGAGTAGTACTCCATCGGCACAATGTTCTCGTCCCAGATGATGTCCTCTGTGGGGTAGAGCGGCATCTCATTGAGGGCCTCCAGTTGTGACGGTCGACGCTCATGACGTGACACCTGTTGACACGACACAACACATGACATGACACCTGTTGACATGATACAACACATGACATCTCATGACGCGACACCTGTTGACATGACTCAACACATGACATCTCATGACGCGACACCTGTTGACATGACACAACACATGACGCGACACCTGTTGACATGACACAACACATGACATCTCATAATGCGACACCTGTTGACATGACACAACACATGACATCTCATGACGCGACACCTATTGACATGACACAACACATGACATATCATGATGCGACACCTGTTGACATGACACAACACATGACATCTCATGACGCAACACCTGTTGACATGACACAACACATGACATCTCATGACACGACACCTGTTGACATGACACAACACATGACATCTCATGACGCGACACCTCTTGACATGACACAACACATGACATCTCATGACGCGACACCTGTTGACATGACAGAACACATGACATCTCATGACGCGACACCTGTTGACATGACACAACACATGACATCTCATGACCCGACACCTGTTGGCATGACACGACACATGACATCTCATGACGCGACACCTGTTGACATGATACAACACATGACATCTCATGACCCGACACCTGTTGACATGACACGACACATGACATCTCATGACGCGACACCTGTTGACATGACACAACACATGACATCTCATGACCCAACACCTGTTGACATGACACAACACATGACATCTCATGATGCGACACCTGTTGACATGACATAACATCTCATGACCCGACACCTGTTGACATGACACAACACATGACATCTCATGACGCGACACATGTTGACATGACATAACACATGACATCTCATGACCCGACACCTGTTGACATGACACAACACATGACAACTGTCGTACCATTTTGACAGGACTCTGCGAAAACAACCGATTAGTTTGTCTGACAAAAGCTAAACAACAAACATGCTGAAAATACATTTATGCAAGCACCAACACGAGTCAAAAGTAGCGATGAAAGATGGCCAAAGTAATGACGTTTATTGCTTATAAAATTGTTAAAAGAAAAAGAAATGTGGGCTCTACTCCCCAAGGCCAGGCTTATGACAGAGCCTCATACGCGTCACCTCCCCCTCAGGTAGACAGAGCCCACATTTCAACATACAACGTATAGTAGCATTAATGCTGTGGTTATAAAACCTTATCATTATTAAGTATTATAATGTATTAATCAATCACACCGTTCATTCACACCAACCCTAATCTACACTAACCAGATAGTAAATGTCGAATAATTATTTAGCCTACACCTAGAAGTGGGGCAATTACGCCCCCTAAACCATGAAGCAGGGTAATAACGTCGGTGGAAAAGAAGCGAGCTGTCTCGGCATTAAAACCCCGTGAACACAGTGTCCACCTGGACTAAGAAAATGGGGAAAGCATTGAGATATGCTAACAACCCCTCGTCCACCAACGAAGTACACGCTACCCTGCTTCCCTAAAGCTGACACTAATGGGAGGGAAGGGTGGGAACCAAAATTTCCAAACCCACTCCGTCTGCTTACGCTGGGCGAAGTGACTGTTATCTTGTCACGTGCCAAGATTAACATAAATTACTGGCCATTCACCACTCATCTCGCGTTGTTGCCAGCATAAAAATCCATATGCAGCCATGTTGTGGCAGCATATTTTCATTTATGCAAGCACCAACACGAGTCAAAAGTAGCGATGAAAGATGGCCAAAGTAATGACGTTTATTGCTTATAAAATTGTTAAAAGAAAAAGAAATGTGGGCTCTACTCCCCAAGGCCAGGCTTATGACAGAGCCTCATACGCGTCACCTCCCCCTCAGGTAGACAGAGCCCACATTTCAACATACAACGTATAGTAGCATTAATGCTGTGGTTATAAAACCTTATCATTATTAAGTATTATAATGTATTAATCAATCACACCGTTCATTCACACCAACCCTAATCTACACTAACCAGATAGTAAATGTCGAATAATTATTTAGCCTACACCTAGAAGTGGGGCAATTACGCCACCGGTCACCGAGCCACATGTGACCGCCCCACCAATAAAAAATGGACGCCGTCGGCGCGAAAAACCTCGTGCACGCTATTCCACAGTCGCTTATGCCTCCAGAAGAAAACACCGTCCGAGTCACGGCAAAAGGCCTCGAGATAACGGTTGATCTCGATGACTCGGGCGGCGCCTTCCTCGTAGGAAAGGCCGCGCCAGCGACTGCGTCGGCAAACCTGACAAACGGCCACCCGTTTAGTACCGGATTCGAGGAGGCGACGCGCGAGACGAAGTACATCCAATGCAACCATGATAGGCGGACTGGCAGACCGTCCGCATATATCATTTCCAGCAATATGAAGGATGACAACGTCCGCGCGACGCGCAACAACCCGGGACATGACGGAGGGCGATAATAAGGTGGCGACCGTTGCTCCGCGGATTCCCTCGTAGGCAATCTCGCAGGGTCGGCCCGCCACCGTAAAATCGTCAAACAGACCGGCCGAAGTCGGGCCCGCCGACCGAACAAACGCCCCAACCCAGTAAACATAACTATGACCCAAGACTAAAATCTGACACGGAGAAATCGGAACAGACATGTTAACATGTAAGGCCAGTGACGAGAATTAAAACAAGATGGCGGAGAACAAAGGAAAAAACACTCAGCTGGGTAAATCTTCGAACAGCGTCAACAATCACCTCGTGCGCAGGATGACAGCGGCAGGAACGGACGGGGCGACGCAACCGCGAATCCAGCAACGGCAGATGTATATAAATCGCAAAAATATCGCCGCAAACGGTGAACGCAGAAAGCAACCAAAATTTCCAAACCCACTCCGTCTGCTTACGCTGGGCGAAGTGACTGTTATCTTGTCACGTGCCAAGATTAACATAAATTACTGGCCATTCACCACTCATCTCGCGTTGTTGCCAGCATAAAAATCCATATGCAGCCATGTTGTGGCAGCATATTTTCATTTAATTTCTGCAAAATAACCCTGATATGGAACAAAATTAATATCTACTAAAATACAATCTTAAAACAGTTGGACTTTGGTGGCATTCAGGGAAAAAAGATGTGCTTACGAGAAGTTTGAGCAGGAAATCAGTGGTGTATTTGTCGTCGCCATCAGCCTTGACTGGAGACACCAGGTGGAGGTAAGAGGCTATCTCCCTCAGCATGGTCCTGTCAATGGGCTTGAAGTGTTTCAGGAGAGCGTCGTGGGTGTCAATGCTGGCCACGTTCGCCAGAGAAAACTTGCGCAGCTCAGCGAAATGTTTAAATGCAGCTTTCTGTTGGAAATAAACGGAAACGTTATATTGCAGTGAATCATGACTGGACGAAGTCGCCGTGGGTAAATAAATACAGTAAATAAGATATTACAGCTCAGTGTGTAACTGCAGCATATGGTAACTAGGCGAGGCAGTCCTGAATGAAGCTGATGTTAGTTGTCTTATCAGTTGTACACCCAGACAATGCCTCTGTGCCACTATGATGCCACTGCTGATGCCACATATTTACCTATTACACGACAACTCTGAAACAACTTATCTACCCTTAGTGACATGACTTTGAGACAACCCCTCTACCACTCACCTGTAGTGAGGTGACTTTGAGACAACCCCTCTACCACTCACCTGTAGTGAGGTGACTTTGAGACAACCCCTCTACCACCCACCTGTAGTGAGGTGACTTTGAGACAACCCCTCTACCACTCACCTGTAGTGAGGTGACTTTGAGACAACCCCTCTACCACCCACCTGTAGTGAGGTGACTTTGAGACAACCCCTCTACCACTCACCTGTAGTGAGGTGACTTTGAGACAACCCCTCTACCACTCACCTGTAGTGAGGTGACTTTGAGACAACCCCTCTACCACCCACCTGTAGTAACGTGACTTTGAGACAACCCCTCTACCACCCACCTGCAGTGAGGTGATGCTGTTGTAGTGGATGTCGGTCATCTCGTGGTCAGTCAAAGCCTCTCCCGTCTGCTCATTGATCTCAAAGCCAGCGTAGAACTTCAAAGTGTCCAGCAACTGTCAACATACATCCTAAGTGACACTACTAGATTGACCATTGTCAACATACTTAATAAGTGACACTACTAGACTGGCCGTTGTCAACATACTTAATAGGTGACACTATTAGGCTGACCATTGTCAACATACTTAATAGGTGACACTATTAGACTGACCATTGTCAACATACTTAATAGGTGACACTATTAGACTGACCATTGTCAACATACTTAATAGGTGACACTATTAGACTGACCAATTGGATGAAAGCACTTTATTGAATCAATCTGAATATTTAGGGAATAGTTATTGAAGTTAAATTTCATTATTACAAGTGATCAACTGTACACAATATGACTCCATTCATCTGCAAGGATGCAAGTTTAAATGAATGTTACAATATATCCTATCCAACATGTCATAAACTGACACAATTATCTATTAATCACAGCCTTTAATTCAATATTTAACCACTTTACAGACGCATAACTATGCTGTAACAACCAAGCACCTAGTCTATATCATGTACCTTTCTGGCTCTAAACTAATAAACAAACTAAATTTGAACTGATCGAAAGAGTTGCAAATGCCACAAGTGGGAGTTGATGTGGGCCTCAGACCTGGGAGAAGAGTTTGCCTTCCTCGCGTGTGACGAGGGCCGCTTGCTGTGACCTCACGACGACATGTGACCCGTCCAGGAGCAGGTTGAAGAAACGACGAGTTGGCAGTTGAGCCTCGAGGTCTATCATGAGCTCCATGAACCTCTCACAGTAGTGCACCTTGTCCTCATCTACCTCACCTATCAAACAAATACACCAGAACCAATCACGTAACCTCTCGCATTAATACACACTGCCCTAGTCTACCTCAACCATTGACTCAATGACTGTGAGGTACTTCTAGTCTACATATCTTACTGAGGTATTGACTCAATGACTGTGAGGTACTTCTTCATACCTGACTGAGGTATTGGCACAAGGACTGTGAGGTACTTATACATTCCTGACTGAGGTATTGACTCAAGGACTGTGAGGTACTTATACATTCCTGACTGAGGTATTGACTCAATGACTGTGAGGTACTTATACATACATACCTGACTGGGGTATTGACTCAAGGACTGTGAGGTACTTCTACATACCTGACTGACTGAGGTATTGACTCAATGACTGTGAGATACTTCTACACACCTGACTAAGGTATTGACTCAATGACTGTGAGGTACTTCTACACACCTGACTGAGGTATTGACTCAAGGACTGTGAGGTACTTCTACACACCTGACTAAGGTATTGACTCAATGACTGTGAGGTACTTCTACACACCTGACTGAGGTATTGACTCAAGGACTGTGAGGTACTTCTACATACCTGACTGAGGTATTGACTCAAGGACTGTGAGGTACTTCTACATACCTGACTGAGGTATTGACTCAATGACTGTGAGGTACTTCTACACACCTGACTGAGGTATTGACTCTATGACTGTGAGGTACTTCTACACACCTGACTGAGGTATTGACTCAAGGACTGTGAGGTACTTCTACACACCTGACTGAGGTATTGACTCAAGGACTGTGAGGTACTTCTACACACCTGACTGAGGTATTGACTCAAGGACTGTGAGGTACTTCTACACACCTGACTGAGGTATTGACTCAAGGACTGTGAGGTACTTCTACATACCTGACTGAGGTATTGACTCAAGGACTGTGAGGTACTTCTACATACCTGACTGAGGTATTGACACAAGGACTGTGAGGTACTTCTACATACCTGACTGAGGTATTGACACAAGGACTGTGAGGTACTTCTACATACCTGACTGAGGTATTGACTCAATGACTGTGAGGTACTTCTACATACCTGACTGGGGTATTGACTCAACGACTGTGAGGTACTTCTGCATGAGTGTGAAGAGGAAGTTGCGTTCTCGCTCCACCTTCCTCTTCGCGTCTCCCTCCAGCTTGCGGTGGTTCTTTTCAATGAGTGCCCAGAACTTGCGGTATTTTGTGTTCTTTGTGAAGATTTCATCACGTCTTGCCTATAACACACAACAAATGTACAAGGAACCTCTCTATCATAGTCTTCACCGGGACTGGGCTAAAGCGAGCTGATTATAAAGGTGACCTGAGTTTCAAGGTGACCCAAGTATCAAGGTGACACGAGTAACCTGAATGACAAGGTGACCTGAGCCTGAGTGTCAATGTGACCAGAATGTCAAAGTTACCTGAATGTCAAGGTGACATAAATGACAAGGTGACACGAGCCAGTAGCTAGACTCATTTGTTATACTTTACTGTTGCTGTAACAGAATAAAAAAGTTATATGTGTACCGAGTAAGAATGACAAGACGTGAGAGGACAGACAGAGAGATGACAGGATGTGACGTCACTTACTGGCAGCACGTTGACCCACGTGGACAAAGACACGAGTCTCTGGACTTGCTCTCGGATCATGTCAACTTCCTGCAACAGCATGGACTGAGAATAAACAGGTAGACACAGGAAATATTACTTCATAAAAATGGCACCACTGTACATAGTACAATACTAACCATGACATTACATAATTTACCTCCCTTTCATCGGTTACTGTTTTGGAGCCATTAATTACTTTTTCTTCCCTATAGCATTTTTGCCAAAATTCTAAAGTTACAATTACCTATTTCTAACAGTTGTCTTGGTAAATCAACCTTAGTAAAGGTGATACACTTGTTGTTGTAAGGAGGCTTGCAAAATTGTCAACATTACTGCAAAAGTACAAACACTACTCTTTCTTGACCCCCCCCCCCTCCCTTACCCCAAACATTACACTAAAAATGTTGATTGTTGTGACTAATAATATTAAATAGGTACTAAAGCTCTGTGTGGGTTGGAAGTCTGTGCTGCATATTACAACTCAGCCTGCAGCCCGCCCCACCCCGCATATTGTGTCAAATTCTGGCCCACAGTAACATGGCCTGCAAACCAGCCCGCACCACATATTTTGCCACATCCTGGCCCGCAGCCTGCCCCACAGTAACTTGGTCTATGGCTCAGCCCGCAGTAATAATAGACTGAACTTTTTCTTATTTAAAAAATACTTTTAATTGGGTATGAGAATTAACAAATGGTAAGATGTTTTGTATCCACCTGTCTTTTGTAACCAGTTAATTACTTGAAATTCATCTGGCCTGCAGCCCGCCCTGCACCACAATAAATTACCCCGTAGGCTACCTTTGTTAAATGTATTTGAACACTTTAATCGTGACGTGAGTCATGTGATGTAGTGATGTGATGTGATGATGTGAGTCATGTAATGTAGTGACGTGAGTCATGTGATGTAGTGACGTGAGTCATGTGATGTAGTGATGTGAGTCATGTGATGTATTGATGTGATGTGGTGACGTGAGTCATGTGATGTAGTGATGTGAGTCATGTGATGTAGAGATGTGAGTCGTGTGATGTAGTGACATGAGTCATGTGATGTGGTGATGTGAGTCATGTGACGTCGTGACATGAGTCATGTGATGTAGTGATGTGAGTCATGCGATGATGTGAGTCATGTGATGTAGTGACGTGAGTCGTGTGATGTAGTGATGTGAGTCATGCGATGTAGTGATGTGGTGACATGAGTCATGTGACGTCGTGACGTGAGTCGTGTGATGTAGTGATGTGATGTCGTGATGTGAGTCATGTGACCTACGAGACTGTTGAAGCAGTGGATGAGGAAGATGAGCAGCACAGTCTGCTCCTTCAAAGTGAGCCTCCGTCGCTCCTGCTCCTGTTGCTCTGACAGACAGAGCTTCATTATGGAGCTGAAGAAAGCCGGAAAGTTTTCAGGTTGCTTCTTGAAGCACTGAAAAATAAAGGTAAGTTGTAATCTAGCGACGTATCCAATCCTCAGAACTGATCAAGGCACTTCACAGGTTACTCCCATTTAAACCATTTCGGCATCTGGGAAGTGTTCAGACACGCAGCAATTAATGCGCAAAGACTTACTTGTACACACATATCCACCACTAACTATATCCAGGTATTCATTTATTCAGCTGCTTGAACTGGAGTAATGTAGAGTGAACAAACCAACCCATGATTTGACACAGCAACACAAGACTTGACCAGACATTGTTAGTACATCACTACATGGCCTTGCACCATTACATATATACATACATATATTATATGTATACATACATATACAAGTCATGTATGTTGTAATAAATATCAATACATCTGATTAACCACAGAGTACTTACCTCCCACGCTGGAACTCTCTCTCTGAACTTTTCGTTCACCATCACCACGACTGACAGTACATGGGCCTGACTCGCCTAGCAAACAGAGAGATATCAGGCATTTGTGTCTAGTCACTCAGTAGTCAGTGGACAGTCACATCAACACACTTTTTAAGTTTTAAAGTCATTATAGAATTGTATTTTTACTCTTTAATTCAATTTACGACTATTGTTGTTTAGCTTTTATATGATTTAACTAAATATTGTAATGTATTAATTTTTCTGTAGATTTATTATTATTATTATTGTACTGTAAAGCTCCATAGAGCACCGTGTGATTATGGTGCTATATAAATATTGTATTTTATTTATTATCAGAAAAGTTTATACAGCAGATAAAAGCACACAACATTTAGGAAGCTACATTAAAGTATTAAATATAAAAACAAACGGCACTGGTGTTTTTTTATAAATATTTTGGCTATTTAACTTTAACCCTTTTTATACCAGACGTCTGCTCAGAAATTATACCCATGTTACCAGAACAATTGGGAGAACAAACGGATATTGAAAAAAAAATTACATGGTGTGTGTCAAATTTGATTTTCTCAGCAACTACATAACATATATACAAGTGTTGTATATCAAATGAAAGCTAAGAAATGCAGCTTTCCATTGATGTGCATCATATAAATAAAACTGTTTATTCAACTATGATATTATAAGTTGAAATCAGAGGAAAGTTTTTTTGATTTTTTTTACAAAATGCATGACTGAACTTCAGCACAACTTTTCGACTATTTCTTGCATGAATAGAAAGCAACTTCAATTACAAGAGTTATAGAAAAATTCAATAGCTACATTTTGCTATAAGAATTATTCCTGTGTGACGGGTAGAAGGAATGTTATGAGCAATATTCATCAGGTATGTCAGTCTGAAAATATTAGTTTTGTAAGATGACAAGTAACAAGTATGGATATTATCATATTATTTCCTTCCAGCAGTCAATAATAACTCTGCTACTGTTTTTTGCATGAATAGAAAGCAATTTCAATTACAAGAGTTGTAGAAAAATTCAATAGCTACATTTTGCTAATATACCTGTGTGACGGGTAGAAGGAATGTTATGAGCAATATTCATCAGGTATGTCAATGTCTGAAAATATTAGTTTTGTAAGATGACAAGTAACAACAATGGATATTGTCATATTATTTCCTTCCAGCAGTCAATACTATCTCTCCTACTGAGAAAATGAGTTCCAGAAATATGTATGCTATGTGTAAACAATAAATTTATTACAAAACGACAACTAGAACTACAGAACGATCCATCGATTTACATGACAACCCTGTCTGCCAATGTTCGACTGGTTGATGTGTGCCCTCAGGCATTTCTGGTGCAGAGGCACAGAGCACTCACTACAACCATAGTTTGTGGCCTGTGCCATCCAGGGAGCAATCTGGCGCACTGACAGGGCGAAAGCGGCGAGGATCAGTCACCCAGTCGGGGTGGAAACCCTATAAATCATCCCCAGATTCGTGAAACAAATTATCAATCCACTGCGGTCTGGTTTCGTCGCCGCCATCCTGCACTCGATCCAGGGCAGTGGGTCGACATTCTCTCCCGCTAATTCTCCTTCAAAATCCTCGTTTATAAACTTGTCAACTCCCGAAATATCACTGCCTTCGCTGTCTGAAGCACCATCGTCCGCCATTTTTAAATGCTGCGACGAACAACACAAAACAAAACTTTCCAAAAACACGTTTAAAACCACTGAAATTGCCGCAATAAAATGGCGTTAGCCTTGCAGGAAGTGTGGTGTAGCCTCGTTCTCTTCGTATGACGGAAGTGGGGGATTTTAATTTATTCAATATGGCCACAACATGGGCGCATGGGCGGACACGTTGGTAAATACGCACCGATGCGTATTTGGTAAGATGCGGCAACTACGCATCGGTGCGTATTTGGTATAAAAAGGGTTAAATATGCTGCAGACATGACCTCTCTGACCCTCTCAACACGTACCTTTGGGCTAATGTTGGGCCACAGATAGTTCTCTAGATATTGACTGAACTCAAGCAGCATGACACGGCGGATGGAAAACCTGAAATAAATTCTTCGGGTTATGACCAGTAAAACCTTGCTTCATGATCACCTTTGTGTGTACGGTGTGTCGTAATTAAAGGTTACATGGACTTGCCACAAAAAGTGAAGTGCAGCATATTAATTCAGGCTGTAATTAAGGCTTCACTCCTGTAACTTGCTAAAGCCAATTTTTGCTCTGACATTTAAACTTCAATGACTGAACATGTCAGTTACGTGTTTTTGCAAGACAAAAGTTAAGACCAGGTACCTAAGATAGAAGTCTGTGTAAATATACTACACAGAGCAGATTGCACAAACATGTTTTTTTGACTAGCATTAATTTGTAGAGAAGCACTTAAAAGTTTAATCATTGGTGCTAGTTAAAATGGTAACACTGATCGAAATAATAACATCAAAATGGTTTTTACGTTAATAACAGTAATTATTACTGACAAATAAAGACTAATAAGTAAAAAAGTAAATATTAAAATGACTTGAAGCAAATACAGATGAAGCAAAGTTCAACTTACTTGGTTCCAATCAGCTCATTTGTATAGATTTGCTCAATTACCTGGACAAAAGAAACATATACGTTCATGTCTTCAAGATGTAACCCAAACTTCCCAAAGTAAACATCAGTGAATAGAGATTAGTTTTTTAATCCAGTATAAAAGTTAAATATTACGTTGAACTTATTTGTTTATTCTTATCTGGTTGTGGCTCATTAGTCATTACAGGTAGTTCATGTGTCCAACTGGACTCATCCCAACTGTGGAGTAATTTAATAATTATTAACATAACATTTAATACTACATTTCTGTGTTTATATTAACAGTATTTTCTCAGAAATAGCTGCAAAAACACTAAGCTGAAACCACTGGGCGAATAAAAAATCTATGGATTGAAACATTATATAAACTGATTTGGTTGGCTGTTCTGACTGTAAATTGTTGATAATGGAAATGTCAATTCCATAAACCAGCAACTTATGCACAGTAACATATAGTAGTGTAGTTTTATTTACAAAGATGGCAACTCACACTTGGCGTGAACGGGGCATGCGGGACATCACTGTAGGGTGCCCAGTGCGCTCTCGCTAGCTGCACACAAAACACATCAGTGTTAAATTACATCACAACAAATACTGGCGTCTTAACTATGTCATGCAATGTTAGCACTCAATAACATCTGAACAGGTGCTACATTTATTAATTCAAACGTAAATAATTATCATAATCATAATTTTAAACATGTAGAGATTTTATGTAACATACAAGCAATTATATTTATGATTTTTCTATGGTCTAATTTCTTGATATAATCTAGAAAAAGAGATTCCGTCGTATTCCACATAGCTGTCTGACAGAGTCTACACACATCTTTGCTGGTGAATTCTCTTCAATCATTCAATAACATAAATTATGATTTTCCCACCTGTGTGATGATGTCAGACTGGATCTGTTCCACAGTGGGTGTGGGGCCCTGTTTTGACTTCATGTTGCCACCGTCCTCTGCCACCTGAACGCAGCATACACAATCACACTATGTCTATTATTATAACAACCAGCATTTCTAAAGCGCTATATCTCCAGGAAAACCCGTTCATAGGTGCATACAAACACTATAAAATGGGTCCAGAACAAAATGGCAACAGACCAAAACGGCAATATTCCAAAACGGTGACATGCTAAAATGGTGACAAACACAAACAGAGCACCCAACATTCTAAACAGCTGGCTATATTTATAAAATGTGCACAATGTAGTTCTTTTAAGCAGGACTACAATAGGAGGAATCCATTTGGTGGTTTGTCTTCATCAGTGATAGTGATAGCGGTAGTTTATGTATGGCGAGCACCGCATGGCGATAATAAGGAATCATTGACTGGCAGAAAACTCTTCGATTAAAATAAATATTTATTGCATCCATATGGTGTATTATTATGTAGTCATTAAATAATATCACAAACCTATGTAGTTCAACGATTGCCACCACCGCTATCAATGAAAGTTATAAACAAAGATACGTCCAACTCTCGCAACTGGGTCCATGCACGATGGTAGCCTCGGTTACCCAGGCTCCGTGAGGTGGCAGCACTTTTAAAGTACTAAATCTCCTCTTTTCGGCCTAGTTCCGCCACGGACCGACAGTCGGTGGTTAAAGCGAGCACGATAGACGTTCGATGCATTCACGACGGACGTTCGCTGCATGGATGTGTGGAATTTATGAAACGTGATTTTATCAACATTCAAAACAAAAATTATATAACTCTGCTTCCACATCAATATAATTGTCACAAAGTTCATTCTGCTACACGTTGTAGGCCCTATCAAAAATACTTAAAGGACAAAAACGTTAACTGTTTCGTGGCATACACCTAATAGAGTTAATATAAAGTAACAATTTTCACATATACTCAATTTTTTAACGCCAGCGGTTTACCAGAAAAATATTTTTTAACACCCAGCCATCCAAATACTATGCGCTACCCCATCTTAGACAAAGAATGACGTCGACGACGGTGAGGCGCTCTCCACGTAGATTCCTTGCATGGGGTTTGGCTGTTGTCGTGAAATGGCTGCAACTCGGCAACGCGCGTAACATGCTGATGACGGTAAATATAAAGTTGTCTATTATTGTTATCGCTGAAATCATCCCATCAACTGATGATACATGTCTACTTCAAAGCATTTCTCCTCAAAATGGACCGAGCAAAGTGAACTGTACTTGGGCTGGAGGGATTCCAAACAGTACGCCCGCAAATCACCAATGTGAATCCATTGCTTCAATACTACCGGTTGTTTCAATTATTATTGCAACCGTATGCCGAACACTAAGGCATAATTACTAAAGTTTACCATAGATTTAACCACAGATTTAGATATACGTCTATAAGCAGCTGCTATATGTCACGCCAACTGAACGAACTGTCGAAGAATCGAAGTTGTTGACACTTAACGACGTCGCAGGAAGCTGACCGGCTTCAGCAGAAATATAGAATGCCGCGCGCTGAATGGCCAAGCCAAGTTAACCCTTCACCTATGGCGGCGTGTAGACCATCGTGGCTTTCGTTAGAATTTTAGACTTTAAAGTAACATTCTGAGTAAACCGCTGACGTTAAAAAATTGAGTATATGTGGAAATTGTTACTTTGTATAAACTCTATTAGGTGTATGACACGAAGCCGTAGCCTTTTTTGTGTGCTTTAATACTGGAACATAATGTCAAAATGTCAATACAATAAGCATATATATAAATATATATATATATATATATATATATATATATATATATATATATATATATATATATATATATATATATATATATATATATATATATATATATATATATATATATATATTACACTAGTTACAATTATTGTACATATCAGAATCATGAAAGCCTACGAGAAACACGTTTTTGTTGAAGAAAAGCCCATGGTAGACTAGTTTCATTGCGTGGCGTAAAATTCAGTCAAACCTGCAATACAAAAAACCGAGTTAATCGACAATTAAACCATAGAAAAAAAGTATGGAAAGCATAAAATATTGGACATGCCAACAAATAAAAATAGGCAAACCTCTTCCAATATCGGGCTAAAGAATGACAATGGTGATAACCGTTTTGATGCAGTTTTTGCACTTGGCGGGAAAGTACAAATATATTTCTGCAATATTTCTTAGTATAACTAGTTTAAAAGCTTCATGGACGAATTAACTTTCAATGATACAAACTAACAAAGCTAATAATTAAACTTCTATCAAGAAAATGGTGTTCAAAGAAATGCCTTCAAACGTTGTATTATAACTTATACGAGATGTGTAGGTAAAATACTCCTAAAGGCTCCAATTGTATCAGAAGTTAAACTGGGTTTGACAATATTTCGGTTAGGTTTCTAAGGGATGATGCATATCTTGTTACTACGACTACGATAACAACTACTACAATTACTAGAACTACTAATGACAAGGATCAGCGACGGGGAAAATAGGGCAAAATCGTACATCGAGGCAAAATTGCACATTACTCTTAAAACATTAATTGTGGAACGCCATCTTTTCGACAAACGAGTTGATGCTCCTAGCTGAGTCCGTATTTTATATAAATTAAACAAATTGGTAGCAACTCAATGATCAGTTTACATTTGAACGAGGTTGGACCACTACACTCGCCAAAAGAGTTCACAACAAAATAAGTCAAGGCTCGACCATGTGCCCACTGACTGCTATTTCGAGACACGGAGTCATAATCGATCAAGCGCAATAAATTGGAATACACGATTATGTAATTTCTCTAACTTACATAATTGTATTTTAGCATGTATTTGGACATTGGAAAGGCTTTATTACGTACATAAAAATCAACTAATCAATTCGACATTCTCCGGATGTCCGAACGCGTTATTGATAGGTGACGTCACAATAGACTCAACACTTCCGCCGCTAAGACGCAAGAGAACGAGTCTGATTTAATATATCCAGGAGCGTACAAAAACCGTTTGAAGGTATGGTTATATCTGTTTTGAAAAGACTCGCTGTAGCCACGGGCGTCGATCGGTGGGGAACGGGGGGGGGGGGGACGCGTTCCCCCCACTTTTCAGCATAGGAATTGTCCCCCCCACTTTTTAGTTCAGAAAAATTGCGAGGCATATACTATGATATAGCCTGACTCAACACGCCTCTCTCTTAAAAGCTACTACATAGGACTACCTAGACAATAGTCTCGCGATATGAAGTTCAGCAAAGTTATTTATCGCAAATTAGCACGAGGCAAACAAGTTTTGATGCATGTTTTGCTGTTAGTGCGCCATAATCCGTGGTAGTTATTTAAACAAACTTAATATTTTAATGTATTGAACGAAATTTTAGACAACTCTTCACAGTCGTCATCACAGGAGAGTTATCGAACAGCCCGTATCATTTATACGAAAAACGCTTTGTTATTTCGCTGCACATTGATGATTAAAATTTGTCGCGCATACGCAGAAAGGCCAATCGGAAAGTTTATAACTATCGGAAAAATGTAAGCCGCTGCCGGGCTCTATCAGTTTGCAACCTTGTGTTGATATTATTAATAGGCTCTAGCCATCAAACACATTTTAAATGATGAAATTTGTGTTGCACTTTCACCCTTCGCTTGCTTGATGCTTCTCGCCTACCGCAGAAGTGGCGGATTCCTGCACTTTGTGCAACTTATTCCCATATGAGTGATAAAAAATCGATCAGTGAGGGACGAGGGGGACGCTGACCACCCCGCGGCCTGAGGGGGTCAGCATAGGAAATGTCCTCATACTTTTTATGTTCATAAAACTAATTTATAGGCATATATAGCGAGACTGATCACTCCCCTCTCTTAAAAACCCTACATCGTTCTAGTAGTAAAATTAATAATAAGAACTAAACTTCCGACTACCTAGTGGAAACTCACTAGATAAATTGCTTGGTGGGCCGCAGCCCGCACCTTGCTCTTAGTCCAGTAAATATTCATCATGCCGGGCTCTGTTATTTTGCACCCTTGTGTTGATATATTAATAGGCATTAACCATCAAGCACATAATATAGATTATTAATTTTCGTTTGCCCTGTCACCCCTTTGATAGCAGCCTGATCGTCCTGGTGGATGTCTATATTGCCTACGGCGGAACAAGTAGATTTAGGCACTTTGTGTAATTTGATCTCATTTTAGAGATGACAAATTTGTTTGCCAAAAGGTGGGATTGGGAAGTCCTATACAGGCACCCCAGTAAGCTCTGCATCTTGCCACTCTGTGAATCAGACAAGCAGTGTTGGGTCCAATTAAGTCTCCCCCCCCAAATGTTCAGTGATTGGGGTGGGCCATGGCCCTTCTTCAAATATATGTTGCCAACATAACTATTGTAAATAGCATAACAAAAAGGCTTTTTTTGGTTTAGAATTAGCACCAGACCAACAATTAATTATGTTTTATATGTAAAAAAATAGTTATGTGTATTTCAGTCATATTATACATATATATATATATATATATATATATATATATATATATATATATATATATATATATATATATATATATATATATAATTGTCCCCCGTCCCCCCACTTTTAAAACCGGATCGACGCCCCTGGCTGTAGCCGATTAAGTTTTATGTTTCACAAGTGACCGCAGCCATACGGCGGCTTACTATCTGCGTGTGAAATAAGACGAGTACGAGGGCGAACGTCGACTCTGGTTTGCCGCGTTGCAACAATTGGCGGTAAGTACTAGTTGAAGAAACGCGTTGGCTTTTATCCGACATTTTCTAATACTGTACTGGTTTGTGTTCTGAAACTTCAACATGGTTGGGTCGCTCTTCTGATCCACACATTGGAAGACGTGCAAGAAAAGACAAGAAACGCTAAAGGTTACACTCGAGAAGTAAAGACAGAGGGCGAACACAGACGATACTTCAAGCGTCGGCCGAGTAACACTTTGCACTCTGAACAACTGTATGGTAAGATCACTTTCGTTTTTTCGTACTGGTCAATTCCGAGCGACAGCCGATCGTGATGCCTCTTCTGCACACACCTTTAGAGGTATGTCTTCGTGTGTGGCGTCCGATTAGTTTATGTGAGAAGGGCCAGCGTCCCGCAAGGGGCTTGACTGTGAAGGTAAGACCTTCTCACGTGTGCTGTCTTAGTATGTGTGGTCAGTGCCGGCGCGTTTTCCACGCTTCTGACCGTGAGGTAAGAACTGACCACTGTGCGGTCCTAGTGTATGTCGGGAGTTCCATAAGATCTCCCGTGTGCTGTCTGTCTTGTGTTCGTCTGGGAAGAGTGGGCCGGCGAGGAAGGATTTCGACGATTTTCAAGTAAATGCTTTAGTTGCTTTTTAGGTTATCGATCTTGATTGTCAAACGTTTACTAACATTATTGACGCGTTTTACAGGTCTCCGACTGACCACTGTGCGACCATGGTGCAGCGCGGTGCCGAAGGAACGACGCCGATCAACACATCAACTCCTGCGAAAAGGTAATGCGCAATCGCTTTCTAATTCTAGAAGGCATGTGTACATTGCTTTCATTTATTTCCAGACAAAACATTTCAAATGTTATAAATAATTATTATATTCGGTATTCTCCGAACGGTCGGCTGCATTGTTGATATGTGATATGCGACGTCACACTAAGAAGCACACTTCCGCCGCGAAGGCGCTCGAGAATGAGTCTGATTTAATAGATTCTAGGAGAATACATAAACCGTTCGAAGGTATGGTTATATCCGTCTGAGAAGAGCGCCGCTGTAGCCTAGTCAGTTTTAATTGTAATGGCCTTTATGTGTACATTGCTTTCATTTATTTCGCTGTTTGCAGGAGCTAGGATTGACACATGCTTCCCATCTGCGGGACTAACAAGATTCGGGAAGTTCCATTTTTCAGGAATCTTCATCGATGGCTCCCCCCCCTCTCTCTCTCTGTGTGTTGATGGCACCTGTTGCGAGAAAGGAATAGTTTTATCGCATTACACTATGTCTATGTCATAGAAATTAACAATAACAATTATCTAATACTACTAATTATTCTTAAGGCTACACTCTGTATATTTTGCGTGGCATTTAACTTATGTTATCATTCCAATTGTATTATTTCAGGATGACCCAGACATGTCGCTGGAGGAGCCAACAACACTGACTGCGCCACAGACCAAGGAGGCAGCGAGGACTCAGATGACGAGAGAAACCGTCCTACTCATTCAACATCTGCGTCAACATCAGCCAGTGCAACGAAAATGAATAAGAGAGAAGTTGACGAATCTGCCTGCGAAGCATTAGGTACTATTCAAGACTATGTACTTCACAAGTGGCCCAACATTGATACTGCTGGTGATGCTAGTGCAACTTCCTTTGTTCGCTTAGTATAATAAAACTGACTGGAACACAACTCTTCATTGTCCGTGGTACATTATAGATATAGTAATAAATAACAGTATCTGTCTACGCCATATCTCTAGCAATAAAACCATTCACAGGCGCATTACACTTTAGATTAATATACAGATTACCTTAACATTTAAATAGAGATGTAGTTGTAAAATAAATAGATCAGTAAAAAGTTCAGTATAAATTAATAATATTAGTCTTAATAATACTTTTTAATTTCTACCTTCTTCTTTTCTCCGGACCCAGATCTTCTCTGTCAGTGTCTTTACGAATATGCACGAACGAGCACCATGGGAACGCAAATGACAATGAAACTAATACTGATAAATAATAGTTAATTATATTACAATTTAAAAATAAATAAATAATAAAATAGTTGATAAATAGTAGATATTAAAATAGTAGATATCAAAAATAAATAATGTTAATTATACTACAATTAAAAAATAAATAATAAAATAGTTGATAAATAGTACGTACTAAAAATGTTACGTCAAATGCTCCTTCTTTGCCCTGGCGGACGACAGTAAGACCATGTAGGTAACACCTATGGGTATGTTTGTTCATTCGTGATATGTCATTTATGATAATAAAGCACATGCTAAAATTTGTTTACTCTACAAGAATGAAAACAGTTGTATTCGAGAACGAGTGTAGCGGATAAGTGCTATGCCGAACAGCATTATGGTTTCGTAGTCTTTTCACGACAAAATTTCCGTTCGAACAGTGTCCCAATTTTATAAAGATACCCTACCTGCATGGCAGATCGATGATGTCGAAGGTACTAAAATAATAATAACTTGCAATGACGATGCAATTTAAAGCGGTTAACATGTTTGAAGAAAGGAGGACTCACAAGTGGAACGATTCGCAAGAATATAGCCGCTGTAAAATATAATACAGCAATTGTCGGAGTACCTGGATACTAGTCTCGTGACCTACAATAATACATGGGCGTGCGGGAAGATACTTTACTTGTAATAAGGACGCGCTGCGGCAAGTGGCAAACAACGAAGTGAGGCCGTAACCACACGCGCGGTGCTCCTGAACGACGGGCTCTAGTACGAAACCATACAACTCCAGAACAAAACCAGTGCTACGGCACTCTGAACCTGGGTGTGCCCCTCAACGTTTGTGCATTCAGCATAGCTGTTTCTATTAAGAGGTGTGTGTGATGTGCGCCCAGTCGTACGCAGCCGAATTATATGATTATGACATCAAAAACCGTCAATGGACATATCTAAGTAAGACTAAGTTGATAGGTGGGTTTTACAGCAAGCGCTGCATGCATTGATCGCTGTGGTGCATTTGCGTTACTTTGCCAAGACACTGGTAAGTTCCACTAAACAATAGTTACTAATTTACTATGCTATATTCCTGATGAAAAACAAGCAGCGTCAGGTAAACGAAGCTGTCCTAGCTGACATGGTACTGTCATCTCTGTTTTACAAATATGAAAAGTCGCGACTTAGAAAGGTATTATTAATGTTATGACGATAGAACTTAACGCCAACAACAGGTCCCACGTCAGTTAAAAAACCTGCCCTGCCCAATGTTAATAACAGACCACCCTTCCTCCTCGAGGTGTTCTTCCCGTCTGATTACTTAATTACTGTCGAGACTCGTCGTCGTCCTCGATCTGTACCATGCAGTGTCCTCTGTCTATCCCTTGTATTTTCTCATTCATTTCTAACTTCTTCCTTTCTCCGGACCCAGATCTTCGCTGTCAGTGTCTTTACGAATATGCACGAACGAGCACCATGGGTACTCATATGACAATGAAACTGGTGTGTTTTAGGAGAACGTCTTAGGTTGAAGCACCGCGTTGAAAAGAAGTACGCAAGACCGTCTGCAACACAGCCATATGAAAATAAAAATATTAAACGTCGGATCTTGCCAAAATTTAGCGGAAAGATAAGGCACGCCAAAGCCTTCCAGCGGAAACCCTTGATTGAACGTCTCCAAAACCCTCCAGCTGCGCCTCTGTCGTCTTAAGGCTCACCAAAGAACTGCAATTACATCTCCTCCCACTGCCTAAATGTAGGGTGGGGGATGAAGGTATCTTGTAGCAAATGTGCATCCGGCTTTATGCAAAATGGCCGTTTGCAATTGTAGACCTGCGTATGCAGCAGGCGTCTCATGGCGGTCCATAGTCCATATTAATCTCGCTTAACCACTGTTGGTCGGCTGCGGAATTAGCTGAGAAGACAGTCTGGTGAGTCTGTCGGGTTTTGAATATTTATCCGCGTGATCTATACAATGCTGTCACCTCACGGACACTGGCTAATCCTGTCGTAATTTCTATTTTTATAAACAACTGCAAATTTATGTTTATATTTATTTTGTTTATAAGTTTAATTTTGAATAGTTTTTATAATACAGCATTATTTGATAAAAAGATATCCTTATTTAATGTGTATGCTATCCGTGTGGGGCTAGGCAATTCTGCCACCTCACGGATACAGGTTAACCCTACCGTAATTTTTCTTTTATAAATTTGAATTTTTACTTACTTTTGTGTTAATTAATATAATTTCATTGTTAACTACTTTTAATATGACATAATTATCTTGTAAAAGTATGTCGTTATTTTAATTTTATTTCATAGTTGGCCTGATAGCCAATCAGCGTCTCTACCCTAATCTTGGGTAAGGCAGTCGAAAATGCAGATTCACTCTTTCCCCAGGGGGAGTTGAGGGGCTAGCCTCGGTTACCCAGACTCCGTGAGGTGGCAGCACTTTAAAACCCCTCAACTCCGCCTGGGACATTAATGGGCTTAAGTTTCTACATCCGGGTAGCCTTACCCCAGATTAGGGTAGAGATGCTGATTGGCTCTCAGGCCCAACTAGGAAATAAAAATTAAAATAACGATATACTTTTACAAGATAATAATATCATATGAAAAGTATTCAACATTTGTAACACAAAATTAAGTAAGTAAAAATTCGAATTTACAGTTGTTTATAAAATAAGAATTACGGCAGGATTAACCAGTATCCGTGAGGTGGCAGCATTGTCTAGCCCCATATGGATAGCATACCGATTAAATAAGGATACCTTTTTTTATCAAATAATGCTGTATTGTAAAAATTATTCAGAATTAAACTTATATTAACACAAAATAAATAGAAATACAAATTTGCAGTTGTTTATAAAAAAAAATATTACGGCAGTGTCCGTGAGGTGACAGCATTGTATAGATCACGCGGATACCAAACAAAAGCCATAAATGGTACCAGACTGTCTTCTCGGCGTAGTTTCGCAGCCGACTCACGGAGCCTGGGTAACCGAGGCTGAGTCCATATTCCTCAATTAGTTGTGCCAAACTACGCCAGATGTCGCTGTTTGCGGAATTTCACACAAAAACTGGTGACGATTCACACATAACCTCATAACCTACATGTGAACGAGAACTTTGTGGCGTGGTTTTATGACTGAATAAGCGATTATTCGTTTACTCGGATAATCATTATTAAATATGAGTGAATTTAGGATCACGACAAGTAGAGAGGGTTCACGGAGTTTTGGAGGTACTTTTCCAGCTTTCTCATCTTCACTGGCTCAGCCTCAGTTCAGAATCATTATTTTCAATCTGATTCTCTTCACTTAAGGCTCTTCTTGACACAATGTGTCTTATGAGCAAATATAGCAACGATAAGTCAGACTCATGCAAGACTCAAGAATAACCTCAGTCCGGGCCAGAGTGAGAGTCTAGTAGTAGTACTACGGTTTAGAAGAGTCTAGACAACGAAAGGTGACCGTGGGTGGCAATTAATTTTGGTAATCTTCCAGTAAGTGGCCTAAATCATTACGTCCAAATTATTATGACCTTTTCAAAACGGTTTTACCACCTCTTTCGGTGTGTTTGGAATATCATTGGGTAATCTTATACTTAACTGGCCTAAATTGTTACTGCCTTTTAAACCCATTTTTTCACCTTATTTTCAATTCAATGTGTATGTGTTCGCAATGTGATTCTACATCACTTCCGGTACAAAAAATTCAGATTAAGAAAATTTAATTTGTGTTTTAGAACAATTTAAACAGCTCACGCCTCCGCGGTTCCGGTGCCTCTGGGAGGCGCATACAGCTCGCGCCATATTTGCAGCGTTGACATCGTGTTGTTTACTTCGACTCGGCGTGTTTAAATTGTTCTAAAACACTAATTAAAGCAATTAAATCTGGCTTTGTTGTACCGGAAGTGATGTAAAATCACATTGCGAACACATACACATCGATATAACATGAACAAACGGTTTCAAAAGGCCGTAATAATTTAGGCCAGTTAAGTATAAGATTACCTATCATTGTACGTCATTTCCGGTACAAAGAAGGAAGATATGTTTAAAATTGTGTTTTAGATCAATAATTATTTAACGATTATTTAATGCTGTCCAGTCGACGTAAACAAGCCAGTGGCAATATCACAGAGCGTGAGCAGTTATCGCATCATAGACGCATCAGGGCTGCAAAGGCAGTGTCTTGCATGTGCATTGCGAATTCAAAATAAAAAACAATTAGCAATATTTTATAAATTTAAACTTAAAACAACTAAATTTGCATTACACAGAATCATTTTTTTAATGTAGCGTTATGTTTGGGGACATATCCATAAATTGCAAAACATCGCCTTTGTGGTCATGATGCCTGTGGGAAACTGCTCATGCCCTGTGATGTTGGCTAGTTTATAAGAATCGCGTTGGTTCTTAATTTATTTAAAAACTGTACACCGTTCATGAGTTTTATTCAGTTCAGCATTCGACAGTGTGTACTATTTTAACATTTATATATAATACACATGGACGTTGGTTGTCAATCTCAATAAGTTTTATAAATCATGCATAGACCGCACAACTAGCACATTGGATTTCAATCGCTTTTGTGGTGGTGGCGTCCCTGGCGAAATATACTGTATAACGCACCCCATTTGTAACGTGGTTCCATTTCATGTCCCCCCAGACCCAACTAACTACTGCGTTATACCAAGGCGTGACTGTGCACCCTCTTGATTGCCATGTCAAACGTGTAGGTCTACTAGTTACTTTGGTACGAGAAGGTCATTTTGGAGAAATATGAAAAGGGGGTAACTGGAAAGAAGTTTGCAAACCACAATAACATGATGATGACAACATTTCACATTTGTATTTTATCACAGGTCGAGGGGGAAACAATCGCGGAGGGCGCGGCGGCAGAGGAGGCCAGGGGGGATACGACAGTAACCGTGGAAGTCGGGACTACAATAGTGGAGGTGGTGGTGGTGGCGGCTATGGGAACTACTCGAGTGGACGAGGAGGGCGCAACCCCTATGTGTACAAGTCACGCCCACGGAGACAGTCAGGCAGTCAGTACCGCAGCCGCATGGGAAAAAGTAAGTCTACATGTTTTCCACTTGCTGTTATATTTCTTTGTCTTAGATTTTCGTATAATTCTAGTCATTCCATTTATTTGAAATAAATCATTTGAAACTATACTTACTATAGCCACCTTTTTAAAAATGACTCAGGACATATTTGTTTGAAATCACATTCCCAGCCTAAATTGTAGCCAGTACTGTGCTCCATCGATGACTCTTACCTACCCCCTTAATGACGATGGAGCTATATATGAATGTTTAGAGAGATATTATGTTTTGCAATGACTTAGAGAGGATGACAGTTATAGCACTAATAGAGAAACAACAGGCAAAGGGGCAGGTTTGTGAACCGACTAGATAAAACGATTTGTGAGAGTGGATAAGACAATGATGGACGCACTGAGAGTGGAGGTTGCACTGTTCAAGGACAGTTTTAAGACAAAATTGGTGCGGAGTAGATTGAAATGGGCCGGTCATGTGGAAAGAATGTGAGATGAAAAACTGGTAACTGGCAAAGAGATCAGATGTCCAGGAAGTGGAGAGAAAAGGAGGTGAGAAAGACCAAGAATGTGATATGCGGACTGGATTAAGAGAGATCTGAAAAGAGTGGGAGGAAAATGAAGAACAGCGGCAAAAAGATTAGATTTGGAGGCTGTTGACGAAAAGCGTAGTGAGAGAAAAGATGAAGGTAACCATGGCTAACCTCACCCTGATGACAGGGATGCCAAGAGAAGAACAACAGTGTACATGTGTACATGCCTGCAAATGGGTCAGCAGTCAACAGTCAGCACTGTGAAAATGTTTGTAATACTGGACTGACTTACACCCATCTGTCAAGCCAAGGGGTAGTGCAGAAGTAGCAGTTGTCATCAACCTTTCCAGCATAGCTATATGTAGAGACTTTTCCACCCGTCATATGGACGGGCAAACACCGTCGTGGACAAAAAAGGTCTTCTAAAACCATAGATATTGTCAGTTATGCCTCAAAAGTGAGTGTAAATGGTGTCACATGTGTGTTTGTAGTCTAGTTTAGGTCATTAGACACGTTTAAAGTTTGTAAACTGGCTTAACAGTTAACATCCATGTGTCCACCAAAACATGTGTGACTGGCAATAATTTGGTCCTGCATAAAGCCCTGCATTCCAGTGTCTTGATGTTTTTCCCAAGGCATTTAATTTCTACTCACTAATTGCAGTATGCGATGTAGCAGATGATAACCTTATAATAACCACTCTAGTGGCATCACTGCAGGAAGGACAATTAACAGTATTAAAAACCCAAAATATAGCTATCTATGGGTTTACTCCAACTGTTGAACTCATGATAAATCTTATATATAGACCAATGATCCAAGGTGTTCACTGTTATGTGTAGTAGTGATTAGATCATGTGGTGCATGTCAGGCTGATAAATATCTTAGCTAGGCTAGCGCTGTCGATCGCCATTTGCGCCATAGGCGAAACGGTTTTCTATTTGGCGAAAATAAATTAAACCTCTTCGCCAAATTGGCGAAACGTTATATCTGTCATTATTATTGATGTTATCAGCAATACATGGCTGCATTATTCAACACCCAGCTCTGTTAAAGTTGCCTAAACGATCGCACATTCAACTGACCCAAATAACCAGTCGGCGTAACGTGACCCACTGGGTAAACAATAGGTCGCTAATCCCTCCACTTAGCCATGCTCACAGACAATAGGGGAGCATAAATCAATCAAGAATTGTGTTTACTAGACAATGGGGACCTGCCTGATGGCACTAATTACAAGTTTGAGGCAAGTACAATGCTGAACCCGACAGGTTCCATATTATCGCTCAGTATCGCCGGCGCAGTCACATGGCATTGTCAATGATTAATCAATGTGCCATCTGGTAACTATTCAATAAAATGCCAATATAGATTGTAATTCATGTATGTTTGACAACTTTATAGATAGAAAGATGCATGTCAAAAACGTGTTTTATTAAATATAGCCTGCGTCACCCAGGCCAGGATTACAGCCAGCCACAGTTAACTAATTTGGTGAATTACTGTATTCAATTACTGAGCAGTCAAATGAAGTTTTAAGATAGGTAATAATTATTATCAATACACAGTTTGAATCACTCCAGGGCAGCAAGAGTAGAGTAGGTGGTTCTTAATTATTTTGCCTTGTTATAAAAGTGTATCTTTCAATTTATGTTATACACACCTGTAATCTAAATTTTATTACATTAATAGTATGTGTTAGGTGCTGTTTCTTTATATTTTGCAAAATTCCCAACAGTTGTTCAGGTTTCATTTTATTGTTAAACAATGTTCTGTTAAATTATACTGGATGTTTATTTGCATTATATATGTTTAGATAAATATATAAATGTTTAGTTAATTAAAATAGGACATTTTTTCCTTGTGGATTTTGTATAGAATTTTTTATTATATTATGTCTTGCTTTGCACTTTTAAGCCGGGTAATTTAATTGATCTAAAAAAATGGCTAAAGAGAATCTCATTTGGCTAAACAAATTTCTGACCTTTAGCCAAATTGGCTAAACAGATTTTAGGCACTGCGCTAGCCTAGCTTAGGATTTCTAGTATCATGTCAGGCAGACAGGTATTGTTTAAGATAATTGATAAGTCATATTCCGTGATTTTAAAGCATGCATTCTTAAATTAATGTTTCTTTAATCTTTACTGAAGATCTGTTTTTGCACATGATTTCTTCTCTGGCAATGGGAGTGCATGTCCATGAGGCAAGGCACCAGTAATGGGAACTTTAGGCCCGATATTACTAGAAACTCTTGCTCTTTACTTTTGTTATTTTCCTTCAGATGATGGCGTGACACCCCTATCCCGACTGGCAGATGATGACGATGAAATGGGAGATGAAGAAGGGAAGAAACAGCCAGTCCCACGATAGTATGTCAATGAGTATTACTGTTTTCTTCTCTCCTTGTAAGTCTGCCGTGAGGTTCACCTCAATACTAATTCGTCTATTTCTTTCTCTCTCTCGTGGATGTAGTCAGGTCAGGTTACAGCATCGTAGTGCGACCCACAATTAATGCAGTAGGTCAAATCTAGAATAAACAATAAGCCACCACTGCAGTGTGGTGGCATCTGTGTCGCCTAGATGCAGGGCATGCTCCTTTTAACCCTTTAGACCTCAGCCATTTTTTGTGTAAAGCCCCTGGTTCCTCAGAAAAGTAGGTCAGATTCTGAAAAATGACAGGGGTGTCCGTTGCACTTGAATGCATAATTAAAATATAAAAAGATAAAGGTAAGTTCTTATATAATGCCGTATCCAATCCTCAGGATTGCTCAAAGCGCTTTACACTTTACTTTCCTGGCAGACCTGTTCAAACAGACGCCATCTCAACTTCTCTGGGAAGCATCCAGCCATATGCTGCAATTAATGCGCGAAGGCTGCTCATACACATATCCACCACTGCTTATAGCCAGGTATTCATTTATACAGCTGAGTGAACTGGAGCGACGTAGAATGAAAAAAACTTGCCCAAGGTTTTAACACCGCAGCACAGGATTCGAACCCAGGTCCTCTTAGTCGAGAGTTCGAAGCTCTACCCCTGAGCCACTGTGCTCTACAATTAAGTAAACTAGATGTGGCTGGAAATTTGTAACAATGAAGAGTAAGTCGTTTCTCATACACTTTTTGACATTTTGCAAGCCTTCGATGTTCCATTCACTATGCAAGTGTTTGTTGTTGCAGTAAGCCCTATGGTGGTCGTCCTCAGAATCGGAATGCGAGACGAGGACGGCCAGCAATGGACAACACAAGCCACGGAGCTCTCAAGCGACTCGGTCTGCCAGTCAACCGTGGCCGACAGGACGGCATGGAGCCACAGCGCTGGAAGATCATTGTAAGGGAGCATACAGGCATTGTGTTCTTTATTCTGTATCTAATGGTGTGTATCGTGGTCTATCGAGAGACTCCACGTCTGAAATGTTGGTGGTGTGCAGTGGATATAGCATTGCAGTCTCAGTCGAGAGAGATCCCGGGTCTTAATTCTCTTGTTAACCATTAGGGGATAGTTGCTTAGTCCTTGTTAGTTCAGGCATCTGTATAAACAAGTACTGGTTTGTTGTGTATTAAGCAGACAATGACGCTGTGATTTACTTTGGAATGTTCTGTAACCCTGTGTGTATTTATTATTTAAACAATATTTTATAGTTCATCATATTCCAGATTAAATCCTGCTCAAAGGTGCTGTCAGTCATTGAATAAAAAATACATTAAATGTCCTAAACTTATTAAGTAGAAGTACAAAATAGAAGGTAACAGAAAACGAATTAGAATTAAAAGTAGCATATAAAATTATATGTAATGTAAGTTAGATAGACTGATAGTATGTAAGTTAGATAGACTGATAGTATGTAAGTTAGATAGACTGATAGTATGTCAGGTAGATAGACTGATAGTATGTCAGGTAGATAGACTGATAGTATGTCAGGTAGATAGACTGATAGTATGTCAGGTAGATAGACTGATAATGTATACAGCTACATATTTTGCCTGTTGCAGATTCCACACGGTCGTTCATGTGACAAATCCTTCATTGTCAACTCCATCACACAGATGATTAATATGCCATTTGTGCCTGACCAGGTAAGGCAAAAGAGATTTCAAAGAGCTATATAAAGTTGTGTCATAAACAAATTATATAATATAAAAGATGGTGGAAAATCATTTATGCAAATGATAAATTATAGTGGTCCAAGTATTGATCTTTGTGGAACGCCAATTAAAAACAATGAAACAAGAATAACACACTCAAACTATAGGACAAAGGCCTTCAGGGCCTCTTCCCATTTTTTGGTTTCACTATAAGATCTGTTCAGTGGTTGCTTTCAGTTTCACTATAACATCAACACTGTTCTTGCTTTCAGTTTCACTATGAGAACAACTCGGTGGTGTTCTACGTAGACAGCCGCCGGACGGCAGAGGCCATTGTTGGTATCTCGAAGCAAATCACAAAGAAGGATGGCTTCAAGGTACAGTCACATCTTACTTTCCTTATAAGTTTTGTGGTAATGATAACATTTTGAGTACAATAAGTATAGTAGGGCCAGAAAAGTAGGCATTATATATTTTCACAAAATGATAATGCAAACATACACATAGTAATAAAGTTAATTCGAAGATGGATAAAGAGTTTCTGTGAATCCCAGTACAACACTGAACTAATGTTTGATTCGACATCCTAAACATTGCACGTAACACGAGTTGCGTGTGGCTGAAATCACCTAAAATTAAATCACATGACTGGAGGTCGACCATACTCCTGGTGGGCGATTTTGTTGGCTGAAATTAGATTCAGAGTTTTGCAAAGGGGATCAGCAGGAGTTCTGCTGACTGGTGCTGACATCATCGGCAGCGACCCCTGGCACACTAGGATATACACAGGCATCTTTGTGTCTCCCCATCACGTCTCCCGTGTCTTTCAGATGCTCATCCTGATGCAGCGTGGAGGCTCAGCTCCAGTACCACTCACAGAGGACACGATCACAAAGCTCAAGGTACGATTTGTCTCCTTCTTTGTGAACCCGAGTCAAGCAGCAACATTGTGAATGTTTATTATGTTTACTTAAGGCATTATAACCCATCCAGTGTATTTATTTATTTCCTTAACCCTTTTTATACCAGACGTCCGCCCAGAAATTATACCCATGTTACCAGCACATTTGGGAGAAAAAACGGATATGGAAAAAAAATGTACATGGTGTGTGTCAAATTTGATTTTCTCAGCAACTACATAACATATATACAAGTGTTGTATATCAAATGAAAGCTAAGAAATGCAGCTTTCCATTGATGTGCATCATATAAATAGAACTGTTTATTCAACTATGATATTATAAGTTGAAATCAGAGGAAAGTTTTTTGATTTTTTTTACAAAATGCATGACTGAACTTCAGCACAACTTTTCGACTGTTTCTTGCATGAATAGAAAGCAACTTCAATTACAAGAGTTATAGAAAAATTCAATAGCTACATTTTGCTATAAGAATTATTCCTGTGTGACGGGTAGAAGGAATGTTATGAGCAATATTCATCAGGTATGTCAGTCCGAAAATATTAGTTTTGTAACATGACAAGTAACAAGTATGGATATTATCATATTATTTCATTCCAGCAGTCAATAATAACTCTGCTACTGTTTTTTGCATGAATAGAAAGCAACTTCAATTACAAGAGTTGTAGAAAAATTCAATAGCTACATTTTGCTAATATACCTGTGTGACGGCTAGAAGGAATGTTATGAGCAATATTCATCAGGTATGTCAGTCCGAAAATATTAGTTTTGTAAGATGACAAGTAACAACAATGGATATTGTCATATTATTTCCTTCCAGCAGTCAATACTATCTCTCCTACTGACAAAATGAGTTCCAGAAATATGTATGCTATGTGTAAACAATAAATTTATTACAAAACGACAACTAGAACTACAGAACGATCCATCGATTTACATGACAACCCTGTCTGCCAATGTTCGACTGGTTGATGTGTGCCCTCAGGCATTTCTGGTGCAGAGGCACAGAGCACTCACTACAACCATAGTTCGTGGCCTGTGCCATCCAGGGAGCAATCTGGCGCACTGACAGGGCGAAAGCGGCGAGGATCAGTCACCCAGTCGGGGTGGAAACCCTATAAATCATCCCCAGACTCGTTGGATTCGTGAAACAAATTGTCAATCCACTGCGGTCTGGTTTCGTCGCCGCCATCCTGCACTCGATCCAGGGCAGTGGGTCGACATTCTCTCCCGCTAATTCTCCTTCAAAATCGTCGTTTATAAACTTGTCAACTCCCGAAATATCACTGCCTTCGCTGTCTGAAGCACCATCGTCCGCCATTTTTAAATGCCGCGACGAACAACACAAAACAAAACTTTCCAAAAACACGTTTAAAACGACTGAAATTGCCGCAATAAAATGGCGTCTGCCTTGCAGGAAGTGTGGTGTAGCCTCGTTCTCTTCGTATGACGGAAGTGGGGGATTTTAATTTATTCAATATGGCCACAACATGGCCGCATGGGCGGACACGTTGGTAAATACGCACCGATGCGTATTTGGTAAGATGCGGCAACTACGCATCGGTGCGTATTTGGTATAAAAAGGGTTAATTATTTATTTACTAATACTTCGCAGAATCTTGTTAAGTAACCCTGACATGACATGGAAAGAAAACATTGACTGTATACCATCAGAGTTTGTACAACTTTACTACATATTGCAAGGTATAATAAGCCACAGATAGGCAGTTCCAACTGCACTAAAATATCCACATCCTATCCCACTTGGGCATTTTTATACTACAAACTATGAGTATGATGTCAGTATAAATGTAACTTGCGTATATACGCAACTGATAAAAATGTGCTTGGTCTGACCAGCCAACTGACTGACCATTATTACTGTGTTGGTGTAATTGAGTAGCACGTAAACTGAAATCAAGAGACCTGTCACATGTCTGTGCTGTAGGTGTGCATGAGCAAGAGATACGATCCCGCGACGAAGACGTTGAATCTGGAGAACTTGTACTACGACACAGACTTGAGCAGTGAAGGCATCCACATGGTGCTCAGTCGCCGCACCGTCATGTCTGCCGTCATCACCATCATCAAGGAGAACATTCCGGAGGTGGGTGTCTTCAGTTGTCGGGTAGAGTCTGTGGTCAAAGGGTAAAAGCAAGTTCTTATATAGCGCAGTATCCAGTACTCAGGACCGTTCAAAACGCTTTACAATTTAGTTCTCCGACAGACCTGTTCACTCAGACACCATCTCGGCTTCTCTGGGAAGCATCCAGCCATATGCTACAATTAATGCGCAAAGGCTGCTCGTACACATATCCACCGCTGTCAACTGCTCAGTATATCCAGATATTGTGTCAAGGGTTTATTTTCGAGTATCCTCTACAGTGTGTGAGTTCCGTAAAGGTTACACATTTACACAACATTGCAGCCACGTAGTTTTTGTTACTTTCATATATGACTAATTTGCCATGTCACTGGAGAGGCAGATGTTCCTACATTTGCATTAGGTGATATCATTTAGAAATTCATTAAATAACATTAATATTGGAATCTTCTTTATGCAAACACTCCAGTAATCAAGAAACTGTCTCAATAGTAAGAAGCTGTTCATGGTTGAACGTTGTTATTGTGTAGTTACCCCTGTTATTGTGTAGTTACCCCTGTTATTGTGTAGTTACCCCTGTTATTGTGTAGTTACCCCTGTTATTGTATAGTTACCCCTGTTATTGTGTAGTTACCCCTGTTATTGTGTAGTTACCCCTGTTATTGTATAGTTACCCCTGTTATTGTGTAGTTACCCCTGTTATTGTGTAGTTACCCCTGTTATTGTATAGTTACCCCTGTTATTGTGTAGTTACCCCTGTTATTGTGTAGTTACCCCTGTTATTGTGCCTACAGTTGGCATCACTAGGTCTCAGCAACAACAAGCTGTACAACATCGACCCGATGTCCTCACTACACCAGGCTGCCCCAGATCTTGTCCGACTCGATATTGGCGATAATGTGGTACGTATTCCTTGGCCAGTGCACATTTACATAATTACAAACAGAAGCAGGACACTTCGCCGGTGAGAATGGTCACGGAAACCATGTATTTTAATAAATTACTAAGGTCGTTGCCATGGCATCAGTGGCTAGTACTTGTATTTGGTGATCTTGACAAATTACGAAGAAGGTCATCTTTTGTGTAGTACAACCTGTTTTGGGGCAAATGTGTTATTATTGTTTGCATTTAGACAACTTGTCAGACATGAGTGCTTATTGAACTGTTGTAAAAACCACAACGTACAGCAATGTAAAATGAAAATCCCATAAAAGACACATGGCCTATAATCGTTACTACTCTCTGTGCTATGTAGATCTCTATGATATTTTGTGTGTATGGTAGTATGGTAAATTCAATATTAAATCAGACAGTTAAGAGAAGACAACAAGGTATTTATGACCTGATTTTCTCAGTATGGTGTAGCAGAAACCAAGTTGATGACTACAGTTTATAATCCATATTTTATCAGCCTATGCCAAGGCTTTATGCAAATCTGCCATCCAAGAGGTTTTATTGCTATCAAGCCTTATAACAATACTGCTAAGATGATTACCATAATACATAATTACTAACAAAACTTCCCCTATTGCCTTAGTTAATTTTTATCAGTCGGAAACTACAACTGTCATCCATCGTTAGAATATCATTCTTGTGTCCTGTCCCCAATCAGCTCCAGGCCTGCGGAGTGTGCCATCTGTCGTGACACACAGGCCCTGTTCTCAGATAAGTTAGGATAACTCAAAACGTTTTATATTCAACCCAACAGACCAGTTAATTCCAACACCAACTCAAGTTTTCCTGGAAAATGTTGACACTTGAGAATAAACAATGGCCAGTAGTGGCTGTTCCGGTGTAGTGAGCAACATTGCCAAAGTATCAGAACAACCACAGATGCATTCAATGTCTGGCCATGTCAGTTGACTGTCTAGTGCTCTAGCCACCAGACCACGATGCTCCATGTTCAACTGCCGTGTCTAACCAAGTCCTTACTCCCTTCACATATAATAATAATAAATAATACTATATTTATTTGGTATAGCGCCACATCCATAATCGTTCATGGCGCTTCGCAACATATTACAATTTAAAAGACATAAAAAGATATATATATATAAAATAAGACAAATACTAGTGTTTAAAAAATATGTATAGGTATATAAATAAATAAAATTAGTAAGGTATTAAATAGAGTAGCACTTTTAAATAAATTACGTATTAATCATAAAAATACATAATAATCGGTCTAGGATATAATTTCATTACAATGAAACTGATAAATGACAAACATAATTATTATTAGTAATAAATAGTTTAGTATATGTTTAAAACATATGTTCTCATGTTGTCATTTTGTAGATCCGCTCGCAGGGGTATCTGGCCCCCCTCGAAGGGATGAACCTGGTTGAGCTGCGACTCGCTGGCAACCCACTGTGTGACGGATTCAGCGACGACGCTGCATATGTCAGGTAATGCCTGTAGGAGGAGTACTTGTCCTGCTCTCGACAGTGTGCCGAGATGTGGTTTGGATGTCGCGACGTGTGCCTTGAGAGTCACGTAGTGGTCATGACACGTGACATGAAGATGATGACTTGTGGCATCAGTCAGAACCTGTGGCCTCAGAGTCACTGTGCAGCTGTATGAGCATCAGGGATCATTCATTGTTCACAATAAAACGTAATCAGCATCCACGTATACCTATCACAAAGCATACAATGTTAAAATGGCATTAACAATTCTAAACTATATTTACAATAGTTTATAAAATCACCATATATTTTTCCAATTTCACTTCCTCTGCAAACGTAGTCTGCCCGTCTCCAGCGTTTCCAAACTTTTCTTTCTTCCAAACCCACTACACCCTTTCCCTGTTGTTCTCCCTTCCCTGTACACATCTTGACCTTATCTGTTGCTGTTCTTGTTCTTGGTGATTTCTGGGCTGCCAAAGAACATTATCCTCATCTATTTCCCTTGCTTTTTCCTGCTCTCAGTCACTCCCTCGGAATCTCTCCTTGTGATCGATGCTAACAGTTCTAGGATGTAAAATCTTGTGATTCACATTTAGGTTGTTGGCACATTTCCACGGATATACTACAGTGTATATTTCAGGGTGATGTGTTTACAACGCTACAACACACTACGCTACAACGTTACAACGCTGTCGTCCCTGTCGTATCTAATCTTTTCTGTTCATCTGTAATTGGTGGATCCCTGTAGTCTTTGTGGAGACTGCAGGGATCCTTCAGTTGCTATCAACAGCAAGGGATATGTCAGTGTTTCATATAATTTTTAATCTGGCTGGTTAGGCAAAAAATCAGCCAATTAAAGATGCTTATGGTATCTTTTGTGAGGTGAGCCTTCGCAATGTTCAGTCAAATGTTTCTGGGAGACCCCAATAATATGAACCCCCCAGTAAAACTGTGTCACAGTGTCACAGTGGACAGTGGTCTACAAATGGTGTGTGTAAGTGTGGCTAAGCGCTGTCAACTGTACGTCACACTAATCTATCATCATCTGCTCTCAGTGGGTGATAATAGGTAGTCACTAGTGGGTGACCATCTGTGTCAACTCTCAATGCTTGATTGCAGACATATATTTGATAACTGCACCAATGAATCATTTGAATAACTTGGAACTTGTCATTTCGTATATTATTAGACAGTGAAATACAGACTTGATTGCATCAGTGATACACAAAGGTGGCCAAAGCTGGGGTCTTCTCTCTCTCTCTTGCTCTGTGCCCCTAAACAAAGTTGTCAGGAGTTTCCTAGTTTGCTTGGCTGGGGGGTCTACACTTGGAGGGATTACTACGTTACCTTATAACATCACTGGATCAACACTTCACTGATACCTTTAATGAGATCAATGTGACGTCAGTCACAGAAGTGAGCAACTTATCGGCCAAACAGACAACACGACCAGTCAACATCAGCGAAGCATGACACATTATCACCATGTCATCAGTCACAATCATGTCCTCGCAACCAACAGCTGCAAGTAATGCCACGCAAACCAAATGGTGACACGACCTGGTCACATGACGCGGTCACATGACATGGGCGGCAGCCAATGACGGGTAAGATCACCCAGAAGGGGTGACGACCTAAGCCAGGCGCCCCACGCTGCCTCACGACTCCACCTGGTGGATTATTACCGCGTTACAAAACCGGCGTTGCTTGCAGGCTTGTTGGGTGATGTCATGATTGAGCAGTCGTTGACAGTGAGACATGTTTTATTGTCAACGAGGTTTCGCCTTGAGTGCTAATTTGCACATATATGGACTTTGAGTTACCATCTGCACAAAAACTACAACCTGGGGCCTAGATTGAGGCCCAGAGCTCCCTCACAATGTGTATAGGGTTTAAGTCTTCATGAAGACTTTATGACGTTAACAAATTGGAACAGATGAAGGTACGAAGACTTTGATTGGGCACTGCGAATTATCGTTGTGTCAAAACTCACCCATGCCAAGGATTGGTTTATACAGTGTTTGGAAGAATGGACGCCTACTGTAGCCCGATGACGGATGGGCATCTGATCTTGTCCTAAATGAATAGACACCTCAGCCAGGCAACTTCCTTTTGCGTGCCCAGTAGAACACACGCAGAAATATGTTTCAACCAGTTTAGCTGGGACTTGCTGCCACTAGATGGCAGTGTACAGTTACCAGTACATCTTAAATGGGCCGACCGTTGCACCAAATTTGAGAGCAGATTTCACATGGCTTACACCTTTGTGTTCATCCGACGTTGTGTTTTAATTAAATATATTTGAATGGATATAGTTTCATTCATCGAAGAATTTTATGTAAATCTCTGTAAAATTGCTTTGAGCTTTCTGCATCTTGAAAGATCGTGTTTATTTTGTTAATTAATTGCTGACTACACAGAGCAATCTTCCAATGATAACGTTTTGGACAAATTTAATTTAATCAGTGCCTTGTAATACATGTTTGGCAGAATTAAGTATGTCTATATACAGGTATCTGTGCACTGTTTATACCTAGGAATCCAGTCTGAATCTGCCTCTGTATATACAACTTAAACTTGCCTAAGTTCTCAGTTGTAGAGATGTCAAGTGTTTAGTGACACATGCACACACTAGTACAGTAGACACTGCCCCCCAACTGAGACAATCACGGTCACCTTGGTGCTGTGACATCTCCCCTGGTCCACTGTGTTTGCCCCAAAAAAATGGTGTGACAAATTCTTTTATATTTGTAATCGATTTTTGAAAATACAAAATAATTCCACCCGTGGCATCAATACTTTAGTTTTAGCAGTAAAACTATGTTTTTGTTTAGACACCTTTTACCTGGTAGAGGTGCTAGCATTGGGTAAACAAGATGCCGCATGAGTCATATTGGACACTACGGTATGACTCCATTGACACCAACCCTCTGTCTCCCAGCTCCTCCGTCCCTCAAGGACTATTTAACTACAGTTTGGATAGATTTTCCTCAAATCTGTTATTCCAACTGGATTTGCATTGACCAAGAAAACGGTCCCACATGAGTAATAATCCAGTTACCAAAGAGACATGTTTGTTGCAACATTTCCTTTGTTGTCGGGAAGGGAATACCCGATCCCAACCCGATTTCCTCCCCACTCTCTCTGTCCCCCACCCTCTCTCTCCCCATCTTCCCTGCCCCCACTCTCTCTGTGTGTTTATGTGACATGTGTACTTGAGACTGTTGTGTGTAGTTGGTGAGATGTTTCAGAGGTGCCAAGTACTGATTCATAAATAGCAGTTGAACTCCACTTTTCAAGGTGACATTTAGGGTGACATAGATGAAGCCCTGGCACAGCCACGAGTAGTGTAGGAGGGGTTCCTACCTGACAGAATATTCTCTAAATCTTCTCATATCTTAATGTAATCATGTTTGTAAGATGTCAGTCTGGCTGTATATTTCAATTTAAAAACAGATACAAAATTAACCTTTAAAATCAAAATAAGTAGAAACAAAAGTGAAGAAAAAGCGGTAGTTCTACTGACGTGTGGACACACTTGGCATTGTGAACCTGTCGACAGTACTTAAGTGTTTGTTATGTTTCAGCAGCAAGATGAGAGTGGTGAGCCTTCCGTTCTCATGGGCTGGTTTCCCCTCCCGTACTGCCACATACACGTGACATTGTCACCCTGCTGCACTCGTCAACCTGTCATTTGTCACCTCTAGTTGTGTCGTGTCCCTACACAACCCTCTCTGTCAGTTCCTTTGCCAGCTCTCAGCTCTCATTGGACTTGTTTCACTTTGAAATCACCTACAGCTGTTCTCTGCTTCCAATACAATTAATAAATTGATTTGATTATTTGAGTTGAAATTACTATAACAAATCTGGGTTCAGGGACATAACATCAGAACTTTGGAAGATGCATAGTGTTGGTCTGCTGACACATTTTGCCCCTTAATCCTGTCACTATTAACACACTGTAACATGACTCGGAAGCACTGTCACATGACTCTGTGGATGCACTACTAATGCACTGTCACCTGACTCGGGTCCAGTGTTGGTTTCAGGGACTGGTCAGTCAGAGTGACCGCTCTACCTTATATTGTCGTTCGGCCCTTCATGTTTACAGTGCTGTTCGCAAGCGACTTCCGAAACTGCTGCGACTAGTAAGTAACGGGGACTATATATTCCTTTGGTTGTTCAGTGAAAATTCCTAGAATAGAGTATCTTTGTTTTAATACTAGTTTTCCGATGTTCTATAAGCATTTAAACCTTTTCAGTTGTCTGTATCGTGATGAAATTATGGCGATTTGAAGTTGAACTCGATAGTGTTTGGGTGTATGATGTGTTCGACAAAACGGGGCCAGAAGGGATTGATTAAACCCACCCCATCTGGGATCACATAGCAGCAATATTTATGAGAGATGACCTCTACTAGTTATCATTATATGTAGCAGTTCATAAATACATGGGTGAGGATATTTATGTATTTATTGTGAGGGTGCCAGCTCCTAGGTTTTGATTTTGTCATTTAATGTTCTTGTGATTACAACATGCATGTTGAAATTTTACTGCCTGTCAATTAGCGTTTAGTTAATTCATAAACCTCGGAACAATGTTAGCATGCAACACATGCATGTAAACTAAACATCCAAGTTTTAAAACAAAATTGATTGGCAATACACATGTAATGCAGAGGTGAGTAGAGTTAATCGCAATACCCTTTGATGTTTAACTTTCCCACGTTGTAGACAGCAGACTTCCAGTTACAAATTACTGCTCAGCCAATTCTAGGCAGAGGAGCTGGCACCCTCCCTTTAAGATAGACTATGGTGCAGAGTGCATACATTCTGAGTAGTGAGTGTTTGTGTTTCCCCAGGACGGCAGAGACCTCCCTCCTCCCATCACCTTCGACATCGAACAAATCACAAAGCTACCTCCAACTCAGGTACTGGTTTCTGTGGGGTTTTCACACTTCTGTATTGGTGTCGGGGTGGGGAAGATGCACCTGTGGGGGTGATGAAATCACCCAATACAAAGGGCCTGTCAGTGACATCAACGGTTGAAGTCGTCTTTCTTTTGTTATTTTCATTTAAGGTTGTTAGCGGCTGAATTTTTTCTTGTGACAACTGTTATCCAACACTAGGTGATGATTGTATACCACTAGTGCGAGTTCAACAGTGACCATCACAGATTCTCCACTGCCCTTATAGGCTTAGATTTGGTAACTGATTCGACCACTCTTAATTAATGTTAACATCCAATCAAGAGCTGCTAATCTGCAGTCACTACCAGTAGCCTACCAGGGTCTGATAGTTGAGAAACATTTATGTTAATGTTTTACACATAACATCAGATAATGCTCATATTGTGTTACGTTTATGTGGCATTAATAATTTCATAATTGCTGTAAACTGTTTGAATATTAATTTGTGATCTGCCAGTAGGAATGTAGCCGCATTTGTCAAACGTCACGTGTCTTTCTGTTGCTTTCCAGGGCAGTTTCTTCCTCAATGACCAGGTGAAGAGCCTCATTTGTGCCTTCCTCCAGCAGTGAGTGTTAATCTTCTTGTACGTCATTCATTATACAATAACAAACTATATTTAAACACTGGGCTCCAGAGTATGACCGTTCAATATTGTGTGCGTACTATATAGTCATATGTAAAACGATATAAGTCATATGTACATAAATAAAATAAAATGTGATGTAATTGTGATGCCATTGTTGATGTGATTCATGACACAATGCATTAAACACATGTAGTACTATGTAAATTGTATTAATTAATATAAAATTAAATGTATGTAAATTGTATTAATTAATATAAAATTAAATAAACTAAATAAAACTAAAACTGTGTAAATTATATAATTGAATCTAAAACCTAAACATTTGATCTCACGGAGTTGAGAGTTCCGTCTTTCAGAGAGAACTGGTGATATGCTTTTGGCTGTGAGAGAGATATTACCCAGAAAGGTGTGTGAGATTGTGTATGACATGTTGTGTATTTGACATTACAGATATTACGTGATCTACGACAGCAGCAATCGAAATGCCCTGCTGGATGCGTACCATGAACAGGTGGGTAAACAACAGTGTGTTTCTCTGCAAATTAAATCATGTTTTACAAACCCTCAAAACTAAGCCAGCCATGCTTGTAAACTGTTGTCTTAGGTATTGGTGTTTACTGAAAAAGCCTTTCTATTTATATTGCAATAGGCCTTTGTACAGGGTCTTATTGTTGACAGTCCAGTAATGTCCTATTAGAGACTCACATACATAGAAGTCATTCTAGACATGTATGTATGTTCAGAAATATATAATCCATGTATACATAAATGTGATACCCATATTCAATGCATCACGTATTTGAAATATGCTTATTTTTACTCCTCAGATTTCTATCTTTCCATACATGCATTACTACCTGCCAGAAAATAGACTGTCTGTCTAAATGACAGGTGGCAGATCACAAGATAAATCTATCCTTTGCCATACCTGTCATTTTTAGGCTGTATCAACTGTTTAGTATGCGAACGTTGCATTTAGAATTAAAACATTGCACTGAACAGCTTTCAACTTGCGAAGACATTTTTGGTTATTAAATTTAACTTGACAGGCAGAATTGCTTCACTATGTTTTTCTGGTATTAATTAAGGACAATATGCATACAAATAGTGTTAACAATTGAGGGGTACACATCATACCTTTACTTTTAAAAAGCTGGCACTTTGTGTAATAAACATGATTATGTTGACTCTTTCAGGTTACGTTCTCTCTGATGTACATGTACAACAGAGGACAGACCCGAGAGTAAGTGACACAGCTTCATTTCATGTGCGCTAGGGGGTTTATTCTGAAAGTACTCCAGTATATGATCCCACCAGTTATCATGGGCATATTACACAGACCATTTCACTCAGATCGTTGAGAGTTTTAAACCCAATTTTTAATATATTTTGATCCTTAACAGTGTTCTTGAATACATGTAAACTGTCAGCACCTTGACGCATCAGAGAGACATTGTAACAGGTGTGTCATGGAAATAGTTTCCTTGATAATACTGCAATGGATATTTGCGTTTTAAATTTAACAATGGATTATGTTTAATGATGAATTTTCCTTAAGCGCTCTTTATCAAAGTAAAACGGTCCCCAGTCAGTCTGTGTGTTTAAGGAGTGGATATCTGATGTATGTTTATACAGTGCATTTAATATTACTGTGTTGATACTACTCACTGAAATGTCCATCTGCCCCACCCACAAACACAGAAACAGTAGTTTTCAGGTGTAATCATAAATGACTTTCGTTACAACATGAATAATTTGAGTATTTTTTACTTAACCGAAGAGTCATAAAATATCCACGGAACCTCTCTCACGGCTTTGGGACAGTCACAGATAATTCATTACGTTATGCACAATCAAATTACCAGGTATAACTGTGTAAAGAAATTAATGCATTTTATTTTTGTTAAATGGTAATCACTGCAAATTTGGCATCCGTGAAGCAAATGCACTAGTAAGAAATCATCAACTCATAAAAACTGATATATGTGCTAGCTTGACTGTATTTAGATTCCCAGCTATTGCAAATATACAAAACGTTGACATGAGCTATCCTCAAGGACAAGTAAGTTGATGTTTTGATCATGGTCTGCCCATAGTAGAATAAGATGTTGCATGTGATCCCTGTGTTGCAGTCAGCATGATTTCTCGGCCTACTACAGAGAATCTCGCAATCTCAAGAAACTTGTAGAACCAGGTATGTTAAGTACACTCCTCTGTCAAGTGTTGTGTTAAGTATATGGTAAACCCCATTGTCAAGTATTGTGTTAAGTACACCCCATTGTCAAGTCTTGTGTGTCTTTCCTATTCTGAAGTTACAGTATCTTTCTTGATGTCGTTTGCATCACTGGATGGTGTTCTGCAGGTTTATAAAAAAAAATTGTAAAGCTGAACATTTCTATCTATGTTTTGAAAATGTATTTCTGTTCCAATTCTTCCATAGCTGTTTGCCATTCAGACCATTCAAGTGTACAAGTCTTTGTTACAACATGTGATCTTTATAGTGATACTAAACAGCGAGCTAATTTTGCAGCAATCCCAAAACACAACTATGACAATTTCAGTTTTGTTTCTAACTCTCCTTTTCCTTGAATAATACACCATTTGGTGGTATTGTGACACGCGTATGCATGCACCTATACTTACCTATGTGTAAGCGTCTGTTGGTGTTGTGCTCCAGTGCGTCGACAGAAGAACCTCCGCTGTGGCAGAGCAAGTGTCGTGTCACTACTGTCGGAACTGCCAGTGACTCGTCACGACCCAGCGTCTTACGTCATCGACGTGAACCTTGCATCGGTAGGTTGTTTTAGAACTGCAAACTACACACTTGGACTGATGTAGCCATACAAGTTTATATGATTTGTTATAGTTTATAAACATTTTGTTGCACAAGTGACCAACATAGACAGTAGCTGAATGTTGTTATAGCTGTGAAAAGTGAGAGTCTAAATGGGCGCAATTAGCAATAATATGTGACATACCGCAGCAGTTCATACCATTATGGTATACTTCACAAAATTGGGGGAAGATTAAAATACATCACCAGGGAGAACTATGAAACCTTGATATTGTCTTGAGTTCTTTTGATGAGCCTATTCAACCTTGGAACTGGTGTTGTAAAATTGAGATATTGTAGTGAAGCTCATGTCTCAGTATAGTAAAATGTACCCTAAGACATGAACTATCAGGACATGGCATATGTGTGTGATTAATTTGAATAATATACCTCAGACAGTTGTGTTGACACTACGACATTCACAGAGATATCTTTTATTCTTCCAGCCAGCAATGCTGAATTTCACGGTACACGGCATATATGAAGAGGGTGAGTAACTTTATGATGCAGCGTAAGATTTTGCCTAGTGTAAATATTATCCTTATCAAAAGAGTTCGTTGTTGAAATATGTTAGCATGATGTTGGAAATATTTATTAAAAGTAACTCCATTGCACTATTGTCCATTGTATACATTACCTGCCAGGCTTATTGTAGATAGTTCACTGTGTTTCACCACTTTTCCAGTTTTGTGTATTTATACGTAACAAATACAGGATGCTGTCAAGCCAAAAGATTAAATGTGTGACTATATTTCAACTACTAAATACTCCCCTGTTGTGTGTTGTACAGTTGGTGGCAAGTCAAAAGGAACCCTGCGTGCATTCAGTCGTCTCTTTATTGCCGTGCCCCAGGGTACTGGGTAAGTGTGCAGGCTAGACACTTACAGCAACATATGTTTTCTGTCACAATCTGGAACGAGGGTCAGCTTCAAAAACTGCGATTATTGATTTTTGCCGAGAGTGAGACATGTTAACATGACATAGTTGTCCTTCACGATGTCTTGCCACAAAGTTAATCAGAAACTCTGCTTGTAATTAATGAAACACAGAGAAGTTGCTTGTATGAAGATGGTAAATAACTATGTGCACGTAATCAATAAAATAGACATTAAAGCTAGACGTCTGTTTGTAGTTGTTTGGTCACAACAGCTCTGTTGTTTGTTGAGTTGATGTCTGTTCGTGGAATGGTGAGCGTGATGTTTTTGTGTTGCAGGGTTGCCATCATCAATGAGGAGTTGTTTATCACCAACCCGACAGCGAAACAACAAGAGGTGGGTTGAACCTCAAAATATGTCTGCTAGTGACCCCTTGGCAGATAATTCATAACTTAGTCATTTAGTTTGTAACTTCTGAGAGTTAAGACAAATGTTGTGATTGAACGTTTTTTAGTTGTTTGCTCCCTGTTACGTTCACAGAAAACATTGTAACATAGTTGTGTTGTTATCTGAAGAAATACCGTTTCCGAATTTTGGTGTGCTGACTGCAAACAATATGAGGCTTGAAATCCTGAGAAAATAACTTTTTTTTGTTTTGGGTATGAATTTAAATTAACACGTAAACGTATCCAGTAGTTTCTGATCAGACTACAGTAATTACTGTTTTTTATTTGTTTGTTATTTCAGAATGCATTCAAGACCCCAGCCGCCATGCCCACACCCAACCCCACGCCAGGTGGCAGCACCGTGTTGCCCGGGGCTACCGCAGCAGTAGCTAGTGCTGCGATGACGGATGCCCAGAAAGAGGCAATGCTACGACAGTTCGCGATCCAGTCCGGCATGAATGACGACTGGGCGAAGATGTGAGTTTATGTGTTGTCTAACTAACTTGTCAGTATGTATAGGAGGGTATGTTAATGTTTTTCTCCTAGGTGGTTAACTTCTCAGCGTCCAAACCGTCAAGGCTTAATCTATGATATTTTAGAAGAAGAAACCTTAAGATCTGACTGGTGGAAGAAACATAAAAATAAAACAAATTATTTTTTATTTTACACCTTAGGATTTCTACTATAGTTTAGACTAACTTGAGTTGATTGCTAATATTGATATAAATATTTCCTACAATTTTTTAGCAATGACTGCTGATCACGTAGAGATGTTTTATGAACATTGCATTAACACGGAAAAAACGTTTAAATTTGCACCATAACATATAGCATGACATCAGTAAGGCTTAGCGTCACATAAAATCATTACATTTGAAGGAATTCCACGATGTGATAGATATGTTGTGCCTGGAAGAGAGTGATAGGAACTCATTAAAATTGTTTTAACTTGTGGAAATAATTACATTTATGACACACTATTTCCCAAAGCTGTAAAAATATATGGTGACTACAGTAAGTAGTTATGTATACAAAAGTAAATGGATATGTTACTGTTACTCTCCAAGACAAGTGGTTAGTAGTAATTAAACGTCATTATTAATTACCCGACCCATGTTTGTTGCAGGTGTTTGCTGCAGAATGACTGGAACTTTGAGAAGGCAGCTCAGGTGTTTGCCGACCTGCGGGTGAGTGGTAGGACAGAACTCATGCGAAGTTGGCTGCTGCTGATTACATCAGTTACAGCAGCCTCACACTCATCTCTTTATGGCATTCAGAAGATAGGCTCAGCCAATGATGATCTCGCTGGCCAGTTCCTGGGGCCTCCATGACGGTCCACGCACTACTAACTTTATGTTCATAACGAAGTAGACATACCCCCTAAATTCGGGATTTAGGTCAAACGTCGGGGTGTGGCTTTAATTAGGGGTGCGGCTAGTAATACAGGATTTACGGTAGATATTTAAATACACAGAACCATGGCTTCTGAGAATGTTCAAATGGGTGATTATATTGGGATTCATCGCAGATGATTAATGGATGTTGAAATAGAGGAAGTCCTTTTAATTTGTTGTTATTGTTTTGCAGAGTAAAGGCGGTATTCCACCTGAGGCGTTTGTCAAGTGAACGGATGTGTCACACTTCTGCAAACCATTGCCCAGAAGCAGCTGGTCATTCGAAGACGTCACTCCGAATGTTGTTGACCAAGACAAGGACAGGTGGCAAACAGACCGTGACGGCTGTAGCCAGCAAGATGACTACTAAATGTGTATAGAGACTAAGTGGACGTGACGTCATTGCTTTGGTGTGAAGCCAGTGTTTTTTGTTGTATGACGTCATTACTACGGGTGACGTCATTGTTACAGCGTGACGTCATTGTTATAGCGTGACGTCTGTTATCCTTGTGATGTGACCTCTGCCTGAACAATGGTATGTCAAGATGTATCCAAGAAACCACAAGACGTAAACACCGTTCTGCTACTTACCCCGTGAGTAAATAAGTACAAACTAAACATGTGATAAAGCTCAATCTAAGGAACATTCATAACATGAGAGAGATTCAGTACACATGGTAGTGAAGTTTTTTATATAATAAAATTATAAAGTATTTTGGTTATTAAAAGCGGATGCATGCGAGTGATTTATGTTATGAAACTGTACATTGGTTACCTGTATGGGGCACATGGTTGCGATTGGTTGCGCCATAGCTATTTGTGTTTTAAATGTTCCCTGTAGCAAGTTGCTATTGGTGGCGCATTTTAGAAATAGTATTTTAGTGTTTCCTTGTATGTCTAGCGTGTTTTCTGCAGATTGCCTATAATGCAGTATGTGGTTTAGTTATAATTTGTGACAGTATTTGTCAGTTGTGTGACTGTGGCAATGTTCCCAGTCGTGCATACCACTGCAGGCATTGGATAGAACTCGTGAAATGTACATATTTAATACTCACAAAAATCAGCAGCAGAATAATTATTTTCTTTTTTTCAAATTTTTATTTTAATCATCCCATTGTAAATAGTCATTCAGAAGCATATCAGTCCAGTGTAATGAGAGAATACTTTAGTTACATATTTTGAACGAGTAGTTAGGATAATTAAGTTTGAAAGTCTGTTGTGTATGTGTCAGAACTTAGATTACGCATAAATAAGTATGTTTGGAGGAAAAGTCAAGTTATGTTTCTATATGTATATATGTATGACAGTGTTTGACAATGTGAAATATAAATTTTGTGAAACTCATTTTGTCGTCGTTGCATTGTATTTGTTTATTACAACGGTGGTTCAGAAATCACACATTGTTTTACCAAAAGTTTTATCTGAATCTGAACATTTATTTCCTCAGCACCAGATATGCGAAGCATATTATTTATATGAAATCATATTGTGCGTGAACATGAACTAATATGAAGTTATACTCTCAAACAACAATTGGCAACCAGTCGTCCATATTATAATGCATTTAAATAACGATTAAAGCTCACGATTGACCAAACATGCAGTTGTAAGCCTCATATCGATGTTGAGAAGGCAAGATGTGTCACAAAAATTTAGCTACAAACAAAATTATAAGTGCAATGTGCTCGATTTACACATGTAATAGTAGGAATGGAGAAATCATATTTTAGACTAGATTACCACCACAGCCTTGTGTGCAAGATCATGCAACGTGTGATAGTCGGCAGAAACAAATTGTTTGCATCTGATGTTAATTCTGTTTAATGTCGCAAAATTACGGGCAAAATATTTTCAAATTTATACTCGGTACTAATCGAAGCCTTCACAATTCACACGCAGCAAAGTTCAGTACAGGTATCACATTCACGTTGCCAGGCTGCAGTGTATAGTCCAACGGGTTATTTTTATCGTCAGCATGGAATAAAAAAAAATATATTTACGGTCTAGGCTTACGACTGTGTTGATATCATAGAATATATATATAGTACATGGTCTTTGCTTTCGAGCTGCAAAAGACATGCTGTTTTTGTGAGCAAACAAATGAACTGCGCTGATTTGATGTTCTCATTCTGTTTAGGTATTTGTGTTATGATTTATTTATCATCACAGATTAACTGTTTGGAGTCATGGCCCGGGGCGCCAACCGTACAACGTATATAATCCAAACAGGCTAGAAACCATCGTGTTCAGTTAATGTTGTCCTTGTAGCTGAAGTCGTTACTGAGACGGGCCACTGCTTCGCGCGATGGACCAACCCAATATACAATAGCTACTACTCAACATGATGTAGTTGTTGAGATATTGTGACATTTGTATTGACGACCGCCATATTTAAAAATGGTGGACCCGAAAGCCGGAAAATTCCAAAAATGGTTTATTTGAATTTTCTTCCCATAGAGCATATATCCACATACCATAATTATTTCTCCAGATTAACGTACGGCGAAATAAAATTTGGCGGCCATTTAAAAAAATGGCCGATAAATCACTATGAGACCAAATAAAAATGGCAACAAGGGGTTTTAAGTTCTATTTACTAGTTAGATGATTTTGAAACCTGTTACCAAGATTATACCAGAAACATGACAAGAGAGAATTATTTGTCATTAAAAAATGTACAGGCGGACTAAGCACGTGAATACTTGGCAATTAGTCGACCCATGCCGATTACTGCAGAAATTATTTCTCTGCAACACAAACGGTCCTAGCGCGTCTAATTGCAATATGTCACCACTGCTAAAGGCGACGTACGTCAAGTGACATCAGCACGACACCTGTCACCGATGGCGACCTGAGCACGACACCTGTCACCGTGACGTTGTATCGACTAGATATCCTGGGGTAGTTGGTTTGCTTCTGACATTGCATTCGCCACTCAACGAATACGAATGCATAACTTTGTAAAGAGGGATTTGTAACCAGTGACCACGAGATGTTAATTAGTACACAATATAGGTGAGTAACACTTGACGGTAATTCTTATAGTTGATGTAGACCGCATCCTATAGGAAGGTGCAATGCGATAGCACAACTTGGCCCGCAACTTGGTCATACTGAAATACCAGTAGTACTACTATGGCTTGTATTGGTATTTTGTAAAAGTTATGTTGCAAGCTGAGTATTCACGGCGATTTATAGAGTGCCTTGTTTGTTTCATTTAAGACGTATAGTTTCTCAGTAACTGTAGGCCTACATGACAAGATATAAATTTACTGCCATTGCGGACACTACAACAAAACACTGGAATGTATCATTATGTCAGGTCGTATAAACACATATACATATCCATTCTTATGTGCCCGTATGCACAAGCATATCTGTTATTCTGTAATGGAGTATGATAGCTTATAATTAACAAACAAATGATTAACACTTGCACATTATATTTTCAGGCACGTATTCGCAACACCTACAAACATAAGCAGACTAGCCTTATTATTCAGTAGACCTATTACCCCACACTGCTATATATGGTGGTATATATATATATATATATATATATATATATATATATAATTGCCGTTTTTGTGTGTTTTACTTATAATAATTTACATGCAAGTCAACAGATTGTGCCATACGTTAAGTCCCTAAATGAACGTATGGTTTGCATTACTATATCGGTCATTAACTGCATAACATGTTTTTAGGAAAGTAACATAAATTTGTGTGTGTCAAGATGGCGTCTGGATAGCTAGGAATGCACATACGTTCGACCCGCCCTCTGGTGAACACATGTCTGCTGTTGGCAATGGTGTGTTCGCTGGAGGTGTCCGCGCGACTCGGCGACACCAGGCCTTCAAGGCGGGAGGCGGCCCGCTGCAATGTCGACGTATGCAGGCTGCCGGCGTGTCTGTGCGCCAGCGACACAGCCCCGGGCGGCGTGAGGAGGGACCAGCTGCCTCAGATCGTCACCTTCACGTTTGACGACGCTGTCAATGCAGAAGTGTTTGGCTACTACGAGGTACGAACAACGTAGTAGACGGTTGTGTACGGTTTTAGTATAGCTATTCGTGATATACATGCAGTTACATGCAATAATGTATGCTGGCACACATGCACACACACTCACTCGCACGTACGTACTCATCTCAGTCACTCGTGCGTGCGTACGCATGCGTGTTTGAGTCAGTGTAAGTGACACATGTGCACACGCACGCACGCACGCACGCACGCACGCACGCACGCACGCACGCACGCACGCACGCACGCACACACACCACAGAAACAAACACACATACATATATACATGCATACATACATACATACATGCATGCATGCATGCATACATACATACATACATACATACATACATACATACATACATACATACATACATACATACATAATTGTAATTATACATATATACACACATACCCACGCACGTATTCCCGCACACACGCACACACAACCATGCACACTTTCATTAATCATACAAAATTATACATTTGACAAAAGTAAAACATTTCATATATGACTTATCACAAGATATGAAGTATTCAAACTCCGTCTTTTGTAGAAATTGTTTCCACCCAATCGAACCAATCCGAACGGCTGTCCTGTCAGCGCTACGTTCTTCGTGTCGCACCAGTGGACCGACTACAGCCTGGTCAAGCGGCTTTACCTCGCCGGACACGAGATCGCCAGTCACAGGTAACACGCGATCTTACAAAGCAATTCGCAGGGCATATCTAAAAATTGATTACAAAAACATTCACAGGTAACAATTGAATATAAGAAACAGTCACATGTCTTCGGTGATTTAGCAGCGATATATGTTATCATACTGTAATACCACTATGTCACGTGATCAGCGCGTGTGGTTCGTGTCGACAGTGTCACGCACCGCATGCCTCAGACGTGGTGGAGAAATGCCACCTACAGCGACCTCAAGCGGGAGTTGAACGGACAACGGCATCAGCTGACCCGGGCTGCTGCAGTGCCACCTGGCGAGGTGCGCGGACTGCGAGTTCCTTTCCTGGAGGTGGCGGGCGACCAACAGTTCAAGGTAGTCAGGCTTATAAATGATACTTCCTTACATCTCGGTATTTACATAGTTCAAGGTAGTAAGACTTATAAATGATACTTCCTTACATCTCGGCATTTACATAGTTCAAGGTAGTAAGACTTATAAATGATACTTCCTTACATCTCGGCATTTACATAGTTCAAGGTAGTAAGGCTTATCAATGATACATCTCGGTATTTACATGATTGACATATTTTACAAGAAAAATGGAATACTTCATGCGAACGTTATGTAATAATATTATATATTACGTGCGCGGGAAAACTCATATGCCACGCACACGGACACGCACACGGACACGGACACGGACACGCACACGGACCCGCACACGCACACGGACACGCACGCGGACGCGCACGCGCACGCGCACGCGCACGCCCACACGCACACGCACACGCAACCTTACGCACGCATACAAACATTCACACACACGCTTACGCCCACACACATACGCTCACACTGACACACACATACACACACATACACGCGCACGCACGCACACGCTCACGCTCACGCACACACGCACGCACGCACGCACACGCACACACACACACACACACACACACACACACACACACACACACACACAAACACACACACACACACACACACACACACACAAACACACACACACACACACACACACACACACACACACACACACACACACACACACACACGGCAGTGTTTCTGTTGATAACAGCAGTGTAGTAGTGTTCCGTAAAGACATACATGAATGGATTAGTTGAGCAACTAAGCCGATATGTAGTCGTGTATGTAAATGGGCCACTGTCCACACGCGAGAGCTTCAGGACATTGCGCCACTGAAGAACGAGTTTGTTGTGTTTCTACAGATGATGGCGGACGTGCACTTCGCGTACGACGCGACCTTCATGACAGGCCCCGACCTTGACGGTGGCGTGTGGCCGTTCACACTCGACTACCCACCGCCGAGGAGGTAACGTCCTTCAGCTCATTTGACGCCATCACTGGTCGGAATGTCCATTAATGAGCCTTCTCTTAGCCGTGCTCTACTTACTTCATGTTTCACATTGTCTTACATGCGTTTCCTGGTGCTTTAATTCCGGACAATATTGTTGTTGGTCTTGCTTGGTTGTTTTGCTGCTGACCAATCAAAGTTAACTGACCCTATTTTGCCAGATATATGATCTGATACATCGCTAAGGCCGACTGTTCTTCTCGTCTTGTCGTTTAGCAAAGCGAGAATCTCGCCAATTACACGTCACATTGTCCCCGATTGCCCCGTTTCCTTGTGGCATAACCAGACGACTGTTTGTTGCCCAGATCCTGCACCAACGAGAACTGTCCGAGCGGTCAGTTCCCCGGCCTGTGGGAGGTTCCTCTGAACCGCTGGATCGGCCCGGACGGCAGACCTTGTGCCATGCTCGACGGCTGCCCAGTGTCCTTCGTTGACCAGCGCGAGTCGTTCACCTACCTACGGCGCAACTTCGACCGTTTCTACCGCGGTAACCGAGCACCCCTCGGCGTCAACATGCACGCAGTCTGGCTGCGACCACGGCGCCGTCTGGCGGCAATGCTACAGTTCCTAGAGTCGATCCTGAAACTTGACGACGTCTACGTCATCAGCGTCAACCAGCTGATCGAGTGGATGCGCTCCCCGCGGCCGCTCGACGAACTAAAGCGGTTCGCCCCCTGGCGGACGTCGTGCGGCGGCAGACGCCTGGCGAGAGTGCTGCCGCCGGATGTGACGACACAATCGACGCTGACGGCGGTGACGAGACGTCACGAGATCAGACGGAAGAAGAAACGGCGAAAGGACGTTAATGTGGCGTCCGGTTATACCGTGCGTAGAGAGGGAGAGGGAAGGGAAAGGGGAAGTCACTTGCCTGCTGATGCACGAGGGATGTACCACGCTGGTCGTCAACATCCGCCTTTCCACCCTACCGCAGCCCGCAACACAACTAACGCCAGGAGACGCCACCTTCATAGGAAGAACTTCCGGCAAAGTTCGGCGGCTGGAGGCCCCGCTTACAATTTCGTGACGTCACGGCATTTGTGTCATTGCCTCGTAGTATTAGGTGGATACGTATTGACGAAATGAAGTCTCCGCAGGTAACATCGATGGTTCAACCGTCACAGATTATCGTACATGGTTGGGTATGTGTAAAATGGAAACATCTTTAGGACCGGATTTTTATTTTAGAGCTCAACGTGTCGTCAAATGGCACATATACTATATAGGCCTACACGCATGATATTACTAGTCTGATGATACACATTTTAAGGACACATTTGTTGAGGGTTTATAATATTGTCATAGGTCTTGTGCAAAGCGCTATGACGTCATAAAACAGGATAAGTGTCGAAATGGTTGATTATATGTAACTATCTTACGCTTGTAACTTAAAGTAGCAAAAGGATAAAACTTACGTGTGTTTTAATACAAACGAACCATTTGCAATTACAAAAATATGTTCACGTCAGTGGCTAGCTCAGAATGTTATGCCCCAGTGAAAGTTTTGAATAAAACGTCCAATATTCCGGAGGCCGACATCTTACTCGTGCCAGTGGCTCGACGGTTGTGACGCACCGAATTCCTAAGTTTGATTTATATGTATATGAATACACCGGTCATTCATTAGTTTCTCGTAATCCCTTCGATTTAGAAGCAGACTTAAAAGCACCACGCGACCGTAATGTTACAAGTTACATCTGTAAAGCATATTTTACGTTTATTTACGTTGTAAACTGTTGTAAAGCTACTTGCTATGGAGCTGTGGACATATCATTTAACACTTTACCACAAAACAACTTATATAGCGGAAGGTGTCATAATCTGGTGAGAACGATAGTTTAAAATGCTGACAAATAATTGGCGGAGATGTATGAGTTACTATGAAATTCTTAGACTATACTTTGTCTTGGTATAATTATACTTGACTAACTGGCAAGAGTAGATACGCGTAACCATTGCATGAAAACGGCGCTGTCCATGCAACTGGAATTGTATGTCTTTAAAAGGATTTTTGCCGCGCTTTCTGGATGCCCCGTTGTGAGGTCAAAGGTGACACACACTGATGTCAGGCTGACTTTTCCAATCGAATTGATGCTGCATATGTATTTCTTTATTTGTTAAATGTTGTCAAATGTTAAATAGAATGTTACAACAATGTTAACCGTTGTGTACACATGGAAAAAGGATGTCTTGTTTTCATTTCCTTTAAGCATTTACTACGACATTGGGATAGCCAAACCAGTGTTACCAAAATTAAGAAAACTATTGGCCAAGCAGTCAGGAGCAACTACTATACTAAAGAACCATTTGGTTAGCCAAATGCAACGAAACAAATCAAGTAACAGGCCAAAATATGTTCTTACTGTTGTATTTCATACCCATTATCCTGCTTATACAACCATACATGTTATTGCATCATAAAGTAAATATCACAATCATTAGAATACCCTACAATTTGTTAGTGATCACAACGATATGCACGTGATGCTAATTAATTATCACATAAAAAGAACACGCATGCTTCCTGTCTGTGCCTTGGTCTCGTTTCGTAAATTACAAATACTGATTATTTTATGAGAACAACTGAAATTGCGTAAATCATCAACATAGTTATGTTAAATTAATGTAGATGTGGAAATCTAAGAGTAAACATATGTAACTCCAACAATTGTAAACGCAAACACACAACAACCAACACGACTGACGTCTACATCGCTGGCGAAGAAGCCAAATGAACCCTGTACCATTCGCGCCCGGGTGAAGGAATGTGTCAAAACGTACACCAGAAACAGTTACATGTTCCCACACTGTAAATTATCGGGTGTACAATTGTTGGCACCGTATATAAACATCGTTTCTTATAATGTAATACAATTGGTGTCGTTAAAAGTGGTCGTTTGGAACTATGTAAATTATATATCACACAACAAGGAAATGTCCCCATGATGAACAAATAAAGGTATTTTGATATATAGATATGTAAATATGAAGCAGAATCACATACGTCATTTTGTTTCGTTCGTACCCAATCAATTTAGGCATTCGCCAATTGTTCTGTTTGCACATTTTCAGTTCTCTAATGTACGTCAAATTCTCAACAAACTGGTTTATACAAATATCTGGAATATGTACAATAAAATATGCATATATACTGTGTATGCCTACAACTTGTGCGTATAAACGAAACTCAAATGCTACTTGCAATCATTAAAATATCCACGTACAAATGCATAAGTGATACTCGATCCTCTTTCAGTCTAACGTACAGATGTGGTTAAATCTACGTCAAATTCTGTATCTGGTCCACAAAAGTTGGTTTCATAGAAAGGCTACTGAGATCACAATGACAACGCACAATTTGGTTATAAGAATATCACACGGAAGTTTGAATTTCGAAACGTTGCAAACCGCACCAATTTTTTTTTTCATTTTTAAATTGTGGCAATTAAAATACCAATTTTTATTTAGAATAAGTTACACAAAAACGTTCCAAATATGTTCACAACATTTACAATGTAGATGTAATATAATCGTCACGAGGTGCTAGGTCGTAATTAGGTTGACGCTGAAAATTGTGCGTGACAATTCCAATTAGGAATACTTTGAAAAATGTATCAGACAAGGGTATAACATTAACGAATACTGCAGTTTGTTTTAAAGACAATAGAAATGGCAAGACATGCATATAAAATAACTGTCAAGCGTGAATTCGACACGCGACGGAAACACAACCGACAGGATAACGGCGTCCGAAATTCGCTTAAATAAATCAGCCGCTTTATGGAATTAAACTGCTCTGTTTGGTGTGATTCTGTTATGCATAATTCATTGTGGCCTACTATTAGGAGATACCATCGTTGTTCCGTGCACAGTCAATATAACAACGTATGTGAACCCCAACAAAACGCTCCTGAGTTAAAATAATATTCCGATTGAGCAGTAAATGTAATCTCATTTTATAGCACGAACGTTGTTAAGTACCATAAATTGGACAGAGCACGTGTCCGTTACTATTAGACGGCATATTCGTCACTGTCGTCATGTTCAAACGCTGTCGACACACATACAAGATTTAGTACAACAAACAATTTCCTAAAAACACGCCCCTCCCAAATCAGTGTAAACGTCAAAGAAACCGGGATTTGCAGTACGGTATAAACGCTGCAGGATCATAACATTTCCTATAGGAATGCCTCCACAAATGAATTATCCTAGTCTTCCTCATAATGACGCCGTCTCCAGAAACTTGAGCGAGTTTGAGTAGAACAACAGAGTGACGGCGTTGACGGGGAACGCCCGTACACAGGTAACGCCGATGCCCGTGAAGAAGATCTTCACACCGCCCTCGTGGTACATCTTCACGGCGCAGTTGAACATGCTCGAGTACTTGGAGTGCGTCACGTCCGCCTGTAGCCTGCTCTTGACGACGTCGAAGGGGAACGACGCGGCCCATGCTGCGATGCCCGCCACGCCGCCAACGACCATCGTCGTGATGACCCCATGAGGCAGGACGTCGCACAGGTACTCGTAGACGATCATGTAGAGGCCGAATGTGGGGATGTCCCTGACGGCCATGGTACGGAGGCCACGGTAGAAGCCGAACACACCCTTCTCCCGGTAGATCCAACCGGCGCACGCCCGTGGCCCAGCGAAGTACTTCATGCCCGCCTGCGTGCTGTCTACAACCGAGGCAGATGGTGGACCGTCAGTGAAACATGGGGGTAAACTAGACATCAGGATGTAGTTCTTGTCTGGAAATGTATGGAACACATCATCTGCTGAATGTTTGGGTGTTAGTAGCGGCGTGAGTATTGTATACAAACAATTTAGAATTCGACATATATTTCAAAAGTGCGGAAAGATACGAAAGAATATCTGGATAAGCCAATGGCTTCTTTTCCACTTGCCGTATGGAGTTAGTTATCTGGGTGACAAATGTATTAAGTCATTGACTTGAGTGTATGCTCGCATGTTTCAGAGTTCAGACACAAACGGTTTATGTAGCACAGGCGTTTGATGAAAGACGACGTTGCACAAGATCATCCGTAACATTACGTAAAGTGTTTGTATTCTGTGATAACTGACAGGTTAGGACAGCACTCATACAAGAAGACAGACTGTGTGTGTCAGGACGTATTGACAATGTGCTCTTATAGCTTGTCTCCCAAACAAACACCACTACGTCACACTCAGTCTAGATTCCTTTCAACTGATTAAAACAGAAGTGAATAGCGCCAACAAAGTCTACCCGTAATAGTATCGGCGACTGTATATAGCATTCGCAATTTCATGATTACTTCGACTACACAGAAGGAAATAATCAACAGTCATATTTGGTGATAAACAAACGTGATGTATACGCGGGGTGTCACATGCTAGCGGCATCTACACATGCATATGGAAGTAGTTATATACAATATGATGTCTATATTATAGTATATATATACATATATATATATATATATATATATACATATACACACACACATATATATATATATATATATATATATATATATATATATATATATATATATATATATATATATATATATATATATGTATACGTGTATATATATGTGTGTGTATATATATATATATATATATATATATATATATATATATATATATATATATATATATATATATATATATATATATATATATATATGATAGTACCTAGGTCGATATTTAAAAAAATTACGTTCAAACTATATAAATATGATTTCCCAAAAAGTATATACATAGATACTAATATATACAATATATATTATATGTACATATGTACATACGTATAAAGAACAATCTAAATCCTAATTTAATACATGCAATATTATATACAGGTATGCAACATATATTTACAAATGTACAACGTTGGTTAATCTACACGGGAAACCATGTACCAAAAACTTTAACTACTACTATGAAGCTACTCAGTTATAAATAATTGTAGTTAATGCCATCGCAGGAAGCCGTGACACTACCTGCCTCATGTACGTTGTTTATAACAATCAAAACGTTACAGTAGAAATAATTCATTGTTCATGAAACGTGTGAAAGAACGGGAAGCAGTTCTGATGCTCGAAGTCAACTTCTCATTTTCACCATTATGTTAAACATCAAGCTGTGTAAATATGAAAGTATTCACGGGTTGTTCCGAATTATAAATGTATTGACTAAATAATCGTTCGCCCATTCTATAAACGGAAGCCACTATGACTACGATGTTTCGTAAAATATATGCCCAATTTCAAGGCAGAATAAGCTAGTTTGTCCATGTTTAGCATGTGTGTTTAAGCTGATCAGCTAGCATTAATGAACAAAATGCATGCACGAACTCTAACTACAAATAATACTAATGATGACGTTTGTTTTATACAGATGCATTTTCCTATTAATTTTTCAAAACACAGTATGAAACCTAATAACAAACTACCAACTACCAACACCACTACTGACAGTGCAACTTTGACAGCTTCAAGTCCACCAACTGACAACCTGTTCGCATGAAACAGATTACTTCAAAAATATCCCTCAACGCACACGATTAAGCTTACATATAGATTCCGATCAGCCTTTAACAATCCTGCCCCAAATAAATAGTGCAATAATTTCACCCACACACACATGTAAGGTTCTTACGGTAGGATTGCAGTATGTCTTGACATTCACCAAAATAGTTAGCTGCTGAAGGGAAATGGTGTAAATAATTTTGAAACAACTTGTTTAGTGAGAACAGACATTTGCGAGTGTCGGGGGTATGAAGGGAACCCGTGCCTGTTTGTCTACCAGCTCGCACCACAATTGACGAAAGGAAACTACAAGTACCTTCTACTAAGATTCCAACTAGTCCCATGTCTGCTTATCTACCAGTTCGTACCATACGTAGTCTTATTAGAAGTCAAAGTGTCTTCTAATAAGATTCCAACTAATCCCGTGTCTGTTTACTACAACTCTTACCATACGTGACGAAGGCAAAGTCTCCTAATAAGACTCTGACCGAATCAGGATCTATAGACATCATAGAGGTCTAGAGTGCAATTCAACCTACAAGGAAATAGTCCGTACATGGACACTTGTATTCATACACCGTCACGTGGCTGCTGGCAAACTTGACCAACCATGCAAGAACTTGACAGCAAGTCTGTGGTCACTGGTCAGTAGAAGTAAGCACCTTGACCATCGTGTAAGGGTCAAGACCAGTGTTGTTTGTGACATATCCTTTGTAAAAGGATTTCTGAAGCATTATAAAATAAGTGACCATTCTATTGATATCAGAACAGATCAGATAAACAACACGCGTTTTGGCCGGTGAAATCCGAGAGTAAATAGTATGAAATGTCTAGAATACAAGATAAATGTTCATTCTGTGACAAATGCTATTTTTCATGCGTACAAGCAAATCGGAGTCTGTGTCAAAAGCCATGTACGTGTATGAATACAAGTCGCATGCCAAAAATGCTATGCGAAACGCAATCTGCGCATGCGAATCACGTGGGATCTTTGTCAGCAGGGAACAAAGCGCGGCGGACGCCACAAATGCGCCGCGAACCGCAGTCTGCGCATGCGTGGATCTTGCGTTTTTGAGCCAACCGGAACCAGACCACGAAAAATATCTCACCCCGACCGACCGACCGTTCCACGTTTGCAGCCGTCAGCCGAGGAGTTCGAGTGTGCGAGCATACACGACAAACGTGACGGCATTGACCAAGAAGGCGCGTACCATCGTCACGCCGACCCCGGTAAAGAACGCCGGCATGCCGCCAGTGGTATACGTGTGGCCCACGCAATCCCAGACGCTGCCATACGTCACCCGGCAAAAGTCAGCCTGCATTCTGCTTTTGACGACATCGAAAGGCAGGACCGGAAGCCAAGACAACACGCCGGCGAAACCGCCAGCGACGAAGCTAGCGACGACACCGTGGGCGTCGGTGAGTTGCCGGAGCATCATCTGGCGATAGAGCCACTCGTAGATGAGAAAGTAGATGCTGGCCGCGTTTATGTCGCGTACAGCGTACACGCCTAACCCTCGATAGAAAGCCGGAATCCCGCCGCGTCTGTACACAGCGCGTATACTGTCGACGGGACCACGGAAATAGGTGGCAGCACCAGCGGGGTGGACCGCGCCTGGAAACACGACAGATTGGTCTACACACCGCGGGAGGGCAGCACAGGTCGTTTTCCAAGTAATATGGCGTAGAGTTTGGATATCCTCGCTGCGTTGTGGTTATATAGTGATACACGGGTAACAAGGCAGACAAACAGATGAGATAACACACATGTACAGTGGAACCCCTCATTTAAGACCGCCCCCCCCCCCCCCCAATCAGACTGGAACAGTCTTAAAAGAGGGGTGGTCTTTCGTGAGGGGTTTGGTTATTTTGATGTTTTGGATTAATTCATACATTTATGCATATTCAAATAAGTAATGTCCATATAGCATGTATGCATTTGATAAAAAGCTAAGTAGTAAAATACACAAAATAAAAAGTAGAAAATAATAATGAGACAACACATTACTAACAACAAAATTATCTAGTCTGTTTATTTTATGTGTGACATATTTGAGTATAAGTTTAATTTGGAATCATTTTTTTTATAAATAATACTATCTGATAACAAGTATCCTAATTTTGAATCATTTTTAATAATATCTCATAAAAAGTATTCTCATTTAATTTGTTATTTCAAATTCAGTCTGAGGGGCTAAAAAGTGCTGCCACCTCATGGCGTCTGGATAATCGCAACCAGCAATTATATCTATATTAGTGGCTGCACAGTCTTAGGTAGTTTCCTCCAAACAGCCCAAAACGTGGGCTAGCGCAGGAGTCCCATACACATGCAAATATGTTTTACTTTTTAGTTTAGTTTATTGATCATCTTGGAAAAGAAAAGAGAAAAACTAAACAGAATATACACCATTTCTTGCAAAATCACTATGATACCAGTATGGAGCAATTGTATAAGTGAAGAACACTGCAAATGGCAACCAAAATCTTATCTGACCCCACCCACTTGTTACAAGACTGTTACGAACTTCTCCCCTCTGGAAGGAGGTACAGAATGCCAACAGTGAAAACCCAGCGAGTCCTTAAATCCTTCATTCCATCCTCCATCAAGTATCTGAATCAACCACACAAAAATAATCCTTGAACTATCACATTCTCTACCGCTGCCAATGCAATGTTGTTTTATCATATTTATTAATTAATTAATTTATCCTATTATAATATTGTCATATTGTTTTAGTATATTTTTTTATTCCAATATATATCATATTTATATTTTTAGCTAACGTTTATATATTTACATGCTTGATTTTACTGTATACATGCATTACTACATGACTTAAATATTGTGTTTTTATGCAACCTTTTTATGCAACCTCCAAAGTGCAAAATGTATTTCCATTCTATGAATTGGACAATAAAGTTATTATTAAATGCCTTTTTGACAACATACATACATGCCTATTGACAATGACATCAACAAGGCGTATGTTATCTACCAAGTGACCAAAACTGACCATACTAGTTGTCAAAGATATTTTGTAGGTGGCAGCACTAAATGAATAAGTGTGTTTGCGATGAATGTTATAGGATGATACATGATGATCTTATCAAATCGTTACAATTTAATGAAACCTACTTTCTATCAACTGATGACCAGGAACAAATTCCATTCATATTTTAACGCAATGTGTCCCCCGCACTTACAGGACCAGTTATGACATGTGCAACAACAGGCTGGATGCAAGTCAGGAATGCACAGGTTTAGTAACAAACACAAACAAACAAACAAGCATTAATTCACAAGAAGGCATGGCAACACATAAGTAGTTAATAACAACACAAAGTATAAATACATGCAATAAACACTCGACACAACAACAACATGTCTCGA
>OZ024856.1:10768165-10813165 GCA_964017155.1 Oasisia sp. SBJ-2009 | reverse complement strand
GTGCGTGTGCGTGCGTGTGTTTGCGTGCGTGCGTGCGTGCGTGCGTGCGTGCGTGCGTGCGTGCGTGTAGTGTGTTCTGTTATATATTTTCATGAGATGAAATTACATGGACACCAACCAGCAATCATTGGCAAATTCATGGCCGATATATTCCTTTAACCATTATTCAACAAAGTTCTGTTTGATACAAACAGACCTTAGTCTAGATATTATAATGATTTCATACTGATGGAGATTGTATTACATGATTTACATCAATATCCATTTAATTGTGCTTAAGCTGATGAAGTGCTGAACAGTTTCATCAGAGATATTTTACATACATATATTATAATGTACTGCATGCAGCACTGCCACTGCCAGTGGTTCTGATGCCAACAGTTCTAACAATAGTAACTACGTTTATAAGGGATTCGTTCACAAGCTTTGTGCCTCACGTAATGTGATGAAAGAAACAACAATTCGCAATTTCACTCCGTACGTCAACTGAACTAAAGTCAATTCACCACCTAGTAAATCCATTATGTAACGTCATACTAACATTACATTTACAATAGCCCAGCTCGAGGAAATGAGGTCATGGCTTAACGGCGTATGTATTGAGACAACCGTGGCGATTGCAAACACACAATAGACACCCGTTGTATGCATGCACGACTGTTGGTTGACTTGTGTAAACACAATAGCGGACACGTTATAAAGTCCGGTGCGCCCTTTGCACCGAGAAACCTATGCAATTATCGCTCAGTGTACAGAAGTATCACTCGCTACATTGGTTAAATTTAAGCACTCATTAACTGCGCAGCTAAAATATCTTAATCTACAACTAGAGTCTACATGCATACTGCAGTCTGAAGTGAAAAATGCACTTGTGTAGTGTTGAACAGCTGTATTAGAACGGTCATGGAGAATGTAGGGTTAGTCGGGCAATTAACACTTTACATGCCAGAATTCTACAGACAGATTCAGTCCAGATTCCGTTGCATGTTAGAATGACCAGGTAATTGGCGGCATATAGCAATGTCAATAGACTAAATATAATTATAGCATACGCGTACGAGTGGCATAAATCATGGATAACAACACTGTCAATATTACATGTATATATAGACAATAATATTGACAAGTCAATGTCTTGTTATGAAACGAAGTCGACTACGGCTTCGCGTTCGACGGGGCCCCGCGTTCGACTCGACTACCTGAATCGACTGTCAATGTCATTTTCTAAACTCACCTTAGACTTAGTACTGACGGAAAACCAGCGCCGTGTCGAGGCTCCGCGTTTAGCAGGAATACATCTTCGTGCTGTTGGCGTCACTAGCAACCAACATCCGACCTTTCATTTTATCATCGCACAATCTAGACACACAAAAACGTTGCGTCGCTGTCAGTGCACGACCCCCGTCAGATGCTATGTTTAGAATGTGACCGCCAGAGGGCAGTATCCGCTGACCTTAAATGTCATGGGAGTTTACCTGATCTGGTCCACTACGTGACGCCACTATTCGTCCAACAACTGGCGCATAGCTGTCGTATCCGCTTAAAGATACGACCCAGACATAATTTACATTAATAAAAGTTACGTATTAAGTTAAAAGAAGATATGGCCCTCGTTGTATCAGCCAATAAATAACTTGTATGCGCCTGGTGTCGCCACTACCGTATGACTACGAAATACGTCAGATGTCGCCACTGCCATCAGCGTGAGGACTGCTGGGAGACATTACATAATCGAAACGTGATTGTGTTTGTCAAGTTACAGATAGTGAAGCTTAGGTGGTGGCGTTTTGCTAACTCACCACATACACATGCCCTTTATGGTCGTTCTGATATTGAAAATGGTTTATGGTTAGGTTTAGGTGGCACAGTGAAGGGTTGACAACAAGAATCGTGGGACTGACGAGAGTGGAGATGAGAAGAATGGAGGAACTGAGAGTGGAGGTTGGAGTGAAGGAGTTTAAGGAGAAACTGGCGAGAAGTAGAATGAAATGGACCGGGCACGTGGAAAGAATGGGAGATGAAAAATTGGTAAAGAGAGCAGATGCCTAGAAAGTGGAGGGAAAAGGGAGACGAGGAAGAGCGAGAATGTGATAGGAGGACTGCGTTAAGAGAAATCTGGAAAGAGTGGGAGGAGAATGGAGAACAACAGCTAAAGATAAAGATGGTTGGAGACTGATGACAGGGAACGCAGTGAGAGAAAAACGAGGAGATGAAACAAAAGATGAAGAAAAGATGACAGTAGCCATGGCCAAACTCACCCCTGACGATGGGGACAACAAGGCCACAACTGTTCACAAAATTCACATGACATATTTACATTATATTTGTACGTAGATGGGTATCAAAACGCCATCATTGTCAAGTTAGGGCCTTTTGCAAATTAGAAGCTTTACAGGGCTAGTTATGAGCTGATCATAATTAACTTTTGAATAAAAATGCTTTGCAAACAATAGATCATACAATAAGCTCTGCATAATATTTTTAAACCAGTAGGGCACACATACACGTCAATGCTCTACATTAACGGAATATTGATCTAACTTAGTGGGAATACCAGAAATTCCTGTTCCTGCGAATCTTATTACTACATAACAACCTTCTTCAGTCTACCAAGGCCCTCATTCCATATTTTAGTTACGTTACAACGTATATTATATTTGTCATAATTATATTTCGACCGTTGAACTATACCTCGTTTGCTTACTGAATGGTAGACCTATAGTCTGTATTTAACCGGTTACATTTTAACACAGATTCAACACATGGCAACAAAATTGAAGTGCCTTAGAGATGACTTGGATTAAAACAGCGGGACAGTTCATGGTCGTCGGCTACGGGTGTCGTGGGTGCGTAATACTACTGCGTATGCATCCAATCTATGCAGACAAAACTATAAATAAAAAATTAAATAAAAAATAAATAAAATAAAGTTTATTCACTTAACTGGCAGCCAAAGCGGCTGAATAGTAAGTACAAAAGGAACATTGTGGTTGATAACAAATTCATTAATGTATATTAGTAAAACTATTTATGAAAGCATAACAACATATGAAAGTGTTACTAATTAGAATGTCTAGTAAAATTAAAACGAAAAAAATGTCGGATAGTACAATTGTAAATGTTCTCTAATATGAATATACATTTAGATAAATTAAAGCTTAAAAATAAAATATTTAGCCAAATATATTATTATAAATGGAACATACAACATGACTAAAAATTACAACTCGTTAAAATAGTATAAAATAGATCAATTGAATAAATAGCTAAAACGATTCAAGTTTCAAAGCCAGTAATGTTCGTATGTAAATAGGGAAAGAATTCCAATCGATGTGTCAAGTACGATGCAATTGGATGGTTTGATGACGCCAGGGAGTACATGATATTATATAGGTTCGACACAATGGCTTACGGTTCGAACCTGAATCTGTTGTTCTAACCACTACGCCACTGGGTCTACTCACAATTAATAGTCAAATATTCATTCATATAACGGTGTAAACTGGAGAAACGACAGTAAGGATGGGACGAATCTGGAACTTCGTTCGAATTGAATATCGAATCGAATATCGTCAAAATGTCGAATACGAATCGAATATCGAATCGAATAACAATATTCGGTGGCTCCAAATTCGGTTAGAATACTGAACGATTTCGAAATGTCTTGCCCGGACCGCGTTTCCGGGGAATTTTACGCGAGTTTGTTTTGTGAAGTTTATTTGTTTAAGTAATGTTAGTGATATTATTTTGTTACCTAGTGTATGTATACATATAAGATATATGAGGAGTGGTTTGGCGGTTGTGGTTTTTTCATAGTTAAGTCAGAAAGTAAAAGATCGCCAGGAACCGATTTTGCGGCGGAGGACATGAAGGAAAATATTCGAGGGATATTCGCTTATAAAGCTACGAATTTTCGAATTTCGAATCGAATAGCGATAAATCGTTTGAATATTCGAAATTTAGAATACGAATCGAATATTCGTCCCATCCTTAAACGATAGTGAGTATATATACTCGACACTCGACACGACGACATACAGTTCTAACCCGAGTCTTTTGATGTAAACACTGCGCCACTGAGTCTACATTTGAACCAAGTGGTCCTATGTGGGATATGGTCTGTTGGACCCTTAAGCGCAATTGTCGTTGTTATTCGGACCGAATAGGCTTTATTTAGATATTTTCAACCGAAATAGAAACAGGTCGACATGTTTTCAAGTAACTGCACTGCAATTAGCAGTTCGTGGAATCTAATCAGATATCCTATGTCCTGAACGCAGCTGGTGTTTATTGGCTTTATAAGATGACGCAATTAGTTCGTTTACTGAGATGGTTGCGTTGTTTTGCAGTGAGATGTTTCAACCAATGGGTGGTCTGAACTTTTATAGCGCCGTGCCTGGGTCCGTGTCTGACTGCACACTTGCGATACGTGTTGCATCATCTGTCCGTGGGTTAAATGAGTCCTCGTGTTTCACCTAACAAAGTTCATATTCAAAATCCGTTGTCCACACACATTGTGTTAAAAATATTGTCAATATGCGCTTGGCGTGTCAGATCAGGCCAGCATATAACTTCAACACCAAATGCATGCGACATATTACCATAGAAGTCTGCCTGAACGTCACAGACCCGCAAATGCAGTTCGATAGTTCGATATGCCCCATCTAAATATCAAACGACGCATCGTTTTATTGTAAAATAAAAGCAACGACCCATTTGGAGCATGATACATATATATATATATATATCTCAATCTGTACGTTAGACTTATATCCCGTCTCATCACTTACACCTGGCTGGACTTCTGCAATTGTTTCTACCACAGGTGTATCGGTATATCGAATTCGAACAGGAACATTTCGACCCTGATGTTGGTGTGTGTCTTTATGTTGACGGAAATGCAAAATCGCAAACCAAAGTGAGAGAGCCAACAATTTCCAGTAAATCTGCAACATGAATATTTCTGCTCAGTTATGCTGTGCACTGTGGCATTTCAACTCAGCCACCGCACCAAGAATTAATTTTAATACTCCACAAGAAAGAAAAGAAACTGCCCGTAGTGTAAGCCACGGGTACGAACGTATCCCACCAACTATATTGTGTAAATGCCAGCAGTGTAAATATGTTTAAAAATAAAATTGACAATTATCTGGCAAGGGCGGGCTGGGCTATACCTAGTTTGAACACTTAAATGTTTTAGAAATTATTTTAATACTGATTAAATTATTTGTTCATATATTTATTTTAATTAATTTATTATTATAACAAATTGTGTTATTGTGGAACATTTTATGTATTTATTTATTTTACTTGTATATTTTTTAGAGACAACGTATACTTTTTATTTTACTTATGTATTTTTAGAGACAACGTAATTTAATTAGTAGCATTTTAGTGCATTTGATAATATTGTAATTTTATAATTTTAAGTGAACACTCGATAAGCCATAGGCTTCCTTGTTCACATGCCGTCTGGAGCTTGGTTCTGGACGGCAACTTGGTAACCCTTGTTAAACCACAATCGTCACGATGACATTCATTGCGTTTTGCATTTTCGTTTACTTGCACCTCTTTCAGGAAGATGCAAGAGAAGTACATTTCGGGGATATGATGCAATATATGTTCAAACTCGTTTTTAATCCCCGGGCCGCTGTCAGCCCGTGGGTCTCATGTTACCGATCGCTGCGTTGCATCATCCTGTTGTTTTGACCAGAATGTACTTACATTTGTTTCATACGTTATTTAGGTGTAACAAATAGGTCCCGTTCGTCTCCCAGAAAGCCAGTGTCTTCAACAAGACAACGCGGTGCCGGATAGGCAAAATGAATATAACAATAAAATTATCATGATTTCAGAAAGAACCTCCTTGTTCCATCGAAAACAACTGAATGCATAATATAAATTAAGGCATTATTGACTCATGTGTGTGTTCAATTGCAAATACATATCAATGTGATTGACTTCCACGTTCGACTCTAAATTCATAATGAAAACTACTTCATCGTTTAACTGAAAACGTATTAGTGTAAACATTACTTCAAGGTTTGATTGAAAACACGTCAATGTGAGAGGCATCCTTCAAGTTATTCTTCGATTGAAAATGTAAAGCCGTAAATGTAAAACAGAAACACCCATCAACGTAGTCTTTCTCAGTGAGATACTTGAACTGTTGCAGATGTGTACACTTTTTGAGTAATACTCCCAACAAACTGCCTCTCTACGCCACATCCCACATTTCAACTGAACAGGTCTGCCAGGGAACAATATGCAAAGTGTTAGATATGAACTTACCTTTACTTACCATTATAACGTGTTTACTCCACTTTCTGCCTCACCCAAAGACGCACCATTATGGTCCCAAGTACTTTTGTTTAGTAAGCTTACTTATATTCTCGATGCTACATGAGTCAGCAAGTGGATTGTGATTTTTCGTCAAAGACTCAGCGGGTGGGCGCTATGGGACTGGAGTGATGCCAGGACGGAGCGAAACTGCACTGTAATGTTGTTTATACCAGGTCCATCCTAGCCGATAAATAGTGTTGATACATATTACATTTGATCACACATATTGACCTCCAACGAATTGTTCTAACTGTTAGAATAACACATCGCATAAACACACACGCGCGCGCGCGCACGCACGCACGCACCTACACACACACACACACACACACACACCACATCACATCACACACACGCGCGCACGCACACACGCACGCACACACACATATACACACACCATACACAAACACACACACACACACACACACACACACACCACACACACACACACACACACACACACACACACACATGCACGCACGCACGCACGCACGCACGCACACACACACACGCACGCTAATTATTATTTCGATTTAGAAATCTGACAACGTTGCCAATCCCGTGGTGTTATATAAATACAAATACACGCTGCAAGACTTCACGCATCTCAGGTCGTTTCGACCCTTGATGATGGATGTACACTCCCGTGTCCCTGGTGTATTGTTTCGCAAATAAGGATTGCCACGATGGTCACAATTCGCTTAACGCAGAAAGTCAAAATGTGTTATCCCAAGGAAACGTTGCGTCATCCCAGAGGAAACATTCCGCCAGATCATGTTTTCGTTTATACGTTTCATTTTTAAAAGATGAAATGAACCAGCATTTAAAAGATCTGATGGTTCACTTCAGAATGTCAAGCTCTATTTACTATGAGCCTTAGATTATGTCATTTGAAACCTGACACACGCGTGACTATCTTTTCTCTAGACACATTAAACTTTATAAACAGTTGTTAAAATTATTCATTATAGTGGTGTACAAAGAATATATAGGAAGGAGGTAGTTTCATGCGTAGGAAGTGTAGTCACCATTAGTTTTTATATTACAATGTTATTGAACAAAGGATTATATGTGATTCACTGAAAAGTTTCCATCCTTGACTACGCCAATGGCACGTTGCCAGCCAAACTGGTACGTCTGGTCGGCTATTTTCTTGACCCCAAATGACAAATCACACAGCCACCTACGCTAATCCTACACTGCGTATACCTGTGGCTAATAACATGAGATCAAGAGACGGTGAAACGACACAGGCTGGCGTGTCGCCAACACCGTCCTGACTGTTTTATGGTTGACACCTGTCAGACAATGTCAGATTTCTAGTCGTCAATGACGTCATACGACTTACTCCATGACGATGGAAAGTGTCGTGTGCGTGTCGTGTTCGATTACGGGAGTGGCTGTACGTGATGACATCACGTACACGTACGTGGATTGCTTCCCTAAACATAAGTTGAACCCCGGTTGGAGGTAGAGTGATTATCCAACGAAGACGCACGCCACGTACTTGGGTGGTTTGTATGGGTGGGGGAAGTGATAGGGTGGGGGTGATGGGTGTGGGAAGTTATAGGGCGGGGTAGTGATAGGGTGGGGTGGTGGGTGGGGGAAGTGATAGGGTGGGGTGGTGATGGGGCAGTGATAGGGTGGGATGATGGGTGAGGGAAGTGATAGGGTGGGGGTGATGGGTGGGGGCAGTTATAGGGCGGGGTAGTGATAGGGTGGGGTGGTGGGTGAGGGAGTTATAAGGTTGGGTGGTGAGGGGAGGTTGTGATTGAGAAAACCAGTTTAATATGTCAGTTTATTATTGTATTCGTCATGCCTATAATTATTATTAACTTATTGGTTTAGCTTATTATTTACACTTTCCTTTAACCTATTTATTTAACTAACATACTTATTTGCTTTTTATTCTCAGCGTCTTTGAGGAGGTTTTTAACCCGGCGACATGTCGGTTTATAAACTATTCTCCTTATTCTTCAGAACAATAATAATAGTAATAATAAATATTTGAAGGAGATGGTCACCTGCATGGGAAACGTAGTTATAGTTATACCTTTATGCAAAATAATTGGCACAATAAGGTAGATGTGATTGTTATAATAACCACAACTCTATCCACGCCTGGCTCGTTTCCACCCAAAATGGTACGTCTAGTCGACTATTTACTTGATACATGACAAATGACAAATGAACACACAGACACCTTTATCTATTACTACACTACGTATATCTGACGTTAATATCTTGAAATCAGCAGACGACCAAACGACACTGTGTGACTGGCAGGTCGCCAACACCGCCATGACTGTTTTGTGATTCGGACAATGACAGATTTCTAATCGTCATTGACGTCATTCAGCTTACTCGCCCGTGAAAGAATCTGTCGTGTGCGTGTCGTGTTTGTTCTTGGAAGTGACTCTGCGAAATGACAGCACGTAAATTTACAAAGAAAGTGTTCCCTAAACACTGATAGTGTTCCAGAACCCTGTCACCGTATGGGGTGTTGGCAACAGGGTGACCACCCCTGGAGATGCACCCCATGCGGGTGTCTTATGGGGCGTGGCTGAACTAGCTCCCGTAATCACCCGCTTTCAACGGGCCGCCCTAATCAACGGGCTATTATTTCGCTCGCGAATCCCAAATCAACGCGACTTTGTTACACACCCCAGGCTCAGAGTCAATTTAACATTGGCGACTTTTCAGTTTGGTTGTACAGGAGACGACTCAAAGAATGTCCAGTCTTGTCCAGTCTTAGTACACACGGACGGACGGACGGACGGACGGACGGACGGACGGACGGACGGACGGACGGACGGACGGACGGACGGACGGACGGACGGACGGACGGACGGACGGACGGACGGACGGACGGACGGACGGACGGACGGACGGACGGACGGACGGACGGACGGACGGACGGACGGACGGACGGACGGACGGACGGACGGACGGACGGACGGACGGACGGACGGACGGACGGACGGACGGACCGACCGACCGACCGACCGACCGACCGACCGACCGAACGAACGAACGAACGAACGAACGAACGAACGAACGACCGACCGACCGACCGACCGACCGACCGACCGACCGACCGGAAGAACTGACAAAAGGGGCGGACAAATGTAGGGGAGGTAGGAAGGGGTGAATGGAAGGGCGGAATCGAACCAGGAGAGAGAAATGTATGTGCGTGCGTGCGTGTATCCACGCGTGTTTGCGTGTGGCGTACCCGTAAATTAAGATAAACCCCTTTTCTCGGAGCTAGTCGTACACCTGACGTAGTGTCTTCGATTTATCTCTGCGGTTCGCTGACGGATTGCGAGTTGTTTGCGTGAACTTGCTCTAAATCCGGCTCTGGCCGCCGATTGGCAGCGTGCGTACACACCCACGTCAACGCGCCAGCCGGTTGGTTGACCGATCGCCACGCTTCAAACCCGCTTACACGACCGCATTCCCGCACCCTAGCGACAAAAACACGACAAACCTGACGTTTTGTCGTCAACACGATGTCTCTACACTTTGTTGCTCTCTGATGCAAATCGAAGGCCATCGTGAATTGATAGTTACTCACCTATGAACGTATGTAAACAGACACCGGGTCACGGTTCAATGCATCGGCCTTGACCTTGCCTCTGAACATAAACACGGACGCATGACTGCCGGCTTCAGTCTAAGTTTTCGCGCGCACGCACAAGTCGTTTGCGGAGGAGTGGAAATTTCCAAAGATACCATCCAGCGATCGGGGTACGCACCTCTACCCAGCTTCTAATTAACACCCTACCGATATGGCTCTCGACTTCTTTGCCGGTTGCGTTGGAGGTAAGTCGTCAAAGTTTCCGCAAAGTTTCCGCGTCGGTATGGAGTTGTGTGTTTGTTATGAATGAAAGTGACGATTGCATCACCCGACGCCTACACACGGATAGCGGTGGCTCGTGATGCTATGATCTAAAACATATCGTATCCAACAAAGTTGCAGGGCTTAATGTCGTGATGATGTATTATGTACGTTGTACATGAGAAATAAAATTACATGATGATTTTTCCTTGTATATTATGTGACTAATTGTCATGTTTTATATGTAATACAAATTTGTTCTACCGATTTTTGGAGTGTGGTTAAAATTGTCGAGAAAATTAAGTCGACGTAAAATACATCGAGGAACACTATAAAGTCTCAAAAGTCCACCAGCAATGCCATTATGAATGTTATCATAGCTATTTACCAGACGACAAAAAACAAACATGTCGCTTTTAGAACCGAGTCTACGGCTGAAGTTCGTCGCGATAAGAATGTTTACTCGGTACATGTCATCGTATTATGTGAAAATTGCCCAGTTCAAGTTTACCGACAATCTCTAGGTAAAACTAATTCCATGTCCACTACTAAAGTCGTTCGGAACCACTTTGGGGATTTTCCAAGCGAATCCGTTGGGTCCACTTATTGTTGTGACGGTGACAAATGCCTGACCCACGCACAGCGACAGCGGGAAGTCGAGCTGTCCCCGGTGTCAATACACCTGACTGTCAATTGAGACTCCGGTCCACTAATAGCTAGGCTACTCAGTAGGCGTATTGTATTGCGACAATTTGGCAAATGAGGGTGTCGACTCGGTGTCGACTCGTGACCATTTCAACCATGACCGGTTATGCTTACAATTATGGACTATGTGTCGTAATTTTTTCGTTTTGTTGTTTAGTTTAAAAGCTAGCTGACGTCCTAATTGTGATTTAATGGATACAGTTTTGTAAATTAATTTACCGATGCGATAAAATTGAATTGCAATTTCTGCTCGAATTTTGAGCTAGCGGTAAGATCCTTACCTGTGTAATGATGATAGCGTCACATTTAGTAAACACTTTGTTTAATTAAAACGCATCTGGACAGTCAATATATTGATCAAAACAGCATTAATACCAATGTGTTACGGTACAAACAATTATACTTCGTTGCCTATTTATTTATTTGTCTCTGTTTATTAGCAAAATTAAGTTGGCGTAAAAATACCGATGTCGTTGTGCCGATTGTGTGTCGACGACCAGTATTCGTAATACACAATGACGGTAAAATTGCATTTAGTAAATAATTGTGGTTAGTTAAAACATATTTGCATGGTAAAAATGTTAGACGATATACTATTATTTATGTACTGTACATCATGATGTTATCAGACGTTTCTGTTTAAAAAAAAATCTATTAATTGTGTCTATGTTCATAAGTTAAATGTAGTTAGCGCATAAACGCCAACTTCAGTTGACGTAGTTACTGTGTGCTGTAAGAACGTTGACCTCACGGCATGTGGAAACGATTGACAGCAGCTACTTAACAGACCCCGTAATGTGGCCATTCATCGATTACATAACTGTGTCTGCTAACAGCCGTGCACTCTTTGCAAATGGCCGCCGAGTTGTTACTCACGCGTGACCAGATTCATCACACAAACACTCCCTCTCCAGTCCTTATTCAAAAGGTCCCAACTATGGGCATATTAGTTATTAATTTACCAACACAGTGTGTCGACATATCGCCGACAACAACAGTTTGCAATAAAATGCATTTGTCTTGAATAAAAATTAAACCTAAACCATGCGTTGACGCCAACTTAGAATTTCTACAGCGGGCTGAAAAAGGTCTCACTATTTTTGTTCAACAGAAATGTCCAGTTAGTAACCAATGCCCTAATTAAAAACCCGTGTATAATGACGTCTGGTTGCGAAGTTTGGACAGAGCCTAGGGCACAAATATGGTGACCGAATGAGTTCATTCTTTTGTGTTTTGGCGCACGGGGGCCATACTCTTGAATAGAGAATACAACAGGTCAAGCGAACAATTTATAATACGGCGCAACTATATCCAAGATATTACTTTGGAATCTCGAATGTATACGTCTTTTCGGTCAAGGACGATATATGTCGTACGGTAAATAGGCGACTAGAGACAGCTAAACGGCGTTTGGTACACGAGTAACAAGTAAACCGTCACCGATAGGGGCTTAGTGTCTTAACACGCCGGAAGAGGAGCGAAATTCACACCGTCGCTGAAGCGATTAGATAGTAAACCCATCAAGACATACGTTCTGCGTTGCGACTACAGCCAACTAGGTCACACATATTGTGTTACCTGGCGTAACTAATTATCTAACTGTGTACGTCGAACAAACTGACAACGGCTACGAGAACGAGATCACTAATGCGAAAGGAGTATCGTATGTTGTGTAGTAGTATTATGAGTAAAAACACAAATCTGACTTCTTACACAGATCCTATAGTGCGGTGTCCAAGTTTCAGGGTTACACGTTCATCCCCGACAGTCGTGTTCAATCAAACACGCGACTTCTCTGGGAAGCATTCAGCCACGCTGCAATTAATGCGCAAATAATCCTCTTATCAACATTTTAAAGCCAAATATTCGTTCATACAGCTGAGTGATCTGGAGAAACGACAGTGAGCATACTTAGTATTTCTTACACAGACTCGACAGGGCGGCATACAGTTCTAACAACTACGCCACTGAGTCTACATTTGAACTAAGTGGGTGGAACATGGTCCATTGGACCCTAAATACAGTACAGACTATCGTTGTTGTTCTGCCCGTCTACGCTTCATTTACTCATTTTAAGCCCAAATAGAAGCAGTTTGACAACTTTTCTTGTGGCTGCATTGCAATAACAGTCGTAGTTCGTGGAACCCGATCAATGGTCGCGTACGTTCTTATCGCATTTCGTGTTCACGGCCTATTAGTTCGTGGTGATTGCGTCATTTGCTGCTTAGTTGTGACGTCTAGATATATTTTATCGACAAACCTTTTTCCCCGGCGCTGTTCTTCCTCATTCTCACATCAGATGCTCCAAAGTGCAGTGATGTCGCAATCTGTGTGCACTGATGCGTGAGTAGACACACTTCTAGTGGTTGTGTATACATTAGTCATCACATCTTGGTAAATGGCGTATTACCAGATTTTATATGTTGGTTCTTAAATAATTTTTACTAATTTCGAAATGGATTTTTAAGAAAACGGTGTTTCCTCAAAATGTCAACATCCAAACTGTTGTTGCGATTCGAAAGTCTAAAATAATAATTATGCCAACAGTGGAAAGTTCGGTTGTAGCGATATGTCTCCAGACAGTATGGACTGGCTAGATGGAGTTACATTTGATTGATTTGACGTGTAATCTAATGCGTCTGATGCAACGTACGCCACGATCGTGGATCTAACCACGGGACTGTATAGGCCCAGGTCAAGGGACGTCGAGGGTCTGACCTGAGATGATCGGGGGAGATATTGTTACAGTTTTCGGAGCACCCGGTATAAATAAACAACTTATCAAATCGTCTCGACGTGGGAAGACATCACAGTCTCTGTAGTCGGTGTTCCGATATGTGATATTATGTTATGTTATATAGGATACCAGATGAACCAAATCCATCAGCGATACTAAAAACATGTTAAGTGTATAATATAAAAAGCGGCTACTAAAAGTAAAATGTCATTATCAAATTTAATGTGGGTGAGAAGCATTTCTACAGTTCGTTATTCGCATGTTTAAATTCTAGGCTAAGAAACGTATTTAGAATGGGTTGTCACAAACGCAAATTACGGACGTCTGGTGTTAGGCTTGTGCGGAATTTAATATATTATACTGCGTTTTCTTAACCTGTTAAATTAAACCATTGTGTGAGATATCAAAGGAGTATAGGGTTTTTCGTTCCTTTTCTTCTTCGTCTTCTTCTTCTTCGCGTCGTTATCTTGTTTATTTCTTCGTTATTTTTCTTTATCGTCGTCTTCTGTGTTCAACTTAGTTGTCTTCTTTCTTTTTCGTTGTCATCGTCTTCTTTTCGTCTTCTTCGTCTATGTGGTCCTCTTCGTCTACTTTTCTTATTTGTCGTCGTCATCGTTGTCGTCGTCATCGATATAATATGTACGTGTGTCGTGACGTAGACGACACTCAGTGAGCCCAGAAAACACAATAATATAAACTAACCGACCCCCCGTTATGTTGTCTTTCTTAATTCTTTCGTGACCAGACGATAGCCACCGGCTAACGTCGTCCAACTTCTGGTTTGATCTGGTAGAAATAACAACGTGAACACATCTCAAAAGGCATAAACACGTTATCAGATCAAACCAAACTGCGGTCCTACTAAATAACTCCTTCTTTTTATTGATAAGATATCGTAAAAAATCTAGGGCAGGTATGGCTTAAAAATAACCGCAGTTTTCCCACCTTTTGTAATGTATGAGAAAGAGTCGCTGGCTGTAGTAAACAACCCTATTACTCTTGCACGGCTTCAATGGGCCACGCAAGAGCCTCTGTCAGAGCTATCTGGTGCCAACCGCATCTAATGTGAGCTCAGAATAACTAACAGCTGATCGAGAGTAATGCACAGGGCCACAATAGACGGCGCTCGGAGTGGATGCCGTCAGACCAGTGTCCGTTATTGTAAACACCTGAATACACGTCGTATATAGGTCAAGGTCAGGAGTGATTCAGCACTCTCCAGACTTATCCTTCTGGCCTTTCATTGCAAAAATACCCCCCTGACGTGGCAACTGTGTTATGTGCAAGTTAGTAAACAAGTATTGTTATATGTTTGTGCGCTAAATCCGTTCAACTGGTATGTGGCAGTGTTCCGACTCTCAGCTTGTTCGGATTTTCGGATGGCTGATTGTCCGGTTGTTCGGTTGTCTGGCTGATTGTTTATCCGTTTTTCCGGCTGTCTGGTTGTGTCTTGTTGCTCTCTGACAAGTACATCATGTAGCGCGTTGCATCACAGTTTGAGTATTCATTGACGCCGCAGTATTTGGTTACATGTCGTTCATTCTGTTATCTTTAGGCGGTCAATAGACCTACGTAAAATCGTATAATTTATTTACGCGTTATACGATATCATGGCTTTATGCTTACTTAAGTCACCACTGCACGTGGTGTGTACATGAGAACTTGTATCCACTGTTTTCTCTGTCATTGTGTTGGTCAGGCACATTCCAGTGACCTGTGTCCCTATTTCAGTTTCAGGGTCGAGTGACCTCTGCTCTGAAAACACCGTCAGACGTTGTAATTTTATTAAAACAATCCCTGTTTTAATCACTCGTTTCTTTAAAATATAATTTCAATGATCGTTCATTAAGTTATATTTATATCGTTTATTATTAACGTACGAAAACGCATATTCTACCTTTAAACGTGTACGGTGATGCACAGAACGAATATTAAAGTTAACGTATGTATGCATTTTGAAGAGGGGCGTGAGCTTTAGGGATCGTTATCCAAAGGAACATAACATCAAAGGGCGGACGGTCAGTGTTCAGTCGACAGCGCCTTGGTGAACTAGTACACTGAGTGCAGAGTATCACACATGTTTAGTTATACTGATGTAAGACCACAATAAGGGGTTCGCCAGCCATTTCCAAAGAGTACTCTATCAAAACAGCTTTATGCAGGTTGTCTGAATTCCTGTGAGCACATATGTAGTTTGGAGTGAGTGGAAATGATGTTTTTGTGCATCAGAGCTGTCAAATGATGACAGCTGTCAGTCGGTGCATTTCTCCTACTAGCCCGACGCACTTGGTGGATGGCCCCTGGGTTATCTATCGCTGCATCCAGTCGCCGTACGAGGGCAGGTTATTTGTGGCGACTGTTTTGCGACACCGGCCTTTATTTACGAGCTAACCTCATGGACTGCAATGATGATAAACATCGACATGCTGCATGTCGATCCGACTATACTGGTGTGCTACACAGTATTAACGACCCGTCGATCGACTGCAGTAAATATATATTTAAACATTACAATGTCATGTAAATACATGCAAAATATTAGTGCTCAACGACAAACGATAGGATTGCAATATAATGTAAGTGAGGAATCTCCATGTTTGTATGTTTTGAGATCTCAACATCCACGTAACGCCTGTTTTGGGAGACAAAATCTTCAGCCATCTTGAGGAATCTCCCCATCCTCTCATCATACTGTTCTTGAGAAGAAAAAAACCATATTAAACCGCATGCAACACTTTCCTCTGCGTGTTACCATTAATTTTATAACACACCGAAACGTGGCGGTGCAACGTAAGTCTAACCGCAATGAGTCAGCCTAGTAATTTATTATAACACGACTACTGTGTTCAACGTGGGAAATCGTTGGACATCAACCCGCCTCGGCAATATTGTTACTAAAGCTTGTGTTGAAAATAAACGTTTGGGTTGCCATGTCAAATGGGCTTCCACAAATCCACGTTAGTCGCTAGAGGCGCTTATACGCTGAGACCGTAGTTGCGTCTCAGCGCCTCCAGCGACTAACGTGGATGTATTTGCATGTTTTGCTGAACGCTTGTTTAAATCATCCTCAATTAGCTATTTACCGTGCAGGCGCGTAGCGAGCGAGAGTTTGTATGTTGGCATGCCGTATGCGTGGTCAATAGACAGAACAGCATGCCGTATGTTCAATAGACAGAACAGCCAAAACAACGCCATCTTAGCACTAAATTCAATCGAACGTCCCGCGACGTTTCATCGACTGTAAATGTACATTAATGTAGATATTATGCTTTCATATTGGCGGACATGTTATACGATATCAATATTTAGCTATGTCTGAAGACGTAGTACTCTCGTGTGATGCATACGCCGATACGGTGAGCTATAGATGATTTGAAACATCCTTTCCGGTATCGAGCCAGCAAACCTGTCGTCGGGCCACCAGTCGACGTTCCATCGGTTGTAAATGTTCATTATTATACCTTCACATTGACGGACATGTCAGACTGTATCCATATTTAGTTATATGTGAGGCTTCGGAGCCATGCGAGTTCAACAGCTGATTGTAGGATGATTTAAACAAACGTTCCACAAAATGTTTGGAAAACAGTGCCGCATTTTACACACGTCAAGAATACATAAAAGACGGCACACAGACCCTAGTTGTGGTACCTCATTGTTGTAGGGTGGTGTATTTTGAAAATTTCGAACGTTGTTAACATAATTTAGCAGTCAGTATATTATAATACAGTTTAAAAAATCTTCAGGATATTACTTTATTAATAACAGTAACTCTAAGAAACCTAAGTTTAGGGTCACTATGACCCGCCACGGTCTGTGTAAAGCTATCACCAAACGTACTACAACCCCGTGCATACTGCCTAATAACTGGAGGTGTACGACACATGTGTAGGCTTTACAGAAACTCATGTCGGGTCGGCGAATGCAGCGAAGTGCGCTGAACCGTGAACCTCTCAACCGTAGATAGTCAAGTGTTAAGAGTTATGTACTCGTTGCCGTGTGCGTTTCGCGCCATTAAGCCCCCGCTTCGATGTAATCTCTATACAAAAACTCACGTACAAAAAGCGTGTACGACAGTAAAAGTAGCGTGTCTGATGCAAGAACTGGTGTACCGTGTTAAGGCGGCTCTTGTTGTCTTCGGCTGATGCAAGAGCCAGTAGATATCTCATCTAGGAAATGTTGATGAACGACTTGCTGATGCAATATGTAAGTAAGTATGTGGTTAAGTTCAAATCGGGTGGTATTAGTAGAACGTTGGGATATTGAATCACAAACTTAAGTTTACGTCGACATGCGGTCGAGATAAGTTAAATGGAATATACAACGACTGTCAATGGTTAATCACAACTTTGGGGGTTGTGTAATTAAAATCCACTAATTATCGTTTCTCATGATGTCAAAGTAATTAGAAAAATAACTATGCTTCATTTCATGTGTTAGTTTTAATTATTCTACAGAAAAACATACCCCGTCATAAACGGCGTGAAACAGGTTCATAGACGACTGGGATCTTTCACATCTTAATTTTTTTATAAGTACGAAATAAACATTGGCTCTCATTGTTAAGCAAAACCAACAACAAGCCGCCTATCATGTAGACTGTCTAGCAATCACAAGTGAACTGGTCACGTCTGTGGTTTGTGGTCGCCGTCGGCAAAATACTTTTTTTGCACATGTAACTCTGACCGATACAATTCTTTGCGTCTTTGTTTGTCACAACTCAACCGCAATGTCCTTGACGTAGACGAACCGAGCACCATAGCAACTGGTGCGAGGCGCGGCTGTATTATCCGGTTTTTCTACTGTGTTCTACTATATTCTACTGTACTGTACTGTACTGTACTGTACTGTACTGTACTGTACTGTACTGTACTGTACTGTACTGTACTGTACTGTACTGTACTGTACTGTACTGTACTGTACTGTACTGTACTGTACTGTACTGTACTCTACTCTACTCTACTCTACTCTACTCTACTCTACTCTACTCTACTCTACTCTACTCTACTCTACTCTACTCTACTCTACTCTACTCTACTCTACTCTACTCTACTCTACTCTACTCTACTCTACTCTACTCTACTCTACTCTACTCTACTCTACTCTACTCTACTCTACTCTACTCTACTCTACTCTACTCTACTCTACTCTACTCTACTCTACTCTACTCTACTCTACTCTACTCTACTCTACTCTACTCTACTCTACTCTACTCTACTCTACTCTACTCTACTCTACTCTACTCTACTCTACTCTACTCTACTCTACTCTACTCTACTCTACTCTACTATCGTATACCCCACTCTTTTGTACTGTACGTCACTCTACTGTTGCACTATGAATCATAGTATGATGGTAATAATAACTCCTAAGTGACATCACTCCACAGAAGTTAGTGTGACGGTCCACTGTTCACTGCACTAGTGTCGGCTGACAGCGAGCGCGACTTGGCAACTGTTCGACCCGAGTGACAGACGCTGCCTGGTTTTAGCCACTCTAACTACATCACTTGCTTTTGTTTGCGTTTATATATGTAGGCCTACTTTCACAATATATCCAAAACTAGCCAGAAAAGGAAATAGTTACCAGGCCTACACTGAAATTCGAACAACTGAGGAATATTGCATAGTTCCAACTACCTTTGTCTGAGGGTTCTTATATGCGATGTGATTATATTCATGTGCATCAATGCATCATATTATTGTAGTTATCTTGATGCATTGTTGTGTTTGATCATTCTGTCAAAGTGTCTGTATGAGATCTTTCAGTGAAAGTAACATGGCTGATGCAACACGTTTAAGTAGTTAAGTTCGACGCATATAGACGCAGCAAGTGCCTAGATAACATCGAATAACACCTCAGATGGAACTGGCAGAGTCCAGGATGGATTACAGAAATTATACACAATTTATCATTGGTTACTTCACAGAGAGCTATTTCTAGGTGTCACGCGAATAAGACGTTTCAGTAGCCATTATTTCGTATCTCAAAGCAGGCATACATTAACACTCGTGTATATTTATTCCCTGTTTTAATGTATAACGCTCTATTATATTTACATATTTATATATATAGTATATATATAGTATATATATATATATATATATATATATATATATATATATATATATGTGTGTATATATATATATATGTATATATATATATGTATATATATATATATGTATATATATATGTATATATATATATATATATATATATATATATATATATATATATATATATATATATATTACATCATCACGTTTATAAAACACGAGTACGACCGACCAGTTAATCATCACGTGAACACAATGTACAGACTATTTTCTCGTATAAAGGTGGTGTTGCCGTTTGGTCGGTCAGTGAACTTTTGAGTGCTTTGTATTTATGTTGTTGTTTTGTTCTTCTCCCAGGCACGGCTGGAGTGTTCGTTGGACATCCCTTCGACACCGTTAAGGTGAATATCTTTGATTTTATTATACAATAAGGCATGCCTGCCTCAGCCTGAATATCGATCTCCTTGTCGAATAATAGTTTAGGAACCAGCAAAGCGCCTATTTTTTAAAGTTGCATTATGTGTTAGACTATACGTTTTAACGTCATTGTGAATGTGTATGTATACTATTACTTCATCATACTTGCTACCATATTGCAAAATTACCGGTCGCCTGGTCATGTTTCAAGGAGTAATCAACGTATATGACATGAAGATATGTGTTATCTCTTTTGCTCCATTTAATATTTCTTATACTTGCATTATTTTGTAAATATACTTGATTTTGAATTGGGGTATGTATGTGTGTGTGTGTGTGTGTGTGTGTGTGTGTGTGTGTGTGTGTGTGTGTGTGTGTGTGTGTGTGTGTGTGTGTGTGTGTGTGTGTGTGTGCGTGCGTGCGTATGTGTGTGGCTTGTTGTTGCGCCGATTCCATCTGTTTTTATAAGAAAACACCATGATAAACGTATTCGTACGTTACCCTCTTGGTGGTGGGGGGGGGGGGGACTAGGCGGTGTGATTGATGACTCTATCACAACAGCGTAGAAGACCTTTGACATTTTGATCCTGGGTCAGAATAAATGACTCAGTACTTTGGCATATGCACAGTTCTACATCATCAATTGAATAGTGTTTGTTTGCACGCTAGTATAAAAACACGTGACTCATACATTTTGGTCAGCGAAATAAAGATTCAGCCAAATCAAAACGTCACTGGATGTGACTGTTAAGATGTTGATCTTATATAAGATACGAGACACTGTTTGTTTCCCTTCCGTTGCCTAGCAACGTGGATCTGTACACGTACAAGCTGCTATCCGGAGAAACTAATCTCTTTGTTTATATAACATGATCTCCCGTTCTCACATCACCACTCACCTACGCTTCGTTGAGCTGTTTGACCAATTTGACCACACACTGACCGTGCAATATAATAAAGTCTTTTTAGGAGTAACTTTACCTCGATACCGGACAGCTTAATATGTCCAGTCCTTATTTGCGGACGCCGAGTCAACCAACCTCGTGTACACTGAAGTATGACGTCTGACCCGTGTCCGTTTGTGTCCAGGTACGTCTACAGACCCAGAGCGCGGCGTCCCCGGTCTACCGAGGCACACTCGACTGTATCGCCGCCATCATCAAGCAGGAGTCGGTGAGTATCACGTGGTCGACCACCGCGCTACCTGGCGGGTTAACCGGTAGTGCACTGCTAAACATTAAAATTATATAAACAACGAATTATAATGTTGATAATAACAAAAAAATATTATTATTATTTCGAAACATTTATAAAGAAATATAATTATTAATGTCATAATTTATATACTATTATCTTTCTAAACTTTCTATGGTCCCAGGTTCTAATGGCGACCTTTGCATGTCTCCGTTCATGATTAAGTGATTCATTTTGCCTGTTGCACCTCTGAGCCCGGATTGTCGATTGTTGTTACTTTTACAATTGCTGGGTACTGCACATTGTTATCAACGTGAGACTTATTAATGTCATTATTGCTTGCTACCTCATCTCCTTGAGTTTAATAGATATGTATAATATATATATATATATATATATATATATATATATATATATATATATATTTATATATGTATAATATATATATATATATATATATATATTTATATATTTATATATGTATAATATATATATATATATATATATATATATATATATATATATATATATATATATATATATATATATGTGTGTGTATATAATATATATACAGATATATATATATATATATATATATATATATATATATATATATATATATATATATATATATATATTATATAGTATTATTGTATTATTATCGTTGTTGTCATCATCCTCAATACCATCATAAAACAATTGTCGTCGTAATCGTCATCGATCATCAAAACGATTAGTTGCACAACAAATAAACTGTACAAGTTATGTCGCTTGCTTGTGCCGTTATAAATGCCATTATTGTTAAATGTGTATTCTTGAGTTTATTTAACGCAGGCAGTTGAGTCACAAGAACACAAGGAATGTGTAGTTATATATCACCCGCCTTCACTGCTCATAGTTCCGTACTAATCACGCCTGCTTGCCGTTCCAGGTGAAAGGTCTGTACAAGGGCCTCACGTCTCCGCTCTACGGGATCGCATTCATAAACGCCATCGTGTTCGGCGTCGAGGGGGCAGTCCACCGGCACATGCGCGACAAAACGAGTCTGTGGTCTCACTTCCGGTCGGGCGCGCTCGCCGGTCTTGCGCAGACCGTCATCTGCAGCCCGATGGAGCTGGCCAAGACCCGGATGCAGGTCCAAGGTCAAGGCGAATCGCGCTTCCGGTTCACGCACGTGCGTCACGCGTACACGGGCCCCGTCGACTGCCTCGTGAAGATCTTCCGTGCCGAGGGGGTGCGCGGCGTGTTTCGGGGGCTCACGATCACGGCGTGTCGCGAGGCGCCGAGTTTCGGGGTGTATTTCTGCTCCTACGAGTACCTGTGTCAACTGCTCGTGCGCATCGGCGCGACTGCCACGCCCCCAGCGGGGAATGCGAACAGTGACCCGCAGCTTCATCACCATCTCAGCATTCCTATGTTGCTCGTGGCGGGCGGCATGGCCGGGATATGCGCGTGGGTCTCCACTTACCCGATCGACGTCATCAAGTCGCGCGTTCAGGCGGACATGACGAACAAATACAGCGGGTTTTGGGACTGCTGCCGGAAGTCGTACGGCGAGATGGGACTGGCGGTGTTCACGCGAGGTCTCAGCTCGACGGTGCTTCGGGCGTTCCCCGTCAACGCCGCCACCTTCGGCGTCGTGTCGCTCATACTGCGCAGCTGCAACGTGCCGAGCGATGACGACGGCTCCTACGATTGGTCGATGTACGTGCTGCGCAACTACCCGGATGCGACGCTGCATCTCTCGCACATCGCCAACTTCCCCAGTTGCCCGTGATGCAACGCGTGTCCGCGCCTATCACGGCCGCCGATGCAAATTGGTAAACGTTACGAACTGCGACGAGAGGAAACGCGAATGTCGTTGTCGACATGATCGTGCTGACATGTCCGTGTCTCGCGAAGTGAAAAAAGAAACCTGGCAATGGCGAACGAAACGCCAAAACTGATGCAGTAGATGAAAAAGTGAAGTAGTGTTAATAGACACCCGATTTTGCTAAGGGCAACATGGTGAACACAGCACGATGCAGGCGATGCACGATGTACTGGCTTTGGGCATGAACGTTGACACTGCCGGTAGATGGCGCCACCAGCTGCAGGCAGTATGACGTCATCTCCGGTGTCGTTGGCACGTTCTCCAAGCGGCCGTAGATGTTACCTATTTCGGATAGTGCAATAATGTCAGAAATAGTGGCGACACCTGGGAGTGGATCTCGGCGGCAATTCTTCTTAACTAGTCGGCGAGAACATCAACTCTCGCACCGAAACTGGTGCAGAAACTGAATAACAAACTGAGATATAATCCTGAGGCATTGTACATAATATGTAACTACGAAATATGGTTATCAATTGTAAACCATCAGACGTTGTTTCGACTTAATTTTGTTGTCACTCTCGTTGGCATTTCGTTTAAGAAGCATTCCTTGCAGTGAATTCCCTGAGCGATGACTTCTTAGGATTAAGGTGGACGGATATTGTTGGCATTATTTCTGCTGTTGTTGTTGCTACTTTCATTGGCCTTGGACCAGCTACGTTTCGACGTAATTGGGAACATTATGACACATAATGTATGATCCAGGAGTGTTGTTAATAGCTGTCTGTGATTCATAATATCGATCCATGGTGTCTTCGTAATCATATTCTGTGGATGGAAGGTGACTTGTTTGTTAGATTGTTGTCTGTTGGAACCCAAAACATATCGCATTATCGGAATGCTCAAGTAATCCGTTGTTTTAATGTATATTTATTGCAATGTTTACCGTATTTATGCAATTCGGATGTATCAAGTATTTGCAAAATTACTGATCTCTGAAGAAAATGTGTAACTTTTGTAACGCCGGGAGTTACTAAATAGTTGGGTACACGAGCACGCATGCACGATAATGCACGAGCGGTAGAATAGGGTGCAGTCTACGTGTCTATTGTTCTTAGTTATACTAACATCAACGTGTACTGGCATTTTTTAAGAAGAAGCGTTTTGATTTTGTCATAACTTTGTACCACTGATATTACACTAACACAGACGTATTCATAAAAAATACCCACACGCACATACACACAAGCGCATATACGTACGCACATACACACACGCATGCACATACTCACACGCATGCACGCACACGCACACACACACACACACACACACACACACACACACACACACACACACAAAACTATGACCCCAATGTGTACATTGTGAATTATGTATATACATTCCTAATAAAACTGTGAATTATATATTATAGTTTGATCTCGTATTGTTTTCCCAACACGGCGTATAAGGGTAACCCCTCCCACACACCTACCCACCTCATCCATCCAACACATCTACCCACATCACCCCTCCCACAAACCTAATCACCTCATCCATCCCACACACCTACCCTCTCACCCCTCCCACACACCAACCCACCTCACCCCTCCAACCCCATATATCTAACCACCTCATCCACCCCACATATCTACCCACCTCACCATTTGTAGTTCCAATTCCCTTTGCCTGAGTGGTAGACTGGTTAGCAGGCTGGCTGGCTTGGCAGGCTTGGCAGGCTGGGCAGGCTGGGCAGGCTTGGCAGGCTTGGCAGGCTTGGCAGGCTTGGCAGGCTTGGCAGGCTTGACAGGCTGGCTGGCTGGCTGGCTGGCTGGCTGGCTGGCTGGCTGGCTGGCTGGCTGGCTGGCTGGCTGGCTGGCTGGCTGGCTGGCTGGCTGGCTGGCTGGCTGGCTGGCTGGCTGGCTGGCTGGCTGGCTGGCTGGCTGGTCTAGTCTATGTAAATGAATAAAACACACTGATGAATTTTAACTCACATACACGTATAGTCCGGCAGTATGGCTCAGAACCCAAAATTCTCTGATAAAGATTTTCTCTGCTGATTATTAATGTATAGGGTCTCTGTAATGCTATCCAGGTTGATGTGAAGTTCTCACCATTGAGCAATTTGAAATATTCACGTTTGAATTTGGGCACCGTCACCCAAGATTTCATGGGTCACAAAATACTCAAATATTGATATCTCAGTCTCTAAATGACATAGAAACATGATTTTTGTGTCTAAATATATGTTTTTGGGACAATTTTCAATTTTGAGTCTTTGGCGGCCATCTTGAAATTTAAGATGGCCGCCATGGAGGTATTGATTTCGTTGATTTGTTTATAGAAATGTGCTGTAAAGTTGCTTCTGTAAACTGGATATCCATTATTAATCGTCACATGTTCTAAATTAGCTCAAGATCAACCATATTATGAATGAAAAATATTGAGAACCCAGATGACAATTACATGGTGAAATCATAGTCGATACTTGGCTACACCTATGATTATGGCATTACCTGTAGTTACGATGAAATCCGGCGATTCAAGAAATTAGCAGCTGTCGCTGCAGCTGCAGATCCGAGTGTGCACGGGATCTCAAGTGTCGAAAGTGGTTTAGTGCAAACAGTAGTTGACAATTTTGATGCAGACATTCACTCACCAAACGGAAAATTGTTCACCCACTCTTTGGCTATGATATTGACACAACCATCTAGTCCTGGAATGATGCGGATACAATTGTCCGCCTGGCAAGTGGTGATGTGAAACTCCCAATAGATGAAGGTGAAGATGAGGCTCCATTACAATATGCTGGTCAGAATAAACCTCCTATGCCGGAATTACCTGAAGCATTCCTCCCAGATGAATTCAAGACACATCAGCGCATATCGAATGATAGAGCAGCAGAGCTAGACTTCCAATTCATGCAGGATATGAACACTTTGCCCAGCTGTCCAGAATACAATGGGTACAACAGCATGGTTTGTCGTGAGCAAGGGCACATGCTGAGAAAGAAGACCCAGATAGTATATCTACCGTTCATTGACAAAGCGCCGGCGGACCCAGCAACCATAACGTCTGCTTTGTTAAAAGCCCAAGCTGTGACCGGAGCCACAGGTCAGGAGTACGTCATTTTCACCGCAGACCAACAACTATATAAGGTAGCAGTACATGTGATGTGGGAGAACCAGGCCCTATTCAGTAATGTTTACCTACGATTAGGTGGCATGCACCTCCTGATGAGCTATGTGGGGAGCATAGGGTCCCTGGTGGCTGGATCCGGAATGACAGAAATACTGAGTGAGGCATTTGCCGGGGTATTGAAGATGCTGATAGGCACAAAATATCCTGACAATGTCCGAGCTCTCCGTATGCTTGTGGAAGAAATTATTCGGCCATTGTTCCAAACACAAAACTTGGGTTGCATGGCTGATCTTCTCCAGGCATTGGATGATGCAGCATCACACTCTAGGACAGCCAAACTCTGGGTCAATTGTCTTATTAAGCCAGTCTTCACCATCATGAAGTATATTAGAGCCGAGAGAGAAGCAGATTGGTGTATCCATCTGGCCTGTGACCGCGAGATGGTGCCCCTATTCTTCGCGGCTTCCCACTGCAACTATGCGAGATATGGACTCTATTACATACGAACAATGGCAGCAATGCCCGAAGATATCCGCCAACACTTCGTGAATGGAGAGCATACCATGCATCACAATCCAGGGCTCTTTAACGGCATCTGGAGCGATATGGCGATCGAGACCACGTTTATGAGATATGGTCACGGGCAGACCGGCATCATAGGGATCACTTTAAGACCGGAAACACTCAAAACATGGGCATATAGCCTGCACGCATGCAACACAGTCGCCAGTAACCTGGATGCGATGAGAACACAGGAGAAATCCGAGCCAACCTCCCAAACTCACCACAAGGAAGAGGCTAAGGCTAGAATCCAGACAGATGCAAAAGACAGAAAGGCATTGCGTGACAAATTGGAGGTCTGTATTGTTCCACTTAACACCGAGAACAACCAAGAGGGCCTTGTGAATATTGTGACTGGACAAGTATTGACACATTCTTCGGTGAATGTTGACAATGCTCCTGAACTCGGAGAACAACAGATGGAGGAATTTGAAAGGGGTTTGCCAGATAGCTTCCATGAAACCATTCACAGGCGTGTAACTACAATGGCAGTCTCTCAAAAGCATATCAAAGTAAACGACATGAAGATGTTTGACACAGAGATGATATATGCCAGAGCTATTGCTCTACAGTGCAGTCTACGAAACTATGATACCAAGAATCTGATGGCACATGAACTGTCTCCCAGACCCGCATCAATGTTTGATGATAGTGGAGCCATGAAGGTGGCCAAAACCAAGTCTGTCCTCAAGAATGAACTGAAAGTGGAAGTAGCACGGAGACATGCAGCAGTTGATGCTTCATTCTTGGACGGATGTGCAGTGCTGTGGGTCGTGCCATGGCCAACAGGTGGAATTGTTCAGGATTTTCTGGACAACTTCCGACGTCACATCAAAGGTTATCTGGAATCCAGTGATGTGTACCTAGTATTCGATAGATACACAGCTGGTAGCATCAAGGAGTCAACCAGAAAGGAGAGAGATCAAGGGGCTAGTCGTGTGTACACGCTACGTCCTCCAGCCAGACTACCAGCACAGAAGGTAGTTCTTACTGTGAGCAGTAACAAGACACAGTTGATCGACTTGATCCTGGCAGATCTTGAAGCCCACAAGGATGTGTTGAATGGGAAACTCGTTGTCACAGGTAACGATCTTGTACCTATTCAGATCTATCAAGGTGTGGTGTCTAAGATGGAGGGAATGGTCATCACACACGAAGAAGCTGACACAATGATCATTCAACAAGTGGTTTATGTGGGTGCCACTAACGTCCTCGTAGTAGCTGACGACACAGATATCTTTGTACTTCTGTGTCACTTTGTGTTCCGCGGCGATATCACTGGGCATGTTATGATGATATCCCCGATCCGGGGTAGGACAGTTATTGACATCAATGCTAGCATAGACAAGAACCCTGCTATCATGGGTGATCTGTTGGCTGCACATGGTATCACTGGCTGTGATACAGTTGCAACCTATCATGGTATTGGCAAAGGGGTTGCACTGAAGATCCTAAGATCCAGTGGTTTCTCTCTGTCCAAGGTTGGTGACATAACCAGCTCAGTACAAGATGCGCTTGGACAGTCAACACCCTTTGTTCTGTCTTGCTATGGCCACCCGGAATCGGCATCTCTGACGGATGCTCGCCAGAAGATATGGTCTAGGAAGGTCTCACGTAGTCTCGGTGCAGCACCAAAGCTGAAAACCCTGCCACCTACAAATGAAGCGTTTGTGGAAAACGTAGCCAGGGCACATCTCCAGGTAGCCATCTGGAAGCAGGCCCTACAACGGAACCCGCCAAATATGGATCCTCTCACCCATGGATGGACGCGACGTGATGGATCCACATCTCTGACTCCAACTACCGTTGCTGATGGGGTAATTCTTGCTCCAGATGACATACTGAAGATGATCAAGTGCTCTTGTGGCAGTACTACGCCATGCAAATCTAAGCGATGTGGATGCCACAATGCCAACATGGCATGTACTTCATTCTGCGCCTGCCAAGGTGGTGATGGTTTCTTCAATGAGAAGACCATGGAACGGATCCAAGCAGATGATGGATCAGATGATGATGATGATGATGATGCGAATGATGATGACTGATGATCTTTAATCTGGTGATTGACTGTTTGATAATTCTGACATTTGTTCATTGTGTGTGTACAATGTGCATTAAAGAGATTGGAATATTGATATACAACTTATTGAGTCCTCGCAAGTTGAACACACTATCATGATTGTGGAAAATAACATAAAAATAAAAAAATTATTTACATGATTTATTTTATGCCAAAAATGTTCATTAAGAAACAACATTTATGTTTCTGGCATATTTGAATGCTAAACTTTACAAATTTTCAGCCGATTTGTCCATATTCGGTCAATTCTAAAATTACCCCCTTCGCCATTGATGACCCAATATGTCGCAATGAATGTGATTTATGATTGAGATCTGTATATTATTCATCAATATAATTGACCTGCAGTAGATTTAGGCAGTTTTAAATATTGAAATATTGAAATATTGATTTAGAGCGCATGTGTAGATGATTTCAAGTACGATTTTTTCAATGATAAACAAAAACAAAGGTCACATGTCAGCCATCTTGAATTTCAAGATGGCCGCCAAAGACTCAAAATTGAAAATTGTCCCATTGCATTTGTTGACCCCAAAAACATATATTTATACACAAAAATCATGTTTCTATGTCATTTACAGACTGAGATATCGAAATTTTGGTATTTTGTGACCCCATGAAATCTTGGGTAACGGTGCCCAACTTCAAACGTGAATATTTCAAATTGCTCAATGGTGAGAACTTCACATCAACCTGGATAGCATTACAGAGACCCTATACCTTGATAATCAGCAGAGAAAAAAACTTTATCAGTGAATTTTGGGTTAGGGCAAAAATAGCCATCTCACTGCCGGACTAGTAGGCCTACGTCCCTTCAGTGGCACAGAGCAGCATACGAGTCTATTTTCTGTTTCCGTTTCACATTTTGAGCACAATTATTATTATAATTTGTATTAAGAACTAATTGAAACCAGATTACATATTTGCTGGATGTATATCTATCACGCCAGGTAGTTGCAGTGAACACCCCTATAACCATATCATATAAAGCGTCCCGCTAAATTAGCATGCATGCTGCTGTTATGCTGTAGTAGCAATGACACTATCCACCATCCCCAGGTTAAACACATAAAATACACACAAACTCTGTTTTGAATATTCAATGAGTGGACTAAGCTACTGAAAGCGTCCACAATATATTAAAAGGCCTAGCAAAAGCAGCAATAAAAACCGCCGCTTTCTACGAATCAATTGTCCTCGTCATAGAGTTGGACGTTTGCATGTTCCAGTGTCGCGCACAATCAACAAACAGTGGCGCCACACCGCGGAGCGTGGAAAAGGAAACGTCGACGTGTGTTGTCAGACACCGTGAGGTGGCGACACAATTTGGCGAGTTCAACATGGCGACGGTGCTGGATATGTAAGATGTGAAGTGCTAGTGAACATTCGATCCCATTCGGCAATTATACCAGCCACTAGGCATTATAAAACACCTAAAGTGTATACAGTGTAATAATAAGTTTTAATAAGAGAAATAATAAATGTGGTACATTTACTGTACTAGAGTTACACTGGGTTTTTCTAATACCATTTTGTCATTCTAATTATTCCGTTATTTCTCTGCATAAATTATGCATGGCTACTACTGCAACATTAGTACTAAACCTGCCGAACCTAAGAAATTCCATGCTTGTGTGTTCTGTGTTATTTGTTGCAATTTAAACGTGTTCACACACATTGTGATATTTCAAAATTATACATCAACTCTTACACACGGTATGTTTTTATATTGAAAATAAAACTCTCTTTTTGCAATAGGATGGACAAGTGATGTATCTGTAAGGTGTCTTGTTAATTTATATTATTACTGTAATATATAAAAGCAACTTACATAATAAAGAAAGTTTGAAATATTGCTAATGGTTGTGTTATAAAATTGTTAGGAGACAATCATAATCGTACACACAAGCAGCTAATCAACGAGACAACAAAAGAGGCCCGACCACACAGCACACTGCACTCTACTGGATGAGCACACTCTGGATATAACTGTGAAATAGCATTCTGTCTTTATGAATGTTGTTCTCCTCGTCTCTCTCAGTGTATCAGGGATGGGTCTAGTTTTGATACCGACCTAACAACCATGCCCGCACGCACGCACATACACTGCAAACATATACACAACACACACACGCACGCACGCACGCACGCACGCATGCACGCACGCACGCACTCACATTCACACACGCACGCACGACGCACGCACGCACACAAACAAACACGGCCATCCTATCATTTGTCCGATATTTACCCAACAGGCAACTATCACTATCTCAGATATTGGCGCGGAAACCAACGCAGATTTATGATTGTACTTTACAAGTGCGACTGACATCTCGTGACGACGATACTGCGCCTGTCAGTTGCCCGCTGTTACGATGGCACCAGTGTCCCACCGAAACGCTTCACAATGTCAGCGCGTCAAGGCGGTGTTTAAATTCGAATTAGCGACGCCGCCGGACTGGCGACATTGCGTTGACATGGCGCACAAGAAAATCAATAATGTCAACCTGAAGAGATTGTTGACACAAGGGCACTTCTTGCAAAATAATACTATTGATTTACTATTGACAGCCCAACCGAATACATTCAGCGTGCCCTCTTGTAGGAACATATACACACCTCGAGAGTGGTGAAAGCTATATCAGATATTCCACCCACCAGACTGGTTTAATTAATTAATTGATTAATTTAACTTGTCCAGGAATGTAGCAAGAGAAAGCAAAATGGTTATTGAACTATGGTGCACTTCTTTCCTGAATGCAGCCTGAGATATATGTCACGGCACGGAATAAATCACGCAGTGCGACCTAATCGTGGAATGTCATACCAATTTTAATTCGCAGACTAACGAAAATTCACTTGGAAACTTCCATTATTGAAATAAAAGTCACTTTACTAATTTAATGTCTGTAAGATCGAAGCATACGGGTATAATCATTTAAATGTTATCTTTTCGGAAACGACGTAACAACAAGTATAAATTGTTCATGTGTTGGTAGGTGCGCGAAAATAATTAATTATAATTAATCCATATCTCCAGAAATAAAACAGAACCTTCTACTCCCAAGGGAGAGTCCAGTACTGTTAAATATTTATCGCAGCGTTGTTCCAATTTGTGAACGGGAGGGGGGGGGGAGATCAGTGTCCCCAAGACCCCAGATCTGTCTAGATATTATTTCAACGACTTCTTCGACCAATCATTGTCATTTGACATTGAAGTGATGTAGTTTAACAATTAGGGCCTACATTTATAATAATCGCGTGCTGTCCAAAACGCCATTTCACGTGAGCGTCCTTTCGCGCCGAATACTTTCCGTAGCAGACGACACTTGCTAGGCGAGAGTGCAGACTGCGAGCTTGTAATTTAGGTTTACAATTTAACAACGACATTGACAACCATCAAACCAGAGTCGTTGCCGTCCACATATCCGGCCTAATCGTATTCACCGCCATTTGGCGCTAATATCTAAAAAGCGTCCTGTTCCGGTTGCGGCGGAGGTGTCGCGGCGAAAGATTGCCGCGCGAAATGTGAAAGGACGACGTCGCGCGCAACAGTGGCGACATCAACGTAATGAATTGCTCGACTAATGGTTGTATATAAGTCCAGGAGTAATTGATTTGATTCAAGCACATTAGGGAGAGCCGATCTCAGCGACAGATGAGTTTCGCATGATGTTCGAGTGTGACACGGCTTATTGAAATAGCCGCATCAAAAGCCTCGTTAATGCGTTAAATGTCGTCTGCGCGTTGAGCTCGTTATTGGGCACAGAGCACTGTTGATTTTCCCATTGGTGGCCATGTTAACGTTTTGTCAGATTATAAGGAAACTGGACCTGAGAAAAAATTTAAATTTTAACACAATCACTGCAGTCATGTCACTGATATGCTGATCAAATTTCGTCAAAAAAGCATATCTCAGGCTCTCTTAAAATGCATGCATGTATTCTGCCCCTCAATATTGACCAAATTTAGCATGTTTTTCTGCATCCGCGGGGTCATGTAAGAAAAAATGGCTAAAAATCACTACGCCAACTACACTCTGCCTAACATGCGTCATTGCACTGCAGATACATCATAGCACTGAACCTACAAGTATGCCTGTCCTACTGTACTCATTTCACATAAAAAGAATTTTTATAAACCTCAAAGGACACAATTATTAAGGTACTACATTCGTATGGGTTAGACCAGGAAGTCTAACTGTGCTCTGACCCCTAATAGAAATTATGATTTTTTTTAAAAACACTGAATTCAAGCTCTTTTGAAACATACACATATATCATGCAGAATGGAAAAAAATCAATCCCATCCCTTCATCTAGTAATTTTTTACCCACGTTACAAGTGGCCACCCGTTATGTTGACACACACACATATGGGCTGTATACTGTATGCAATTGTCGTAATATGTATTATGTCATTCACCACACTACAACTGACAGCGTGAACAGATTTGCATTCTGCATTTTTCTGTGACAGCTCATCATATAATCTGCAAGAAAATCATACATAGTCTGTTGATATCATGTGGTGGGATAAAAAATAAATAAAAACAGATATGCCACTGTAACCCTATATAATAATGTACATGTTTCACTTTAAGATTGGCATTTAATAAAAGTGAGATGCCACAACTTGTCAAATTTAATGCCATTACACAAAGCAATCAGTAAACTCCCTCAGAACAATGGAACAATGATCACTGTCTCATCAAGGAGTCAATTGGCCAATACGAGATCAAAGGCACGCCTGGTCACACTGTCTGCAAGCCTGTCATAAATTCTGATGCTCCCTGCACTGCCCTTTGAGGACACATAGGCCCAGGAACCTGCCAGTGGTCTCAATTGACAGCTGACCTGTCAGACTTCAATGTTATCTAGCCTGGCTTGAAAGATTCTCCTAAGCAAATAATGTACAACTGCTAACATTACCCCACCCCCCATAAAAATGCTGTGTCCTTGTCACTGTTATTGGAAATTCCACACTGACAAGACGTGTGTGCTTCCATACAACGGTTTTAAGATATTGATACGATAGTTGCGATTGATTGATTCTGCTTCACAATGCCAAACGATGCTAAAGGTAAGCGTAGCAAGCGAATTCCTCCTTACTGTGGAATTAAGACAAAAGTCGGTGGTTTCAGGAAAGGTCATCAATGCCACACAGCTTCGGAGACAGAAAAGACTGAAACGACCGCCGGTGTCTGGCTGCCCAGGCTTGACCAGGACAGCTTTGCACGAGTCGTGCAAGTCACTGCAGGTGGCTTGTTGACAGTACCGGACTCGGAAGGGCGACCAGGAAGTACGAAGATACTCCGTCCACGACGTGACCGGTGCCGAGATCTGACCGACAAATACCTAGAGACAGACAGGCATGACGCTCCTGCATGTGCTGAGATGCGTCTGCTAAATGTCGAGAAAAATGCCATGATGTGGAACGACTGCATACAGCTGCATGCCGAGCAGAGCAATGGATGCACGCCTCGTTTCTCCATAGCAAATGAACGGAAGATAGGTTTAGCGTGGCAACAGTCTCTTCATTGCGTAAACTGTCAATTCAAGTCAGGCATGTACAAACTATATGACGAAGTTCCGACTGGTGGCCGTGGACAGAAGCCTGCAACGACAAATGTCGCCTTGCAGATAGGACTGCAGGATTCGGCCATCTCGAACACAAAGATGTGTTACCTATTGACGTCAGCAAATGTACCTCCGCCAAGCCGCAGAGGAATGCAAAAAACTGCCAACAAGGTCGCCAGCATAACTGCACAGCACACAGTGGATGACTTGAAGCAGAAGAGGGAGAAGATACGAGAAGTAAACAGTCTACGTGGTCACGAACACAATGCAGCCATCAACATTAGCACAGATGTCAGGTATAACAGCTCATCACTGAAGAACAGTTATGGAGCGGGGCAAAGTTGTAGTCAGGCAATTGCGACATGCATAGAATGGCAGACAGACAGACACGACATCATTGGTTTTCACCTCGAAAACAAGCTATGCAAACTCGGTTCCACACTCCGAAACAGAGGCTATGACGTGAGTTGCCCAGGGCACGAAGGCTGCACAGCAACCATTCCAGTTGTCGACCCAATCTCTGAATATAGAATGGGCAGAGAGATGGGATTGAGTCTAGCGAAGGATAATGTTAGAGTGAAATTTGTGGCAACTGATGGGGATGCACTTGGATCACGTGGCATTCAAGCAGGCATGCCTGCAATAGCCATAGAGCGACAATCAGACACGACACATCTTGGCGAAACACAGTTTCGCCACATCATGAAGACACAATTCTCCCCCAGGATGTTTCCCGGAGACACTGCGATCATTCGAGCAGAGAACAAGAAGATGTTTGCAGAAGACGTGAAGAATCGCTGTCAGAAGGTCTACACCGACATGCATACTCTGTATGCAGGAGACATCGCTGTCATCACCAACAAGATGCCGCGAATCATACAAGCTACACTCGACTGTTATGCTGGATCATGCAGAAATTGTCGCCGACATGGAATTGTCTGCAAAGGTGGAACACGAAATAACTGGTGGCACAGGTCACAACACCTGAAAGCATGTGGCCTGCACAGAGTCAACATGACAGACGCAGATAGGGCTGCATTACAGCAGCTAATTGAAATGCGGCTCGGTGCTGCAGCCCTCCAACTGACAAAAATGCGACTGACGACAAACAAAAATGAGGCTGCAAACCGGGCCATCTCTGCCTCACTTCCAAAAAACGTGAAGTTCTCCAGGAATGCACAGGGACGCCTGTGTTCGGTGATCGACCGCATGAATTACGGTGCAGGTGTCTCATTGCTTCGAAAATTGGAGAGTGTGCACTGTCCTATCACACCAGGGGGACGTGTCGCACAAGCCGCCAAGCAGATACAGAATGAAGGTGAATACCAGAGGGCATATCGTCGACGACCATCTGTGAAGCTACATGCTCGGTACGCAAAGTTCAGGAGGGTGTCAAACTACTTTGCTGCGAAGCGAAACCGACGTCAAGTGGACATTTACAAGAAATGCCAGCTCGACGTGACAGCAGCCCGGACAAAGGGGAAGAGACAGGCGTCAAAAAATGTGACAGCAGTGAAGCCTGTGCTGAAGAGGAGGAGGATGAGGCAACGGCAGACACAACAAACCCACGGTGAGCACACTTACTCATTGCGATCATTGAGACAGCTAGACGATCACAATTACTCGGACAAAGAGTGACTAGACAAAAAAGAAGAAATGAGCAACTTTTTGTGTGTGAATACTGCTGTCAAACATTAACCCATACACTACAGCCCTTTCCTTTTTCACACGTGAACGTCTCGCCGAGACGTACAAGACCTGCAACCACAATTACTCATGGCTGACCTACCTACCTACCTACCTACCTACCTACCCGATCAACACATCATACGCAGCTATGGATTGACGCACAAACATTACGATTCGTACGGGGAAAGCTTCGACAACACCAATATCATCATCAACGTGGCAATGACAGCTCTTCAGACATCACTACGAAAATGAACGAAGACGAAGTAAGTGTCACCTACCGTAACCATCTCATTTCTGTGTAGGCAAAGCCAGCGACACTAAACACTCGGGAAAAGGTGTATGTCCACAGCATCCATCTAAACGACTTTTACAACATATTCTATTATTATTTATTCCATGTGGCTCTACCACTATATGTGAAGCAGTAACACATAGGCTATTGTGGCATAGGTGACTTGCGTCCATGCCAGCAATGTCTTCTAACGTCACTTGGTTTGCTATGCAATACATCACACGATGCACATTAATTGACCTTTTTTTACCCCGAAATTCACACCTAATGACACCATATCTGTTGTTTTTTCCCTTCATACCTGCTGTCCATAGGTAGCACTGACCATTTTCAGATAAAAGCATGTTTTCTGTGATTTTTTCTAGCAGTCCTGCCGCTACGATGGCGTCCATGGTGCAAAAACGCACCCAGCATTCATTTGCATAACCTACTTATTAGGGCACAGAGCACTGTTGATTTTCCCATTGGTGGCCATGTTAACGTTTTGTCAGATTATAAGGAAACTGGACCTGAGAAAAAATTTAAATTTTAACACAATCACTGCAGTCATGTCACTGATATGCTGATCAAATTTCGTCAAAAAAGCATATCTCAGGCTCTCTTAAAATGCATGCATGTATTCTGCCCCTCAATATTGACCAAATTTAGCATGTTTTTCTGCATCCGCGGGGTCATGTAAGAAAAAATGGCTAAAAATCACTACGCCAACTACACTCTGCCTAACATGCGTCATTGCACTGCAGATACATCATAGCACTGAACCTACAAGTATGCCTGTCCTACTGTACTCATTTCACATAAAAAGAATTTTTATAAACCTCAAAGGACACAATTATTAAGGTACTACATTCGTATGGGTTAGACCAGGAAGTCTAACTGTGCTCTGACCCCTAATAGAAATTATGATTTTTTTTAAAAACACTGAATTCAAGCTCTTTTGAAACATACACATATATCATGCAGAATGGAAAAAAATCAATCCCATCCCTTCATCTAGTAATTTTTTACCCACGTTACAAGTGGCCACCCGTTATGTTGACACACACACATATGGGCTGTATACTGTATGCAATTGTCGTAATATGTATTATGTCATTCACCACACTACAACTGACAGCGTGAACAGATTTGCATTCTGCATTTTTCTGTGACAGCTCATCATATAATCTGCAAGAAAATCATACATAGTCTGTTGATATCATGTGGTGGGATAAAAAATAAATAAAAACAGATATGCCACTGTAACCCTATATAATAATGTACATGTTTCACTTTAAGATTGGCATTTAATAAAAGTGAGATGCCACAACTTGTCAAATTTAATGCCATTACACAAAGCAATCAGTAAACTCCCTCAGAACAATGGAACAATGATCACTGTCTCATCAAGGAGTCAATTGGCCAATACGAGATCAAAGGCACGCCTGGTCACACTGTCTGCAAGCCTGTCATAAATTCTGATGCTCCCTGCACTGCCCTTTGAGGACACATAGGCCCAGGAACCTGCCAGTGGTCTCAATTGACAGCTGACCTGTCAGACTTCAATGTTATCTAGCCTGGCTTGAAAGATTCTCCTAAGCAAATAATGTACAACTGCTAACATTACCCCACCCCCCATAAAAATGCTGTGTCCTTGTCACTGTTATTGGAAATTCCACACTGACAAGACGTGTGTGCTTCCATACAACGGTTTTAAGATATTGATACGATAGTTGCGATTGATTGATTCTGCTTCACAATGCCAAACGATGCTAAAGGTAAGCGTAGCAAGCGAATTCCTCCTTACTGTGGAATTAAGACAAAAGTCGGTGGTTTCAGGAAAGGTCATCAATGCCACACAGCTTCGGAGACAGAAAAGACTGAAACGACCGCCGGTGTCTGGCTGCCCAGGCTTGACCAGGACAGCTTTGCACGAGTCGTGCAAGTCACTGCAGGTGGCTTGTTGACAGTACCGGACTCGGAAGGGCGACCAGGAAGTACGAAGATACTCCGTCCACGACGTGACCGGTGCCGAGATCTGACCGACAAATACCTAGAGACAGACAGGCATGACGCTCCTGCATGTGCTGAGATGCGTCTGCTAAATGTCGAGAAAAATGCCATGATGTGGAACGACTGCATACAGCTGCATGCCGAGCAGAGCAATGGATGCACGCCTCGTTTCTCCATAGCAAATGAACGGAAGATAGGTTTAGCGTGGCAACAGTCTCTTCATTGCGTAAACTGTCAATTCAAGTCAGGCATGTACAAACTATATGACGAAGTTCCGACTGGTGGCCGTGGACAGAAGCCTGCAACGACAAATGTCGCCTTGCAGATAGGACTGCAGGATTCGGCCATCTCGAACACAAAGATGTGTTACCTATTGACGTCAGCAAATGTACCTCCGCCAAGCCGCAGAGGAATGCAAAAAACTGCCAACAAGGTCGCCAGCATAACTGCACAGCACACAGTGGATGACTTGAAGCAGAAGAGGGAGAAGATACGAGAAGTAAACAGTCTACGTGGTCACGAACACAATGCAGCCATCAACATTAGCACAGATGTCAGGTATAACAGCTCATCACTGAAGAACAGTTATGGAGCGGGGCAAAGTTGTAGTCAGGCAATTGCGACATGCATAGAATGGCAGACAGACAGACACGACATCATTGGTTTTCACCTCGAAAACAAGCTATGCAAACTCGGTTCCACACTCCGAAACAGAGGCTATGACGTGAGTTGCCCAGGGCACGAAGGCTGCACAGCAACCATTCCAGTTGTCGACCCAATCTCTGAATATAGAATGGGCAGAGAGATGGGATTGAGTCTAGCGAAGGATAATGTTAGAGTGAAATTTGTGGCAACTGATGGGGATGCACTTGGATCACGTGGCATTCAAGCAGGCATGCCTGCAATAGCCATAGAGCGACAATCAGACACGACACATCTTGGCGAAACACAGTTTCGCCACATCATGAAGACACAATTCTCCCCCAGGATGTTTCCCGGAGACACTGCGATCATTCGAGCAGAGAACAAGAAGATGTTTGCAGAAGACGTGAAGAATCGCTGTCAGAAGGTCTACACCGACATGCATACTCTGTATGCAGGAGACATCGCTGTCATCACCAACAAGATGCCGCGAATCATACAAGCTACACTCGACTGTTATGCTGGATCATGCAGAAATTGTCGCCGACATGGAATTGTCTGCAAAGGTGGAACACGAAATAACTGGTGGCACAGGTCACAACACCTGAAAGCATGTGGCCTGCACAGAGTCAACATGACAGACGCAGATAGGGCTGCATTACAGCAGCTAATTGAAATGCGGCTCGGTGCTGCAGCCCTCCAACTGACAAAAATGCGACTGACGACAAACAAAAATGAGGCTGCAAACCGGGCCATCTCTGCCTCACTTCCAAAAAACGTGAAGTTCTCCAGGAATGCACAGGGACGCCTGTGTTCGGTGATCGACCGCATGAATTACGGTGCAGGTGTCTCATTGCTTCGAAAATTGGAGAGTGTGCACTGTCCTATCACACCAGGGGGACGTGTCGCACAAGCCGCCAAGCAGATACAGAATGAAGGTGAATACCAGAGGGCATATCGTCGACGACCATCTGTGAAGCTACATGCTCGGTACGCAAAGTTCAGGAGGGTGTCAAACTACTTTGCTGCGAAGCGAAACCGACGTCAAGTGGACATTTACAAGAAATGCCAGCTCGACGTGACAGCAGCCCGGACAAAGGGGAAGAGACAGGCGTCAAAAAATGTGACAGCAGTGAAGCCTGTGCTGAAGAGGAGGAGGATGAGGCAACGGCAGACACAACAAACCCACGGTGAGCACACTTACTCATTGCGATCATTGAGACAGCTAGACGATCACAATTACTCGGACAAAGAGTGACTAGACAAAAAAGAAGAAATGAGCAACTTTTTGTGTGTGAATACTGCTGTCAAACATTAACCCATACACTACAGCCCTTTCCTTTTTCACACGTGAACGTCTCGCCGAGACGTACAAGACCTGCAACCACAATTACTCATGGCTGACCTACCTACCTACCTACCTACCTACCTACCCGATCAACACATCATACGCAGCTATGGATTGACGCACAAACATTACGATTCGTACGGGGAAAGCTTCGACAACACCAATATCATCATCAACGTGGCAATGACAGCTCTTCAGACATCACTACGAAAATGAACGAAGACGAAGTAAGTGTCACCTACCGTAACCATCTCATTTCTGTGTAGGCAAAGCCAGCGACACTAAACACTCGGGAAAAGGTGTATGTCCACAGCATCCATCTAAACGACTTTTACAACATATTCTATTATTATTTATTCCATGTGGCTCTACCACTATATGTGAAGCAGTAACACATAGGCTATTGTGGCATAGGTGACTTGCGTCCATGCCAGCAATGTCTTCTAACGTCACTTGGTTTGCTATGCAATACATCACACGATGCACATTAATTGACCTTTTTTTACCCCGAAATTCACACCTAATGACACCATATCTGTTGTTTTTTCCCTTCATACCTGCTGTCCATAGGTAGCACTGACCATTTTCAGATAAAAGCATGTTTTCTGTGATTTTTTCTAGCAGTCCTGCCGCTACGATGGCGTCCATGGTGCAAAAACGCACCCAGCATTCATTTGCATAACCTACTTATTAGGGCACAGAGCACTGTTGATTTTCCCATTGGTGGCCATGTTAACGTTTTGTCAGATTATAAGGAAACTGGACCTGAGAAAAAATTTAAATTTTAACACAATCACTGCAGTCATGTCACTGATATGCTGATCAAATTTCGTCAAAAAAGCATATCTCAGGCTCTCTTAAAATGCATGCATGTATTCTGCCCCTCAATATTGACCAAATTTAGCATGTTTTTCTGCATCCGCGGGGTCATGTAAGAAAAAATGGCTAAAAATCACTACGCCAACTACACTCTGCCTAACATGCGTCATTGCACTGCAGATACATCATAGCACTGAACCTACAAGTATGCCTGTCCTACTGTACTCATTTCACATAAAAAGAATTTTTATAAACCTCAAAGGACACAATTATTAAGGTACTACATTCGTATGGGTTAGACCAGGAAGTCTAACTGTGCTCTGACCCCTAATAGAAATTATGATTTTTTTTAAAAACACTGAATTCAAGCTCTTTTGAAACATACACATATATCATGCAGAATGGAAAAAAATCAATCCCATCCCTTCATCTAGTAATTTTTTACCCACGTTACAAGTGGCCACCCGTTATGTTGACACACACACATATGGGCTGTATACTGTATGCAATTGTCGTAATATGTATTATGTCATTCACCACACTACAACTGACAGCGTGAACAGATTTGCATTCTGCATTTTTCTGTGACAGCTCATCATATAATCTGCAAGAAAATCATACATAGTCTGTTGATATCATGTGGTGGGATAAAAAATAAATAAAAACAGATATGCCACTGTAACCCTATATAATAATGTACATGTTTCACTTTAAGATTGGCATTTAATAAAAGTGAGATGCCACAACTTGTCAAATTTAATGCCATTACACAAAGCAATCAGTAAACTCCCTCAGAACAATGGAACAATGATCACTGTCTCATCAAGGAGTCAATTGGCCAATACGAGATCAAAGGCACGCCTGGTCACACTGTCTGCAAGCCTGTCATAAATTCTGATGCTCCCTGCACTGCCCTTTGAGGACACATAGGCCCAGGAACCTGCCAGTGGTCTCAATTGACAGCTGACCTGTCAGACTTCAATGTTATCTAGCCTGGCTTGAAAGATTCTCCTAAGCAAATAATGTACAACTGCTAACATTACCCCACCCCCCATAAAAATGCTGTGTCCTTGTCACTGTTATTGGAAATTCCACACTGACAAGACGTGTGTGCTTCCATACAACGGTTTTAAGATATTGATACGATAGTTGCGATTGATTGATTCTGCTTCACAATGCCAAACGATGCTAAAGGTAAGCGTAGCAAGCGAATTCCTCCTTACTGTGGAATTAAGACAAAAGTCGGTGGTTTCAGGAAAGGTCATCAATGCCACACAGCTTCGGAGACAGAAAAGACTGAAACGACCGCCGGTGTCTGGCTGCCCAGGCTTGACCAGGACAGCTTTGCACGAGTCGTGCAAGTCACTGCAGGTGGCTTGTTGACAGTACCGGACTCGGAAGGGCGACCAGGAAGTACGAAGATACTCCGTCCACGACGTGACCGGTGCCGAGATCTGACCGACAAATACCTAGAGACAGACAGGCATGACGCTCCTGCATGTGCTGAGATGCGTCTGCTAAATGTCGAGAAAAATGCCATGATGTGGAACGACTGCATACAGCTGCATGCCGAGCAGAGCAATGGATGCACGCCTCGTTTCTCCATAGCAAATGAACGGAAGATAGGTTTAGCGTGGCAACAGTCTCTTCATTGCGTAAACTGTCAATTCAAGTCAGGCATGTACAAACTATATGACGAAGTTCCGACTGGTGGCCGTGGACAGAAGCCTGCAACGACAAATGTCGCCTTGCAGATAGGACTGCAGGATTCGGCCATCTCGAACACAAAGATGTGTTACCTATTGACGTCAGCAAATGTACCTCCGCCAAGCCGCAGAGGAATGCAAAAAACTGCCAACAAGGTCGCCAGCATAACTGCACAGCACACAGTGGATGACTTGAAGCAGAAGAGGGAGAAGATACGAGAAGTAAACAGTCTACGTGGTCACGAACACAATGCAGCCATCAACATTAGCACAGATGTCAGGTATAACAGCTCATCACTGAAGAACAGTTATGGAGCGGGGCAAAGTTGTAGTCAGGCAATTGCGACATGCATAGAATGGCAGACAGACAGACACGACATCATTGGTTTTCACCTCGAAAACAAGCTATGCAAACTCGGTTCCACACTCCGAAACAGAGGCTATGACGTGAGTTGCCCAGGGCACGAAGGCTGCACAGCAACCATTCCAGTTGTCGACCCAATCTCTGAATATAGAATGGGCAGAGAGATGGGATTGAGTCTAGCGAAGGATAATGTTAGAGTGAAATTTGTGGCAACTGATGGGGATGCACTTGGATCACGTGGCATTCAAGCAGGCATGCCTGCAATAGCCATAGAGCGACAATCAGACACGACACATCTTGGCGAAACACAGTTTCGCCACATCATGAAGACACAATTCTCCCCCAGGATGTTTCCCGGAGACACTGCGATCATTCGAGCAGAGAACAAGAAGATGTTTGCAGAAGACGTGAAGAATCGCTGTCAGAAGGTCTACACCGACATGCATACTCTGTATGCAGGAGACATCGCTGTCATCACCAACAAGATGCCGCGAATCATACAAGCTACACTCGACTGTTATGCTGGATCATGCAGAAATTGTCGCCGACATGGAATTGTCTGCAAAGGTGGAACACGAAATAACTGGTGGCACAGGTCACAACACCTGAAAGCATGTGGCCTGCACAGAGTCAACATGACAGACGCAGATAGGGCTGCATTACAGCAGCTAATTGAAATGCGGCTCGGTGCTGCAGCCCTCCAACTGACAAAAATGCGACTGACGACAAACAAAAATGAGGCTGCAAACCGGGCCATCTCTGCCTCACTTCCAAAAAACGTGAAGTTCTCCAGGAATGCACAGGGACGCCTGTGTTCGGTGATCGACCGCATGAATTACGGTGCAGGTGTCTCATTGCTTCGAAAATTGGAGAGTGTGCACTGTCCTATCACACCAGGGGGACGTGTCGCACAAGCCGCCAAGCAGATACAGAATGAAGGTGAATACCAGAGGGCATATCGTCGACGACCATCTGTGAAGCTACATGCTCGGTACGCAAAGTTCAGGAGGGTGTCAAACTACTTTGCTGCGAAGCGAAACCGACGTCAAGTGGACATTTACAAGAAATGCCAGCTCGACGTGACAGCAGCCCGGACAAAGGGGAAGAGACAGGCGTCAAAAAATGTGACAGCAGTGAAGCCTGTGCTGAAGAGGAGGAGGATGAGGCAACGGCAGACACAACAAACCCACGGTGAGCACACTTACTCATTGCGATCATTGAGACAGCTAGACGATCACAATTACTCGGACAAAGAGTGACTAGACAAAAAAGAAGAAATGAGCAACTTTTTGTGTGTGAATACTGCTGTCAAACATTAACCCATACACTACAGCCCTTTCCTTTTTCACACGTGAACGTCTCGCCGAGACGTACAAGACCTGCAACCACAATTACTCATGGCTGACCTACCTACCTACCTACCTACCTACCTACCCGATCAACACATCATACGCAGCTATGGATTGACGCACAAACATTACGATTCGTACGGGGAAAGCTTCGACAACACCAATATCATCATCAACGTGGCAATGACAGCTCTTCAGACATCACTACGAAAATGAACGAAGACGAAGTAAGTGTCACCTACCGTAACCATCTCATTTCTGTGTAGGCAAAGCCAGCGACACTAAACACTCGGGAAAAGGTGTATGTCCACAGCATCCATCTAAACGACTTTTACAA
>OZ024856.1:10763381-10767965 GCA_964017155.1 Oasisia sp. SBJ-2009 | reverse complement strand
GAAACGCACGAATTTATGTAAAACTGCGTTGAACTTGAGATATGTTAACGCATTGTGTCGGTGTATTATGACAAGTTACTTGTTTTGTGTAGAAGATGAGTGTTTAGGGTGACACTCTATGATATGGTCGGGTCGTTGAATACGCGAGTGTTGCATGCAGCATGAATGGCGAATAGATTAAGTGGAGTGTCGAGTCGAATAAGTAGCCGTAATCTGCGTAGATATCGAAGACGAGTAATTACTCAAGTAATTGTACTTAATTTGTTGTTATTGTTTTTGTTTATCACATCAGATGCTGCTGATCTTTGCTTATTTCGCTGGCATGGCGTGCTATACAAATATCGAATCTGTGTCATTCTTATATTTTATGAGCTGTTAGATATTAGACTGTCGACGACGCAGTCTTCGTCGTGAAAACAAGTGTGTCAAAAATGTCTTTATAATACCAATGAGCTTACATATCTTGACGTGAATGTTCATTTGGCATCTTTAGAAAGCTTTTCTAGTATGTCGCGGATGCCTCTTAATGTCGCCGTTGCATCGGTTATTCTCAGACGTCTAAATCAATGGTAACTGTTATCATTATATATATATATATATATATATATATATATATATATATATATATATATATATATATATATATGCTCATACGACCACACCCGTGAGTATGCACACATACATATGAACGCACTACATTCATTATAGGACCATTTCCCTACGTGCACATTTTTTTAATAATACTAACGGAATGACATTTTGCGCTATCAGCCTATCATCGGAAGATCGTAACCCAGCGGCGCATCGACTGCACAGTTTTACAAACCACCACAATGACATTAAATGCATTGAAACTCAAAAGATTACCTGGTGTTTTATGCCACGTTATTAGCAAATTGTATTGTTCTTATTTGTTTCCAAATGTCGGGAATCCGACGTCATATTCATTGCTCATATCGCTTCCAAATATCAATGGCCTCGTCACAATTTATGAATAAGTATTTCACTTTCGGCAAGTGAAATTCATAACGGGATTAATAATAAGTAATATTGACAAAGCGTTATCGTACGAGCGCCACCTAAATTTTGGAACTGTCGTAATGGTTGACGATGAAGTGGCTTGTCACTGCTTCATTAGCGTCGTGAAGTCGTCGAGAGAAACAGATACGCGCCGAGTGACCACAATGTCATCACGGTGACTTCTCTATGACAAGCCTGGCGCCCGTCCTGGTCAAATGTCAACAGCACTGGCGTCAGTCGCCTCGACATATATGCAAATTGACTTGACTTTCTGCACCCGGACACAGTCGTATCCTGCGCAATGTGGTGCGAGAACGGACTTATAAATGACGCTAACTGCTACTGATCGAACGGTTACAACACACGCACCGTTTTGGGCAGAGTTGTTACGAGGGTCTGTTTTCATAGATTTTAGTAACGTAATAAGAAAAGTTGTTATGTAGTATTAACTATTTTACTTGTACATGTGAGCCGGTGTTCGTTTGTGCTTGTTTCGACAATTAATCGTGCGTGAAAACGGGGCTTTCGCGAGCGATCTGCTCGTATTGCGAACTAGACCACGAGTGACAGTCTTTTGTATTGCCCTTACTAGCTACGTTACGAAATAGTCATAGTAACGCATCAAACGTAAATTTGTATATTCTTCATACACTGTACTATGACATTTGGATTTTCCCGAAAAGACGACCAGTGTGTTCCGTTGCACATTCTGAATTCCGCATCGACTGGCAGCAAATCAAAATTTCTCCAGATGTACGGCGCCAAGGCTTAAAGACGGACCGGTTTTGTGAATCGTCATATAAATGAACCTGCACCTTTGCTATCTATTCACAAGTGTGAAGAACGTCACATATAGTAACAATAGAAGAAGAACAGAAGAACGACCTGTACGTTTGAAGATGAGCACACAATATCACATTGAAGTGTTTGGCGAAACATTCAAATGTTAATTCATTATATTGCTGGAAATTGGCATTTTCGTTTGCAAAATTAAAATACCTTTTCGTGATCTCAATTTTTTTCGTTCAAAAAGTGTATTCCGTGATTTTTTTTGTTTTTTGTCGTGACCATCAGCTGTTCATATCAACCAGCGTACGCCCGCTTGCCAAATACACTGCACACGGACACGCGCACACATCCACACACGCACAAACACGCACACACATACACACGCACACACATACATGTACGCACGCACGCACGCACGCACGCACGCACACACACAAACACACAAACACACAAACACACAAACACACATACACACACACACACACACACACACACACACATACACACACAAACACACACACACACACACACACACACACACACACACACACACACACACACATCTTCCTGTTGGGTTTGCCAATACAATTATTTCCAGACAACTTCAAGCTTTCCAAATAGAACCCCCATGGCTATTACCAAAATCATCACACTTACAATGGCAACATGGCGATATAATCACTACACCGGAATCTCTTCTACATAAACAAACTGCAAATAACGGTCCAAACCTATTGTTAATTTCAGCACGTACAAAGTACCACAATTGTTTGTTTCTAAAGTGCATCCTCTATGTGGCTAGTACGCGTAATAGTCGTCACGGTTGAGTGATTGGTGGATGGTAATGATAAATTACGGAATTAGCGACGACGGAAAGACTTGACAACGCTAAAGTTAGTAAAAACTGGTAATAACACCGACCGACAGCAATAAAAGTCTCTATTGTGCGCGGTGGCGAGAGAAACAAATTGATTCGTTCGTCGCTTTGTCTGCTGCCGAGGTACTGATGAGTCAGCCGAAGAAGGACCGCTGTCGGATTGTCTGACCGCGCCACTCGGCGTATCGGAAGTTCATCGAGGCGCAGAAAAAACGAAGCGATTCGACGACGGAGCGGTTGTAATTTCTGCCGATCCAGCGAGACCAAACACGGCGTTGCGTTGACTTGACGTCGACCTACGCATTTGCAGGCGCGCGCGTGTATGGCCTGCTTAATTCGTTAAGTGCTTCCAGCGACGGTACAAACCCACACAAACATAACGCGCAGACACAACATTTGTCTTCGTTTCCCCCCGCGCGAGAGTCGTGTCGGTCGTCTGCGCAGATTTTAATCGATTTTTCAATTGGCGACCGACTGATGGGTCATCAGTTACGACCGACAGGCTCCGCTTATTACTGGCTTTGTTCTTGAATGGCCGCCCTGAGTGCGCTCTCTCGACGCTTCCGGCCAGCATAAAATATCACGGCGACAACATCGGTTGTAAATCGTCGACAACGTTCAGGTGAACCGGTGGAGTGGACGACATTGTTCAAGTGGTTGTCTTTGTGAGCCAGCAGAATGGCCGACAGTGTTGTGGTAGCTGTCCTTGTGAACACTTATAATGGACGACAGTGTTGGGGTAGCTGTCCTTGTGAATCATTAAAATGGACGACATTGTTGCGGTAGCTGTCCTTGTGAACCATTAAAATGGACGACATTGTTCAGGTAGCTGTCCTTTATGAACCATTAGAATGGACGACAATGTTGGGGTAGCTGTCCTTGTGAACAAGTAAAATGGACGACATTGTTCAGGTAGCTCTCCTTGTGAACCATTAGAATGGACGACAGTTTTGAGGTAGCTACGAACCATTAGAATGCACAACACTATTCAGGTAGCTCTCATTGTGAACAAGTAGCATGGACAACACTGTTCGGGGGTAGATCCCATTGTGAACATGTAGAATGGAGACATTGTTCAGGTAGCTGTCCCAGTGAACTGGTATAATGGACGATAGCGTTGACAGCTCTCTGTGGACAATGTTTACGTAGCTGTCCCCGTGAATCAGTGACACTGTTCGGATAGCTGTTATTGTAATCAAATAGAATGGACAACATTGTTCAGGTAGCTGACCTTCATCGCACACCTATGAGAATTTGATCTCCCACATGTGAACCCATCCAAGACAAAAAAATTCCTAATCAAACTTGATCTCATCCGATGTAGTTGGGCTAGGCACTCGTCTGGTTTTCAACGATGTTATATGGGCCGTTTTTTTCATGGACCTTATCTAAGTTCTACATGTCAACCCATGTTAACTACACGTCACTGTCAACTTTTCCTCTACCAAACACAAATATTGGCCGTTTATAAAAAAAATGATGATGATGAGCGACGAATACCGGCAGTATTATTTTGTTTACAAAATGAACATTGGCATTGATATAGGCGGCCAAGATAAATACATGTTAGTATGTGCAGTAACCGAAAATTAAGGGGTGGTAGCAGAAGTTCGCAAAGCCAACGAGTTTCGAATTGGTTTACCACCAACATTCCGCACTAAAAAACTGAAACTATTGTCAATGCGCAACGACATGTGTGCGCCACTCGCTAGGTGGCGCCACATTATCAATGTATTTTACCGCAATAGGTGATAGCTATCAAACACACAATTAACAATAGTTGCACCGTTGTTTGTAGCGAAGGTTACTTGACGTCGCTATTATGGTCGCACACGATAACGGGAAATAGTTAGTATCACTCCTAAATGCTATAGCTGTTCCATTAACAGAACTGTTAG
>OZ024856.1:10753381-10758381 GCA_964017155.1 Oasisia sp. SBJ-2009 | reverse complement strand
AACTGGTGATGTTGACACTTGTCACAGGCAATGGCCGTTGACATATTTGGGGCACACGTGTATTTGACGAGAGGACATTCAGACGGACGTTTGGCGCTGCAATATTGAACATTGATTCGGCCGCTTGTTTGTTTTGTCTCAGAATTATCCACGCAATCCTACGGCATACAGCTTTTCGTCACTGCTAACGAGATGCAGTGTTCATAAGCTTAATAGTCTCTCTATATGTTTATGGGATGACCGGCAGAATTGCATTTAGTTAAGGAAAAACGGAATATTCATGCATACCATTGCGCTGACGGCATGCATATCATTACATTAATGGTGCATCGTCTCGTGGTGTTATCTTGTCGTCCTGTTGTACGGTGACACTTACTAATCAATTATAACACATTCATATTAGTAATAACAACATCAAAGGTTATTTGCGTTGCAGTCACATAGACTTACTAGTAGAGAAGGGGCGTTAAAAGTATTTAATAAATCAGATCAATAAACACAATTAATATAACATTGAATGGAACATAAATGTCAATACATATAACATTATAAATACTGAAAACCATTAAATGAGTAAACACAATAATTCTTGATTCAGAGTTAAATACGAATAATACATCGTTTATGTGAGTAAATGAACCACACTATTTCTTCTTCTTCTTCTTCTTCTTCTTCTTCTTCTTCTTCTTCTTCTTCTTCTTCTTCATTATGGCGGCCAACATCAATATTCTGGCGGCGAACAACAAATGCTTTACACTAGTTTGCCGGAAAAACCTCAGATGAGTGCAATTTTTCGTGTGAACTCATGTTAATTAAAGCTTCTTGTATCATGTACATTGTAATTATTATATTGATGATTATGCTGTATACGTAGAGGTTGCAAAAATGGCGAGGCATGGATGATCCCCGGATGTGGGAAGCGGGTGGAAGGGTAGAGATAGGACAGGTATGGTAGCAGGCAGAAGTAAGGTGAAAGTTCTCAGTTCTCAGGTTATTAAATCCAAACAGCCCAATCTTGGGCTAACGCAGGAGTCACTGAGGATGGTCACTGCCAGGGTGCTTGTCGTCCTCAGTGGTTCTTTTACGTCCCAAATTGAGACGGGACCGACATTAACGTGATTCTCCGATTCACGAGGGATACACAGTCCCCAATGTTGAGAGCCAGATTTGTATATCACAACTGCCGGTACCCGGGATCGAACCCGTGTGGCCGGCGCCGCAGACGGATGTGGTAACCACTACACCCGCGCTCTCTGAGGAGGATTTGGGAGGTGTGTGATATTACAGAGCAGCGACGATTCTGGACTTGAAGCAGTCCTGGCAACTGGTCGTCCCTACCTCCTGGGGCAGGCCGCTCCGTTCTGAAATTGTCTTAGGGAAGAACTACGACTCTCGGTATTGCGTCCTGCAGGAGGGGTGGTCGTCCAAGGGAGGTCGGTTTATGGAGACAACGCCACCGTTGAATTTGTAGAACAGTGCGTCTAGTCAAGGGACTCGAAGATGGAGTTAACTCAGGACGTTTCGCGGTGTCTGTTAATGACTCGAGTTGATGTTCTGCCTTAGTCATTATCTCAGGCCTGGATGTCATTTGCAGCGAGCGGGTGTCAGTCGGGGGCTGGACATGTTCAGTGGTCAGACGAACAAAGGCCTTGTGCGTAGTTTTGTTTGTTTCTCTTTGCTGACCTTGAGGTTAGATGCACATGAGGAAGTGTATAGTTGTATTAGCTTTGTTTGTAACATACCTAGATTGACTTTTCCGTTTGTGATTAACATCTTTGTTTTTGTTACATTCGAGAACTATTTTCAAAAATTAGTAGTAACAATAATTGTAATACTAGTAGTGATTAAGGATAATGATTATAGAGAATGATAGTTATAGTGATAATGTTAATGTTAGTGTTAATTACAATAGCAATGATAATAGCAATGATAATACAGGTGATGATACTAACAATAATGGTGATGATGATAATAATAATAATCCATGGAGCTAACAAGTACACATGGCGCGATTAAATATAATAAACATACTACGTTTATAGTGGTTCGTCAAAACGTTAGACTCATGCATTAATACTAGTTGTCCTGAAGATATGTACCACTTCGGCTGACCTTGACCCAACCACCGTTTAAGTGGCGGGTACTGTTGAGTATTTGTTAAAAGGTTTTGTGTATATGTTGACTCCAACTTGTTCCGCGGTCAGCAGGACAGTCTGGTTCTGCAGGATTGGCTGAGCAATTGCTACGTGTGTATGTATAAGCGGTCCAGAGGACCTCAGACTATCTCATCTGGATACGCCCGTGGCATGCTTCAGTTAAAGTCGTTAATTATGTATTATGCACAACAACGCTGCACTAATACTCAATCGACAGTAATAATAAAATAGAAATGGAAATTTATCCAGAAATCGGATCGTAATCTATATGAAGTGGCCAAACACACACACACACACACACACACACACACACACACACACACACACACACACACACACACACACACACACACACACACACACAAACCACCAAACAACAATAATAATATCTTGCGAAACATTAGTCACGCTAACACGATGTTGTTGTATCACTGTTGTATCACCCTCGAATTGTGACGCACTTCAACAATGTTTCCTGCAAAATCAACAAACAACTTCAATTGTCTTTGTCAAAATGTCACACGTCGGCCAAGTGACGTATCAAGTCATGTGAAATATTGGTCACGTTACTCATCGATTATATTATGCATCAGTCACGTGACACATTGGTGATGTTACACTTCTGTCTAAGATTCGGCTGTTATGTTACACACTGGTCATTGTACACCTAAGTCACGTTACACTTCGATCGTGTCATAATGTGACACAATCTTGCTGCTTTTTGTAGATATTTTAACGTCTACATTTGCTTCCAAGAAATGGATCTTCGAACACAAGCTCCCCCAAAATCAATTAAAGCAGTTGTGTTAGTTTTACACTGCTGTAGATCAAAGCAGTGATGACTGACTATCAGATCTTTACATACAACACTATTACCGTCCGTTGTACAGAAATCAAAACAAATTGAAAACAGATTACAACAAGTGCAGATCAGTCGAAGTAATGGCCAATTCGAGTAGGATTTTGTGATGCTGTTAACATTGTTGACGTCGATGGGTTTTCATGTGACACGCCTCCGTCAAGGTCTTACAGCAAAGACATAGATACAAACATGTTTACTAAACCGAGCACCAGCATAATCATGTAATGTTTAGTCACAATGACGCGCACGCGAGCAATGATTCACACGTGCACATCCGCACGTTCTAGTACAGATAACTTTGCCAGACGTCACCGAAGTATCGGCTCTGACATGCGCCAGTTACCGCTCCTTGACAATTACAGCGTAGTAGTTATATCTATTCCTTTACGATAAACGCGTGTTGCGTAGAGTAGCTGAAAAAGTTCTATTAAAGTCGTTGCCGAATGTCATTGGCAGCATCCCCACTTTCTATAGTGAGCACTGTTTTCGTTGTAACACGAAACTGTTTGGGCATTGTTTTGTTTTAACATGACACTGTTTGTCAATATCGTAATAGCTGTGCAACATAAAAGCGCCGTCTCAGGTTGAATAGGCGGTTGACCGTCAAATCACCTACTCTTCAGACAGTAGTGTGATACTTTGAGATAATCATCCACAGAAGAAGACAATCCTCTTGAGGTGGCCGTGTGTATAGTACGGGATAATCGTCCTCAGATAAAGACCCTCTTCAGAAAACAAATAATCACCGCATTCTCTTGCACCAAAGTTTGCTTTTCTCTTAGGATTTGGCAGCATTGTCACTGAGAGTAAATGAGTGATGCTCGTTGTAATGTGATTGATAAGTTAGAGAGCAAAGAGGAATATAAAAGTGGGTAAAGTAGATTCCACGATATAGTAAGTCGGATAATGGTAATGGGTCACTAGAACACTTCCGTGAGTGTGTGGATGTGTGACTATGTGTGTGGTGTATGGAGTGGGGAATATGCTAGGTAAATATATATATATATATACATACATACATTAGATATATTATACATACATATATACATACATACATACCTACATACATACATACATACCTACATACATACATACATACATACATACATACATACATACATACACACATACATACATACATACATACATACATACATACATACATACATACATACATACATACATTCATACATACACACACATATATACACAAGTACGTACATACTTGTATAAATACGCGCATACGTACGTACATACATACATACATACTTACATACATACATATATACATACATACATACATACATACATACATACTTACATACATACATACATACATACATACATACATACATACATACATACATACATACATACATACATACATACATACATACATACATACATACATACATACATACATACATACATACATACATACATACATACTTTCATACATACTTTCATACATGCATACATAACTATATGTTACATGTAATGCATTTACGTAAGAACATTGCATTTTAATGTATATAAATATACATAGTATTCAGTACTGAAGTGAATATCAAATTACACCTAAAAAATACCAGGTGATATCCAGGCCACAGATCGCAAGACAGTAACGTTGGTCATCTGGCGTGATGTGTCCCTAGGATATTAAAAAAAAAGATACAGATCTACTTATCTTGTTAATGTAAAAAATCGCGTGAATGTTACCGAGGAAACACGTGCTGTTTGAGATGCTGTAAGTCACCTGCTCAAGGAGAGCGACACACTAATTGAAATCGCACTGTTCATAATCGGCTACTGACGCAAATGGTTCGAGTCCAACATTGGCGCTGTGGCGTGGTTAAGTAGTTGATAGGGAGGACGGCAGAACATCTCACCTCCACAGGAGAGTGGAGGTGTCCTACCATGGCTCTAGGTCTCACGTCCGGTATTGATGATAATATATACACAATACGCGCGCGCGCGCGCGT
>OZ024856.1:10748381-10750881 GCA_964017155.1 Oasisia sp. SBJ-2009 | reverse complement strand
ACAATGGCGCTAGTTTATATTCGCGCGGCAACACGTTTTCCCCGATTCTGAATTGTAAGTTCTTCAAACAAAGTAACTACTCAGACGATTGAGTTAATTAGATAATCGAAACTTTGATTTAGTATACTGTATATATTTAGGATACGGGTATCCCATGGAAGAGTTTTTCAGGTTTCTGTTAAAGCGATCTCCCTACTTTTTACGGCGAAATCGAGAAGGACCTGAACAGTTAGCACTGCAGCTTGAATTTACCGAGCGCAAATTGACTATTCCTTTTCGCACGAAAACCTACAGTTATATTTTTGTTTGGAATTAATGTTCTAAATTAGTACAAGTTATGGTATCCATGCAACTTCTTTAAAGAGCACATTTGTTTCTACATATGAAATGTTTTCTGTGGATAAATAATTCTATTTTGTCTTTATGTCTGACTGAATGATGTGTCACATTGTCGAAACAAATCAATAACAGTGACATCGAAACATACATTATTTCTAGTTTCTAGTTGTTTCCAGCTCTCGGCAGACTAGTCTCGGTAAATTGTGGTTAAGTTCAATGAGAGAACATTAAAATCGCATATGGTCTCACTGAACTAGTCAGTCTTCTTCAGACCCTATACGCCAAATGGATCTTTCTATGGTGACATTGAGGATGGTCACTGCCAGGGTCCTGGTAAATGTGTCGTTGGTGATTTATTTACGTCCCTAACTGAGACGTGATCGATTCACTGTGGATATACACAGTGCCCAATGTTGAGATTCATATTTTAACCAAATATAACATGCTTGTCGCGTCTAGCATTATATAACTATTAATATTTATTGGGTCAGATGAATATTTGACGTTCTAGAAGGCCAATTTGACAAATCGCTCAAATCAGACTAGTTGGAATCGAACAATGCCCTCTGGAAATATTCTTGTTCCTGGACAATAGCATATATAAAGTAGACGCTCTCTCATCGCCACCCTGTGACGTCACCCAGACACAACACGCTGACGTCATCCAGAGCTACAGACACAACTCGTTGACGTCATTCAGACACAACACGTTCTTCAGTGTTCTCCACGGGTATTGTTCGATGGCTCTCTACCCGCTGGAGTATGGCCGACCGTTGCCAATCGGAAAGTCAAGATTTCCCTAATAAAGACACTGAGCGGATGAGCAGACAGTTTATAGTGTGTGAAAAGACAGTACTTACAGTCGTGTGTTAAGCGTCCAACACGAAGTGTGGCCTACTCTAGCACGACAGATTAACACCGCTCCCAATACAAGTAGCTTACATAAACGTAAACGCCATATTCATTTCTCAATCTCGAACTAAAGTGTTAATTGTACTTACATTGGAAAGCATCTTGGTTTTGCGCGATAACTTATGTTCTTGCGTTGTAGAAGTGCATTAAATAGCGTTGTACCTACGATCAACATGTTTGAAAAAGCCAGTCAGAATTCATGGAGTACATTGACCGAGTGTATTATGGTCGTGCTTTCCAAGTGTTTGTTACTATGATAGCTATACATGAAATAATGTGTTTGCGATTAACGTACAATTTGTTTTCCACAAACTTGTTTATAATCAATGACAACTGAATCCATAGAAACAATACATCAGTGAATAGTAAGGCAAGAGTAACATACGAAAGGTAAATACACATTTATACGGCACCGTAAATAAATCGATGTTTTATACCATAACATAATCAATAGTATAAGCCTTTATCCCCAAACACAATTACTGAAATAGTAAAATGTGCTAGATTTAATTTGGATTAAGACATTCTACTTTCAGATCGTGGTAGTTTTATTGTACGAACGCCAGACACGTAATCATTATAATACACTTTATTTATACACTAAAATCCAAAGTACAAGCTCTGTTCAGTAGTGTTCACATTGTAAGAAGTAAATATACGTAGATCGCCACGAATAACTCACATTACAATAAGTTAAAAGTTTACCACAAAATTGATAAAAGTTTGTTTTAATTGCAGCTGCCCGCCGAGGAAGCGCATGTGTTTCGCCCGCCATAAGACGGGACGGGCTGGCGACTGGGTCGGACCATGAATGAGGACCGCCCTCGGCTCTAATTGGCCGTGTCGAGTGTCTCACGGCAAGGCGCGGCGAATCACGTTTGGTGGGCCTCGCGCCATCGGATTAACGACAGTCGAGTGTCGTTTAAGACCGACCGAGTCGACAGCAGTATCCGCAGTTTACCTCCCGTCACAGGTAATTTATTAATCTCGAGCGACGCCATTGAGCTGTGTCGTGATCCGGCCGACGACGCCGAGCGGGGGAAGACGGGCGGGTGGACCGTCACATATCGCCAGGTCGTCATCGGCATCGCGGTGCGTGACACAACTCAATACGACAACGATGATTGTGTCGCTGTAGTCACGATTACAATCCCGCGGACTTTGTCAGAGGGGTTGGTTCCGGAGTTGAGACAATGCCCGGAGACGTGTACGCCGAGAACCGACAGGAAGTCCGGCAGCAGTCCGAACT
>OZ024856.1:10740881-10743381 GCA_964017155.1 Oasisia sp. SBJ-2009 | reverse complement strand
AAGTTTATGTTAATGCGTTTTTATTGTTGAAGACTCGCGTATGTTTTATGCACGATTTCAATGTATTTAAAACTGTACTGGTAGCCGTGTCTGTCACCTATGAAATAATATATCTGTATTATATATAAACTATATTATATGTTAAATACGTGAGTAAACAAAATATTGCGCTGTGATAATTATTACGAAAATAACAAAAATGTAAATGAATATGTGCATATTACTTTCTGATTATATAATACTGTTTACTTTCAACACGCGACTACCAGAACAGCTTTAAGCGAGTAATCAACATATCAATAAATTATATTTATAACAAATAATTGGCAAAGCAACTACACGAGATGACGTAACAATTATGATTAACAATTACGCTAGATAAAGGATTATAATATAATACTAATATTATACGAATTAAATATCGAAATCAGCGCAGATTTCGTAGTGAATCTAGTCTATTGTACAGTACGCGATTTCTATTATGGAATTTAGTGTAAAGACGAATGACACTGTAAATTATGATTGCATTAGACTGACGTACACCGTCTTGTTCAGGCTGCACCATTATGTTATCGTTAAGCATCCCTACAAAGCCTGCGGCTTAACGCACAACTCATCGCGGCTGTGGCATGTTTATGGTTTACGACGCGATATCTTACGGCAACTACAAGGTTTATAAATACAAACATATGCGTCTTTGTCTACGCTCATGGTATAGTTTGTGTGAAATAATAAATTTGTAATTTTATAGTATATACACACTAGCAGTTTGCCTCGTGTCTCGCTCGGGCTATGCGATGAAAACCTCAAATTCGTTGACAATGTCGTGGATATCACCACATTCCAGGCGTCGAAGTGTTTGCCTTATAAAAGAGTTTCTACAAGATAATTCATTCATATTTGCTGACTTGTGTATTTAGCATATAATGGGTAAACAGAAGTGCTGAATCAGGAGGTTTAACTGAAATTCTAAGCTAGTGGAAAACAGTTTCTAAAAGTCGACATTTTATCACACATGTCTGCAGTTTCTTAACCGATTATATGTTTTTTCGTCAGTTTTTTTACCGGTAAATCGTCATCGTCCGTCCAATCAATTACCACATTGATTCGCGTCCTAGTTCATCTTCACCAGTACATGTTGAACTGATACAGGACCCGTGCAGTCCACCATGTGTCCGTGCAATCGACCATGTGTCACTGCAATCCACCATGTATCCATGCAGTCCACGATGTGCCCGTACAGTCCACGATGTGCCTGGACTGTCCACCATATACCCGTACATTTCACAATTTGCCCGTACAGTCCACCATGTACCCGTACAGTCCAGCTTGTACCCGTACAGTCCACCATGTACCCGTACAGTCCAGCTTGTACCCGTACAGTAGTACATGTACCCGTACAGTCCACCGTGTGCCCGTACAGTCCACCATGTATTCGTGCAGTCTACCATGTGTCAGTGCAATTCATCATGTACCCGTGCAGTCTACCATGTGTCAGTGCAATCCACCATGTATCGGTGCAATCTACCACGTGTCAGTGCAATTCATCATGTACCCGTGCAGTCTACCATATGTCAGTGCAATCCACTATGTATCCGTGCAGTCTACCATGTGTCAGTGCAAGTCATCATGTACCGGTGCAGTCTACTGTGTGTCAATGCAATTCATCATGTACCCGTGCAGTCTACCATGTCTCAGTGGAACTCATCATTTAGCGTGCAGTCTACGATGTGTCAGTGCAATCCACCATGTATCCGTGCAGTCTACCATGTGTCAGTGCAATTCATCATGTACCCGTGCAGTCTACCATGTGTCAGTGCAATCCTCCATGTATCCGTGCAGTCTACCATGTTCCCGAACAGTCTACCATGTGCCCGTGTGCCCGTGCAGCCCACCATGTGCCCGTGCAATTCATCATGTACCCGTGCAGTCCACTATGTGTCAGTGGAACTCATCATTTAGCGTGCAGTCTACCATGCGTCAATGCAGTCCACCATGTGCCCGTACAGTTCACCATGTACCAGTGCAGTCTACCATGTCTCCCTACAGTCCTCCATGTATCCGTGCAATCCGCCATGTGCCCGTGCAGCCCACCATGTTCCCGAACAGTCTACCATGTTCCCGAACAGTCTACCGTGTGTCCGTGTGCCCGTGCAGCCCACCATGTGCCCGTGCAATTCATCATGTACCCGTGCAGTCCACTATGTGCACGTACAGACCACCATGTACCCGTGCAATCTACTATGTGCACGAACAGTCCACCGTGTGCTCGAATAGTCGACCACGTGCCCGTACAGGCCACCATGTACCCGTGCAATCCACCATGTGCACGAACAGTCCACCATGTCCCCGAACAGTCCACCATATACCCGTAAACGTGCAGCCTACATTCCATGAAAACCCAATATGTAAGATACCTTTCCGTAATTTGAATAAAGACAACCGCCAGAGTTTTAGACGGAGAAGCAACTCAGGGTGAGTAGTAGCGGCAGCGGTTGTT
>OZ024856.1:10733381-10735881 GCA_964017155.1 Oasisia sp. SBJ-2009 | reverse complement strand
TGCTTCAGCTAACTTCCGTATACTGCGAATACAGGACCTGCCAGCGATCGTTGACGTATAGTCACCGTCCCGCCTTCGCGGAGATGGTGGACTAACTAGAAACCAGCGGACGGGCAAGGAACTAACCGACGCCATGTTGTCTGACCATGTCTTCAGCACTCATCGATGACGACACGCGTCAATACGCCACTTCCGGTCTGGCGGCCATAGTACTGCGGGCCGCCACATAGTCAAGAGTCGTCTCCTTCAAGTGACGTCGAGTGACAGAGACATGTTGACTTTCCCTCTGAGGTAAACAGACTGACTCCCGCGACAGGACGCTCTGAAGGCTTCGCCCGACGTGTGCCGAATGACAGTTTGTATTACTCAATTCATCCTTTAACAAGATTTAACCAGATTTAACCAGATTTAACCAGATTTAACCAGATTTAACACGATTTAATCAGATTTAACAAGATTGCCACCTAGAGATTCAACTCTAGATGGCAGGTGGACTAGGAAGCCCTTTTGACTTATCGAGAGTCCAACCCTGCCCGTCTTAGGTATATGTCGATTTTGTTTTTAAACATATTAACACTACTAGCACCTACACAATCAGCTGATAATCTGTTCCATTTGTTTACTGTTATTTGTGAAAATGAAATTTTCTAATATCTAGTCTAGACTGCTTCTTTGCTTATGTAACTCCATGTCCTCTAGTCCTTCTCTCTTCCTTGACCGCGAAAAATATTTCTGTCAATATTTTCATACCCATTCAATATTTTAAACACCTCAATCTGATCTCCTCTCAATCTTCTGGTTTCTAGTGTTGTTAATCCACACTCTTCTAGATGCATTTCATAACTATTATTCCTGAGTTTTGGTATAATTTTGGTTGCTCTCCTTTGTAGTCCTTCTAGCATATCAATATCCTTCTTGCGATATGGCCTCCATGCTTGTATACAATATTCTAAATGAGTCCTAACTATTGTTTTATACGGCGGTATTATTCGTTTTTTTTCTTTGTACACTATATATCGCCTAATTAATCCAAGAATTTGGTTTCCCTTCACTGCTGCAATTCCACACTGCAATGATACCTTCATGCCAGCACTAATAAATAACCCTAAGTCCTTTTCCTTAAAGGTAGTATTTAGTGCAGTACCACCCATTGTATATTGTGCATCTTCATTCCCATGTCGTGTGTGGATGCACTTACACTTACAGTCCTCGTATGCTAGGGCTGTTAGTCACGCAAACATAGCCCTGGCAGAACCCGGATGTACCGAAGTAAGCTGGGGCAAACTAATAACTGACTTCTCCAGTCACGACTACGTGAGATCAGCGCAAATACATGCCCCATTTGAAGACGAACACGTGACCGATGAGACACGCAATACAATGACACTCTCGCAACCTAAAGATTGCATGTAACACGATCAACGGTTGACTGAAATGTGTATATATTATTGTCACCTGACCGGGCGACAACCACATATCTGGTGGGTAATTTCATTGGCTGAGCCTAAATTAAGTGTTTCAAAAAGCGATCAATTGATTAATATTGGAGGGGGTTGAGTCGGAGCTTCAGCACCAATCCTATGCTGCGCCGTCTCGTATCACGACCTCGACGGATGAGTGGGGGACTGCTGATGTTCTGCGTGTCGTCCAACTCTTCCGCTTTTGGAGTTCTTCCAAAACCTGGCATAGCACGCTACCCATTTTGGACTCTTGAAAATGTATTCTTCAGGCGCTGCAAAATACGAAAATTATACCCGAAATATTATGGGTTAATCCTATATTTAGTCCACACAAAAATAGGGAATGGGCTCAGCCCCGTAGCTTCCCCGCCCCGGTTCCGTGGTCTATGCAAACCATGTAAGAAGGTGTCATGCTGCGCTAGACAAATAAGACAAGTATAATTTTCGTAAACGTTCTGTTAGCGTTTTAAAATGTTAAACTACTTCTGTGTTTTCAAGAGTTAATCCTTCAAGAACACGCATATTCTTAACTTTGTGAGTATACAAACATGTTTCTTGGCAGTAATACATCATACACAGTGACTTTTACGCTTTGTGCCTCAACGTTCAGGAATAAATAGTAATGTATTAAGGTTGGTTCATGTATCCGAACTATTCAAACGGATATCTGCCGACGCAGTTGTTGGCACTAAGCATATCTGAGATGTTTTAATATTACATCATTGTAAACTCATGGAAAACACAGCAATTCTCTCATCAGGTATAAAGTTAGTACTTTTACTATTCATAATTTGTTTATGTTCAAGCAACTTACTAGCGTTTATAGTAATTGTACTATTCTTCAGTTCAAGTTACGCTAAAGCAACGCATTAATGGCATCCGTAATTTTACTATTCTTAATTTGCTTAAGTTATATTCGCGCAAATTACTAGTGAAATTAGTATTTTTACTGTTCTTAATTTGTTTAAGTTATGTTCAAGCAACTTATTAGTACTTTACCAAGTCTACCCTGAATGCCAGAATCTAGAACATGTTTCCTG
>OZ024856.1:10645881-10728381 GCA_964017155.1 Oasisia sp. SBJ-2009 | reverse complement strand
TTGTTCAATATTACTTATAGGGGAGACCTAATGCCAAGAAGTCCTTTTGTATGGTTATTGACAACAAACCCCAGGACAGGAAAAATGTTCATTGTATCCATCTCGATAACCATCCATTACCTTATACTACGAAATGTAAATATCTTGGTCATATAATCAACAATAACCTAACTGATGATGACGACATTGCCAGACAAAAAAGATGTCTTTATGCCCAAGCCAATGTATTAGCTCGAAAATGTTGTCTTTGTAATATTTCCACCCAAATTATTTTATTTCAAGCATACTGTGCTCCTATGTATACTTCTAGTCTTTGGTGCAAATTCAAAAAATATAGCCTCAAAAGCATTACCGTCGCATACAATAATAGCCTCAGAATTTTACTCAACTTACCCTCAAGATGTGCAAGTTTTATGTTTGCCACCAACTACATTAAATCCTTCAATGAACGCATTCGTTCATCCATATTCAGTCTTTTATGTCGTCTTCATCAGTCAGATAATATTCTTTTTATTAATTACCTCCATACCGATATTCATTTTAAGAGCCGTATGTACTCATACTGGAGGTCGTTATTGTACACATGACATTAGTATTGTATTTATTTTTTAATCAATTTTTTTATATTTATTTTCACAACTTATTTAATTAATTTCCTCATATATTTAGACATATTTTTTGTAACTTTACACTTATATTTTTACATTGATCACATCATTGCTTTGATTGCATTATATGTATTGTACTTTTCATATTTTTTAATTGTATTTTATGTATATATATATATGGACGTCTTGTCTGAAATAAACTTTATTATAATAATACAAAAAGAAATGTGACGATGACAACATATATCCATACAACCCAATCTCTTACACATAAAAAAACACGCTCTCTTTTTTCTCCCGTTAATCTCTCTCCTCAGTCTCCCCTCTCTCCCTCTCTTTCCTTCATCCCTCTCCTTCCCTCCCTCCACCCCCTCACTGCATCATAAGAATAATGTTTGTTAGTGCTAATATCACCCATCTATCTAATCCCGTGTATAGAATACCATTATAAAGAAGAAGTGCATTGGTGATTTGGCGCAGCAGCACCTCGACTGTCGATTGAATTACCTGTGAACATTCTTGCATCCGGTACATTATGTATGTTTAGAGAGTGTTTAAAAACATATCTTTTTATTAGACATTTAAATTAATTCAAATTGTTTTGAAATGACGGACATTGCTTAATAATTTTTTTTAGTGTCATACACGTTTCAATCAGTGTTTATGTTTTAGATTAATAATTATTTATAGATTTATATAAATATATATTTATGTACACAGTTTTAGTAAAGGTTTTAATTAACGCTATATAAAACCTTTATTATTATTTAAACCGTCCAGTGTCCAGTTTTAGCAAATAGATGAATGAAATGCAGAAATCAATAGCGCTGCAATCCTTTTTCGTTCTGATGCACAATGTGTCAGAGTGAACAAGTTTGTGAGGTTGTCTCACTTTATCTGTCTCCCTTCTGATTTACCTCTCCCCATCCTTTCCTTTAAAAATACTCAACTTTTTCTCCCTTCCTCCCTGCTTGGCGGCCCCTCGCCCTCTCCTTCTCCCACTCCCTCACTTTCTTTATTCTCTACTATTTCCCTTCTCGCTGTTCCACTACACCCCTCTTCCTCCATACTTTCATTCACCAATCCTTTTCAACCCTCACGTCATTCTAATTAAGCCGCAATTCGGTACGGTCATGGGTAATTGCACATTCGACAAGAAGAGCGAAGCTACTTGTGCTATTCAAGGCAAACTTGTTTTGTCCGTGTGTCACGCCTGTCATGTTTCATTGTTAACACAGACAATGCAATGCTTCACTGCCGTGGACATTCTTAGACTGACGTGCGGCCTCCGACAATGGTATGCTCTTGGTCCCGCGCAAGAACGCACTGATTGACAACGTATAATTAGCAGCCTCTTTCGCGTTGAACGTGACAGCTGCTACAAACAAATGACTTAAGCGTTCGTTCGAAAGCAAGGATTTGTCGAAATGCAGTTGTAGTCGAAATGCAGTTATCCCGGTTTTCAGTACAGGACCAACGTCACGTGTTTATGGATGTTTCGTGTGCGGTCGGATGCAGCGTATCGCATATGCTATTCGGCAAACAATGTGACACTCTACGTGGTTTGACAGTTGGTCTTGAATGAGCTGCACGTGTTGCAGTTTGGAAGTCATCGGACTTTGGGATATACAACTAGGCGCCGAAAAAGAGAGCGACGATTGCTACAGACAATTGCTTTAAGGTAGGCTATGTATGTAATGTTGTTGTGTTATTTAGAACGGCAACTGTTGGTAGTACACTACATATATTACTATGTGGTACAGTGTCGACATTCTATATTGCTAACTTGCATAGTCAAACCTGCAAGGCATTACGGAAGACAAACATCATCATCATTATACATAACTGTTAGCTTCGTTCTACTGTGAATATAATGACACAGATAATCCATTTCTCATTAATCAAAACATTAATTGGCAACATATTTGATTTGTAATGAATGAATCCACTTGCTGATTTGCGTCGATATAAATCGTAGGTAAGCATTGTATTTATTTATACAATAAAATAACAAAAATAATAACCTCGGTTTATTATCTTAAATTATGAATTCTCGTATATCAATGCCAGTTTTTATTTTTCACTGTAGGATGTCCTGTATTATGTATCTGCATTTAAAAATAATGTCTTGTTTAATTTTATGAAGGAAAAAACGACGGCGATGTGTGCGCCATATTGTTGCCAAACGTCCGCTTCCGCTTCCGAACCATGAATCTGCATAAGTCAACATTAATAATTATAGTGCATGTTAACATGTTTGATGTATTATATGATATAGCATCACATATAAGCAAAGTTTTAATGTAATGCTACAACATAGATAACGCCATATATATCAGCTTACGTGTCTTACAAGTTGACACCACAATTTCGTCAGCTAAGGCTTGACATTGCTTTATAAGCAAACAAAAGGCTATGGCTACCTTCATTGCAACTGAGTGTTCCGACCGCACGTGGCGGAAGGGGTTACCAGTGACGCTCATCCTATGGAGGTCACAACCGGTGTGGCGAACCGGGGTTTGGGCCAGGTAATTTCCCTCCCATAGGAACGCTTCCGGCGGCAGTCAGTCAGTTGTGAGGGAGTAAGGATTGTGACCAACCGTGCCAGGGAACGTTATGAGGAGCAACCGATGAGGTATCTCTGGCTGAACTAGTTACATTAGATTGTACTACAGGCTATGTACACAGTGTCTCCCACTTCCTCATTCCCTCTTTTTTTCTTTTTCAAAGTTTTTCTTTAAAAATGTGTGACATTGATTGTTATTTTTAAGGTATAAAGAAAATTATTAATTTAACTAAATTCAAGGCTTTTAATGTTTAACTTTAAAACTTGTTTTGTTTTCATCGTACACAACATCTGAGCTTCACGACAAGCTTTAGTTATGTTGTTGAAGCTAGGCGGTATTCGGAAGAAGAAGAGTTAATTTTTTGCACGTACGGAAAACTATATTAATGAAAGTTACACAAATGCTGGAACTATTTTAAATTGTGAAAGAGTTAATAGCATGCATTAAATCATAACTATTTGACTCATAGTAAATAGCTAAGATGCAATCATTTTTACTATTTAAATATACTGCTATGTCTTTAATCGTCAATAACTAAATAAATGCAACTATGATATGTTAACAATAATACGTTAAATGTATGTATAAATAACTGCGATCATTCAATGTTAAGATACTTGTTAACATTTGTTTGCGTTTATTTATACATGTATATGTTAACCTTTGGTTATACTCTTTTCCATGAGATATTCATTCACGTACGTTAATATTTTTCTTAATACTTTCTAATAGAAACATAGTAAATAGAAATACTACTACCCAATCAGTATAATCGCGTACATACATCATCACACTTTCGTACGTGTACACAACACGTGATAAAGTACCTGCATCAATAAAACAACTATTAAAAAATTATGACATATTATCGAACATTTCTTGAACTTACACATTTTCCTTTTTATTATATAAAACGTAGGATTGTGCATACATTCATAATTATTAGACACACATAGACAAATAGACTGCACATACACACGTGCGCTCCCACACCTAACGAAAATTTATTGAAGATAACGATCTTGAGAATATGTTGGATATTGTTAAACGATGCAACATTTTCTGGTTTAATAACCGTCACTAAACACTCATGCTTGTAGAACACAATTATACTCGTTTTGTAATTTTTCTGGCAAAAACATTCTTTGAAATTGGTTGTTGGGCAGCCTTATAGTGCCGCGATATGCAGTGCTCAAAACCACTATTAGCAGTCTTGTCCAGAAAAATCAGTTTGTGCATGCTTTTACAGATCATGTACTAGCTGTTAATTATGTATTCCTATCAGACCATGTATATTCATTTTCTAACAATACAGTTGTGAATGGTTGCAGTTAGAATACTGTATTTTAACGCAAAAGCACTGCCAAATGTTTCTCTAAACCATGTTGTTCACTTGCACAGTTTAGGGTAATATCGGTTCAGTGTTGTGTGTGGCAGGTTCATACCCTGCTGGTGTTCCTTGTGCAAACACTACATGTTGTGTGCACACACATTGATTCCATTTCATATGTTTAGCTGGTTTTGTGATATTTTTGAAATGCATTAACCTACTTATATCATTATAATATATATATATATATATATATATATATATATATATATATATATATATATATATATATATATATATATATATATATATATAATATACGTGTACATAAGCAGGACAATTAATTCTTTCTACATAAATGTCATGCATCTTGGTTGCCAAACAAAGAGGAATTAATATCCAACTCACACAAATAAGACGTAAGACCTACAAGTGGGCTGTAGAAGAAGGCAGACAGCATGTTTCTCGCTAGCAGCATCATACTGGTCAGTTCTACCTGGTCATCAAGTTAAGTACAAAAAATAAACCTCTTGTTGAGGTTAGCATAGCATACGCTGAAGACTTGAAAATAGAGCCTTCTATCCATATTATCACGATTGGTTGGGTGCACATAAAACAGAGAGGGAGAGAGAGATAGAGACAGAGAGAGGTGGTGTCCACAACAAAAGTGAGTAAATTGTATGAGCATGGCTGAAGAGAGAGCAAAACAGTGAGAGAGAGAGAGAGAGAGAGGGGGGGGGGGGGGGCACCAGTGAACGATGACTGCGATGATCCCTAATAGTCACCAGTTCATCAGAGAATTATGATTGAGATGGTCCCTAAGAGTAGTAAAATGATGGGTCCCAGATGTTTCGTCCAAAAACAGTTTCGGCACACCGCGACGGATGTTTCGGCACAGGATGTTTCGGCACACACCGACCTACTCAGACGGATAATTCGGCACACCTTGTTAAAACTCGGGTGTGCCGTGACGGATGATTCGGCACACTGCACACGAGCAGCGGAAATCTATGGACGGACGTTTCGGCCCACATTTGGTTGTATGGGAAACCGCTTCACATACGCAGAGCAGAGCAGAGCGCTCAAATCAAAACGTGGTTGTTTGTATAATGTAGTAACAAATTAATGTAATAAATGTAGTATGATTAGTTATATGTCATTTGCATGATGATGGGCATTGCCATCTTTGTATATACACTGTACACACACACACATATATATATATATATATATATATATATATATATATATATGAATATTACAAATGTATGTATTAAATTTCACCATATCATATATTAATTAATTAAATTATAACGTGTGCAAATTTAATACATACATTTGTAATATTCATATATATATATATATATATACCGGTATATATATATATATATATATATATGAAAATATTAGTCAAATAATAATATTAATATACATTATATATTACTCGCAATGGAATGACAAGCAACGCAAATAATAAGCAAGTAATGCAAATTCCCCAATATTAACCAAGAAATAATAAAAAAATCCTGAATTTCACAAATATTAATCAAATAATAATATTAATATACATTATATATTACTCGCAATGGAATGACAAGCAACGCAAATAATACGCAAGTAATACAAATAATTCCAAAATTATATATAATACGCAAGTCAGGACGGATACTTCGGCACAGGATGTTTCGGCACACGATTGCAGAAACGGATGTTTCGGCACTTCCACGATTGCAGAAACGGATGTTTCGGCACTTCCACAATTGCAGAAACGGATGTTTCGGCACTTCCACGATTGCAGAGACGGATGTTTCGGCACAATGTGCCGAAAATGTTTTTGGCCGAAACATCTGGCTCCCAAAATGATGAGGTGAGAAAGCAACTGTGTTAAGAGAGGAAAATACCTCTCAACGCACCCAAAGTTTGTCGCATGGAAGATTATGTACAGACCGGCTTCACACTGAGTGAGTTGCTCGGTGATAGGGATAAAAGATCAAAAGTACGTCTTATCCAGATATCTGAGCAATATGATTGAAGCCAAAGATATCACTGAATTGCAAGACAAGGCCGGCAGACTAGAAGCTATAGCACAGATGGCATGGAGGAGTTGGCCCCTATACTAGTCACCGTGGAAATTTACATGTTCATGGGATTCCAGAGTCAGTCACTGGTGAAGACGCCTGGACGAAAGCGCTTGACATTATAATATATGGCTATGCCATGGCGACCAAAAGACAATTTTGGAACTTAAATGTGACGTATTGTCCGACTCGATGGTATGGCGCAGCCACGCCTATAATTCGTGATCAGCTATAGTCTCGCTTAACCGACTGTCGGTCGGCTGCGGAACTACGCCGAGAAGACAGTCTGGTGACATTTGCCGGCTTTTGTTTGGTATCCGCGTGATCTATAAAATGCTGCCACCTCACGGACACTGCCGTAATATTTTTTTTATAAACAACTGAAAATTTGTATTTCTATTTATTTTGGGTTAATATAAGTTTAATTTTTAATAGTTTTTATAATACAGCATTATTTAATCAAAAGGTTTCCTTATTTAATTTGTATGCTATCCGTGTCGGGCTAGACAATGCTGCCACCTCACGGATACTGGTTAATCCTGCCGTAATTCTTATTTTATAAACAACGGTAAATTTGAATTTTTACTTACTGTTGTGTTACTATAAGTTCAATGGTGAATACTTTTCAAATGATATTATTATCTTGTAAAACTATATCGTTATTTAAATTTTTATTTCATAGTTGGCCTGAGAGCCAATCAGCGTCTCTACCCTATTCTGGGGTAAGGCTGCCCGGATGTAGAAACTTAAGAATATATACTGTCCCAGGCGTAGTTGAGGGGGCCTAAAAGTGCTGCCACCTCACGGAGTCTGGGTAACCGAGGCTAGATCAGCTACTGAACGATGCTAAAGTTGGATGCAACAAACACATGCAGGCAATAAACCACACGTGCCTTGATTCCTTCCACAATGGATAACAGACGGGTCGCGCCCAAACTAGAAACTCCGCATAGGCAGATTTGTTTGGGACACGAAAAGGTTTCTTTTTGGATAAAATAATTATTAGGGTCATCACTGCTTAATAAAACATAATTGTAATGAAATAAAAGCATATGGGTACATGAAATAGTTATTGTAATAAAAATCGCATACATCACATAATTTTATATTTAAAGGATTCCCTTATCATTACAATTTGGGACACAACATAATCCCTTTCATGTCTGAAGGAACAACGTGGAATAAATACACAAAGTACTAGACGAGTCGTAGATAAGTCTACATGATAAACAAACAACACGCCCGGAAAGGTTTGGACATTTGTCTTTTATTTTGCTGCATACCAAACTGCCCACCGTCAGTGGGCGTCTCTAGACTTCACATCCGGTCAACAATATAATACTCCCACCTTCAGGGAGCGTAATCTGGCACTGTATTGCTCACAAATATAAAGATTCACACCGCAATTACATTAACATTACAAGAATGTGAAGCAGTGACAGACCGCTGTAATATAACAACCTAAAACTGGCTGCCTTGTAAAGGACTCAGCCAGGATAGCAGTTTCACCCATTTCTCACAGGTGTCTCTGATGCCGCACATGTCCGTCTATGGGGTTGACAAATTCACTAAAAGGGGGAACAATATTGGGACACCGTAATCCCAGAAGACACTAGAAATGCAATCCCTGTGCAACGTATTAAAACAATGATTTTTAAAGGAAAGATCTACCTAATGTCAACTTCATAGGCCTGCATTTTGTTAATTAGTAAATTAATCACTAAGAACTGGTTAGTTGTTTGATATTTAATTTACTATTTAAAAGTAAATAAATATTATGTAATGACTATTATTTTATTTATTATAGTATTAAATTGTATATGAATCTAAGCCTAGATAACTGTTCCTGTCGTCACTAGTGAAAATGGCTATATTTACAATTATTAGTCATGGTCTAGTCTATATCTTATATAGACGTAGTTTTCCGGAATGAAGTTATTGAGTTGTACTAGATGTAGGTGTGTATATGATTATGATGATATTAAAGTAAGACACTAGAGTTATCCACTGTGAAGCAAAGCGTTAACTACAATCAATACCATACATCTGTGTTCTGTGGAACAATGGTGGATGTGTCGTGCCAAAACACACAACTCACAGACCTGGATGTCTCGTGAAAAGAATTAACAATTTGACCAGAATTGTGATAACTCAATTTACAAATTAACCTTGGTTAATTTTTAAATGTTGACTCTTATTTTACAAATAAATAGAAGAAATAAACACAAGTAAGCTACATATTGAGACTGCAAGGGAACAACTTGACTATGACTTGACTGAAATTGGCACAGTTCTCTTTCAGGGTTTAATATCAATCAACACAACCACCAAACACTATAGCACCCACAGTTAGTACCACATCTGTTAACGACCCCTTGCATCAGATGCTATCTCTGTGAACTTCATCCTACTGCATTCACTGTGTCAGACCGTAGCAACTCTTGTTTCACTTGCCTAGTAATGTTCAAAATTATGGACAACATTCTCTAACGTCACAGCTGGTTGTGATTCGGTTTTAATAGAATTGAAACGTTTACCTTCCCACGTGTCATTTCTGTCGTCAGCGACTTTGTCGTGACGTAAACAACATATAGTTCTGTTGTACCTGTATATGTCAGATTTCTTAATCATGACAGCATTTGATTGGTGAACACTGGATACTGGATGTGTGTGTAATGCCACTATGAATCATAAATATATCCTGGAAGTCCAGGGGACTGTTTCACAAGGATCCTTATGAGCAAATAACCTGAGTTTGCTCTTTAAAACTGACGTCGCTCTTTAAAAGTGATATCGTATGCTAACAACTGCCAACTCCAAGACGTGCAGCCTAAACACCTTTGTCTTTAAAAAAAAATGTCATCAGTGACATGTCATCAGTGATGTGTCATCAGTGACATGGCAGCGCATATGCATTTTGAAAATACTTGTTTAATTTCATAAAGGGTTCCGTTTAAGAGAGATTTTCCTTTTGAATTTATTACCTTCATGAAACAGTCCCTGGTACGCACACCGACTTACTGCTATATCTGACTTTGACACAGTTATAATGCAAGTAAAATGTCTACATTCTACAAAAGTCATTATCAGCTGTCCACCAGTGACAGAACATGTCACTAATAAGAAACGTTTTTTGATCAGTTTTAACTATTGATTTTTAAAGTTACTAACAAATAATGGGAGCCTTTTAAAAAGGTTATGATGACGCCAAAGAACAAAATTAATGGTAACGTAAGTAAACCCGTCAACAACTACAATTTTCTTCAAATTAACCGACAATTGTAGACACCATAATGATGACCAACCTTACAACTTCAGTCAGCTTTAAATATGTTCATAATTACAAATCGCACGATATAAAAAATTTCCTCTCTCCCTCTAGCTGTATTCAGCAATTGTTAGACTTACAAATAAAAGGAAATGACAGCGTCTGACTATGACAGATTCCTTTGTAAAACCACCCTGAAAATGTTACATGAAATAGCAACGTGGACACATCATTGTATATTGAGACGGATATAAAAGAAACACATAGTATGTCACCTCCTTAAATGTAGAGTCCCGGCATTCGCGTCAGGGACGAAACACCGAACTGCTAACAAATGTCGTCTACCGAAACAAGCATGTCGACACGCAGTTCGTCTCGAGCACACGTTATAAATAGTACAGTTTATCATGAACAATTGTCACGTGCATGAGATCGTACACGCAAACCCTCACTAAACATGCATGCACACACACACACGCGCATGTGCACACGCACGCACATGCACGCACACACACGATGGCAGGAGATGATGTACAAGTTTAAAAACTACAAAACGCCTGTGCCCAGTCCTTCGTAACTGTACATAACTACATACAACGACCACAAAGACACTGGACAAAGCATTGACCGTAGCAGCAGGGCATCAATAGATGACGTATAACATTCGTAAATGACGGCAATAAATATCGGACACAACACAATTTCATACACATCCAAGGGAGACGAGTGTCCTCTGTCCTCACTGTACACGTTAGCTGGTTTGGCCATATTCGAGTTCCACGCCGGCTCAAACAAGAGTCTCTGGCTTGTTTGCCAGCTTCGCTTCTGCGTGGATTATATCGGCAAGCTCCTCTTGCTGTGAACAGACGATAATGTATTATTATTAAAGACAAAGTGAAACGCTTATTATTAAAAATGAAGTGAATTTTTTATTTTTAAAGCGGGACTATCAGTTAATTTTTGTTATCAGAAATCATGTCATACCATATCTACTATATCTATTATAGCACACTGAAAGCTCTGGTTGGAATTTATGTATTTTTTGTTTTTACATATCAGCCTTGGGTCAGATGACTAATGACATGGAGTCATGGACACGTGTACCACATAGTACAGATCACACTTATTCATTCACTATATGTTCAGTTAACTTACACAGGATCATGCAATAAAGCAAAATAGATTAAGTAAGAAAACAGAAAAAAGTCAAGGATCAGTCTTAGTCCGTCTTCATCCCTGGTAGACAGAGACAAGTAGAACAACAAGAGACGAGTGACCCGGGAAGTGATCAATAAACACACCATATTCGTGTTAAACAAGCAGTACACTTGACAACAATTCTTATTAAACGTGATTCTTTTACAACAAAATGGTGGCACTGGCACAGTTATATTTGCTGTTTCTACCAGTGTCATTCACCAAACTGACATGGTGCTACTATCATTGAAAACAATTTAAGGTCGGGATGGCACGTGGCAGTACAAATTGTCAACAAATGATTTATTCATATAGATATTTGTGATTATGTGATCAAAGGGGAACAGAGGCTGCAGATGCAGGCGGAATGTCCTGATGTTGCCACTGGTTCAGTGGTTGACAGGGAAGTAATGACAATAAATGATTGACTTGATATGATACAATAGACGGATGTCAGACACTGCTGAAAATCAGAGTGTATGCTAATTGGGTCATGTATGCTTAATAGACCGAACACGATGAATGAACTTTGATAACTAAGCTGTCCACCAGGTGGAGGCACTGACCCGCAGCGAGTCCTTCGTGAGGATCTCGTTCTGTTCCAGGTGTAACTTCTTGAGCAGTTCGATCTGGCGTGACTGTAGCACGGCCTGGCGCTTGCGTTCCTCAATGAACTTCTTTGTGTTGTTCTCGTTCAACTCACGTATCCGCCTGTGGCCGTTAACACAAATACATATACTCACAAACCTGATGATACACAACAAAAACACGTGTGACACCCTTTTTCAAGGCATAACTGACAGTATTTATGATTTTTGAAGACTTTTGACCTTCATTTTTGTACCCATCCACCATTTCTACTTGTCCACAATGGATATTAAACGTCCAACTGACGGGTGGACAGTGCTCTGCATAAAGCTATGGTTCTACGACACCAAAATCCAAGAATATATCACAAGAGAATGTTTTAAAATGACATCCTCTAATGTGTTAATGACAGCCTGGCAGTATCAAAAGTTAAGTTTCAAATTTATAGAATTGCATGAATATTTATATTACAAATTGATTAATGAATTAAGAACTAGTCAAATTTTCGAAGAGGCATATTAAGGCAGTAGAGTTGGTAAATCGATTGATAAGAAGTATTACACCTGTGCATACTCCTGACAGTTGTAACCTAATTATAAACATCTGGGAATGATAAAATACCGCTTTACCTGAAAACAATGTATGTAATCTCACTGTAGTTTGTCAAATTAGTTGTAACTATAATCCTAAACATGATGATACTTTGGCAAATTCGATATGTGGGCCGAACAACAGTAGTCTCTGGCGTACAGCAGCCATACGACGGCTGTCATTGACTGTTGCAAGAACGAACCTGTCACGCTCTGCCTTGTTCTTTATCGTCTTGTCTGACATCACTTGTTTACACGTCTCCATCGACATCTTCGCCTGCCGCGCCTTCAACTCCTTCTTCTCTCTACAAGTTACCATAACATCTACATCATATCTACATCTACAGCTGTATTCTATGGAGAATTAGCCAAAGGGAAACGTCTTCATGGTGGACAATGGCTGCGATACAAAGATGTAGTGAAACGACACCTAAAGGCTACACACATCACCGTAGACCACTGGGAGACTTTTGCACAAGATCGACAACAGTGGAGGCAGGTCATTCACAAAGGAAAAAGCCATATAGAAGAAAAGATATCACAAAAATACCAACATGATCACAATCTCCGCCATGGCTTTCCTGATGCTTCTGCCCCTATCATCTTCTGTGTCAACTGCGGGAGAGGCTTTAAATCTCAGATCGCACTATTCTCACACCAAAGAGCAAAGCATGTAACGGACGAAACCCTACACTGACGTCATCATCGGACACGATGGACAGCAAAGAGAGAGAGAGACATCTACATCACCACGTCATGACAACATCCTTGCACTGTGACAATATCACCCTCTACAAGTCACCATCACACCTACACCACCACGTAGTGACAACATCCCTGTATTGTGACAATATCACCACCTAACAACATCACAGCATGACTACCCATGGTGTAACCATAACATCCCTCTTGTCACTATGACGTCCCTGTGGTAATAACCTTACAGGACACGTAGAACCAACACCAAGGAGAGGGAGGGAATAAGAAGGACGGGTACATAAGGAGAGTATTGAGGGTGGATATGGAGGGTAAATAAGGTGGGAGGAGTAAAGCATACACAGGGTGAACACTGAAGGGGAGTAATGAAGGGAAGTAATGAAGGGAAGTGAGGCAGAGAACAGAGTGAGAAATGGTTGCAATGGGATGAGTAAGGGTGATTAAGGGAGTGTGAGTGAGGAGGGTTAATTGTGAGAGAAGGAGGGTTAATTGTGAGGGAAGGAGGGTTAATTGTGAGGGAAGGAAGGGTGAGTAGGGAGGGAAGGAAGGGTGAGTAGGGAGGGAAGGAAGGGTGAGTAGGGAGGGAAGGAAGGGTGAGTAGGGAGGGAAGGAAGGGTGAGTAGGGAGGGGAGGAAGGGTGAGTAGGGAGGGAAGGATGGGTGAGTAGGGAGGGAAGGAAGGGTGAGTAGGGAGGGAAGGATGGGTGAGTAGGGAGGGAAGGAAGGGTGAGTAGGGAGGGAAGGAAGGGTGAGTAGGGAGGGGAGGAAGGGTGAGTAGGGAGGGGAGGAAGGGTGAGTAGGGAGGGGAGGAAGGGTGAGTAGGGAGGGGAGGAAGGGTGAGTAGGGAGGGAAGGATGGGTGAGTAGGGAGGGAAGGAAGGGTGAGTAGGGAGGGAAGGATGGGTGAGTAGGGAGGGAAGGAAGGGTGAGTAGGGAGGGAAGGAAGGGTGAGTAGGGAGGGGAGGAAGGGTGAGTAGGGAGGGAAGGAAGGGTGAGTAGGGAGGGAAGGAAGGGTGAGTAGGGAGGGGAGGAAGGGTGAGTAGGGAGGGAAGGAAGGGTGAGTAGGGAGGGAAGGAAGGGTGAGTAGGGAGGGAAGGAAGGGTGAGTAGGGAGGGGAGGAAGGGTGAGTAGGGAGGGAAGGAAGGGTGAGTAGGGAGGGAAGGAAGGGTGAGTAGGGAGGGAAGGAAGGGTGAGTATGGAGGGAAGGAAGGGTGAGTAGGGAGGGAAGGAAGGGTGAGTAGGGAGGGAAGGAAGGGTGAGTAGGGAGGGAAGGAAGGGTGAGTAGGGAGGGAAGGAAGGGTGAGTAGGGAGGGAAGGAAGGGTGAGTAGGGAGGGGAGGAACGGTGAGTAGGGAGGGAAGGAAGGGTGAGTAGGGAGGGAAGGAAGGGTGAGTAGGGAGGGAAGGAAGGGTGAGTAGGGAGGGAAGGAAGGGTGAGTAGGGAGGGGAGGAAGGGTGAGTAGGGAGGGAAGGAAGGGTGAGTAGGGAGGGAAGGAAGGGTGAGTAGGGAGGGAAGGAAGGGTGAGTAGGGAGGGGGAGGAGTTGATGGGAGTGAAATGAGTGGGACTACGGAGACGAAGTAATGTGCAGGGTCTGTACACATCTGGACATTTTAAATTCAAGGCTATTCAAGACTTTTCAAGGCTGCTTGAAAAAGAAATTCAAGACTGTTTGAATGACATATGTACTTTTAAGTGCAATAAATTAAGTTAACATTAAAATGTTTACTCGACTAATAAAATAATGGCTCCGACCACAATGAAATGCCGATTGCCCAGTGTGCACATGAGTTATTTTTGTGCATAGGCTTTTCCTTTTCTGACTGTTATTCGTCAGAACAATTGAGTCAAAACAATATTTTATTGACCACAATTAAATTCAAGACTTTTCAAGACTACTTTGTAAAATTCAAGGATTTCAAGGCCTAGTATGGACCATGAATGAGGGTAAGAAGGGACAGTAAAAAGGAAGGAAGAAGTCCTTGTGAGGTGCCTACTTCTCCTGGCGTGCCTCGAGGTCCCTCAGCTGCTGAGTGTGAGCCTCGTCCATGAGGCGTCTCATCAGTTCGTTCTGCTGCTTCACGTGTGTCTTACACAACTCAAACTCCTCATTCAGCTCCCGTGAGGTCATGTCTCCGTACTCCTTCGTCTGGTCAGCCACCAGCTCCTTCACCTGCAACAAGAACGTGTACGGTCACACACGGCCGAACACGGGCACTTCTTTGGTCACACACGGCCGAACACTTCTTTGGTCTCACACGGCCGAACACGGGCTCTTCAGTGGTTACACAAGGACAAATACTGGCATGTCTATGGTTACACATGGCTGAACACTGATACTTCTGTGGTTACATATGGCCGAACATTGGCACTTCTGTGGTTACACATGGCTGAACACGGGCATTTATGTGGTCACACACGGCCGAACACTGGCATTTCTGTGGCTACATATTCTTGAACACTGGCACTTCTGTAGTTACACATAGCCAAACACTGGAACTTCTGATGATGCTACAGGTATGTAGATGTTCTCTCACCTTAGCCTTATGGTCGTTCACGAGAGACTTCACCCTGTTCTCTGTCTCCACTTTCAGGTCGTTGCAGTTTCTCTCCCTATCAATACAAAGACAAGGGTAACCACCAGGTATGTCTATATCACCATGCCATACTCCTACACTTCCAACCGTAAGACTAAAATGTGACTTGAAGAAAATTATAAACCCGAATGACCATTGGATAACTTGACCGAGTCCCTGGGGAATGCAAAACCAAAAAACAATAATGTCAACTATGATGTCACAGTGATGACAGACTGGACCTGGCCCTGGGGTCCATTTCATAAATGTCAACACCATGTCAACACCATGATGCGCAAACGGGACATCGTCACTGGTGTGTTATGGTAATAATGTCCTCAGTAAACTGCAATGGATACTGGTGTTTTTTTAAATTAATTTAATTTAACAACGGATTTTGCTTAAGGATGAATTTATCTTAGTGAAATGGTCCCAAGAATGGGATGACAGGGAGAATGGGATGACAGGGAGAATGGGATGACAGGGAGCATGGGATGACAGGGAGAATGGGATGACAGGGAGAATGGGATGAGAGGGAGAATGGGATGACAGGGAGAATGGGATGAGAGGGAGAATGGGATGACAGGGAGGATGGGATGACAGGGAGAATGGGATGACAGGGAGAATGAGATGACAGGGAGAATGGGATGACAGGGAGAATGGGATGAGAGGGAGAATGGGATGACAGGGAGGATGGGATGACAGGGAGAATGGGATGACAGGGAGAATGGGATGAGAGGGAGAATGGGATGACAGGGAGGATGGGATGACAGGGAGAATGGGATGACAGGGAGAATGGGATGACAGGGAGAATGGGATGACAGGGAGGAGTTAGCTGCACTGACCCCTTCTTCTTGATGGCCTTCTCCAGTATCTTCTCATGACCCTGTTTGTCCCTGTCGTGCGAGGCCATCATGCGGTCAATGACAGTGCAGTGCTGCTTCAGGATGACAGACTTCTCCTTGCCGTGCTTCTTCTTCAGCAGCTCCAGCTCTCGCTGCTGCTTCCGGAGCAGCTTCAGGAACATCTTGTCTGTCCGCAGCAACTCCGGCGTGATCGTGTCAAACAAGACGTCTTCTACATTAACATAACATTACATAAACATTATGAAACAACATGTCCTCTATAAACATTATCTTCTACAAGACTGAAACAACATGACCTCTACAAGACACAAATAACATTTGTTCTACAAGAGAAAACAACACACCCTTACCCAAGGGACAAACAACATGTCCTTATCAAGTGACAAACAATATGTGTTCTACAAGACTGAAACAACAAGAGAGCTACAAGAGAAGACAACCAGGCTAGTGGAGTGGAGAATATAAGATACACAAGTGATCTTGATGTGGAAACTACAGATAACATGAACTGAGCTGACATTAATTAAAAGGTTTCATGTGTTTATTAAGACCTCCTGAAGTGCCACCAGAGCCGTGGCTATGGGCCCAAGCCATGGCTGAGTCAGCGGGGGGGGGGGGAGGTCACTGACCAGTGGGGATACTGTTTTGAATAACAACATTTGTCCATAAAGTGATATGGTCTGACGAAGACAGATGGAAGTTGCAGTGTAAAGAAAATGAGATAAATGTGCTGAATGAAAAATGATGGTTATATAGCGCACTCTACCTTTCTCCTTCTCAGATATCTGTGTGCTGTAGTTGGGCTTCGAGTCACTGTTCCTGTGCGGCTCCTTCTTGTTTGTGCTGCACACGTCGTTGCCGGCCTCGGCCAGGTCCGCCTCCTCTATGCCCATCTCCTGCAGCTGCTTCGCTCGCTTCTCTGCCTGCGTCATGAACTGGATGGGCGCCGACAGGGCGTCCACAAAGTCTGGAACATACAAAGGGCGTCCACAAAGTCTGGAACATACAAATATAGGGCGTCCACAAAGTCTGGAACATAAAGAGGCAGGGTGTCCACAAAGTCTGGAACATACAAAGACAGGGCGTCCACAAACACAAAGTCTGGAACATACAAAGACAGGGCGTCCACAAAGTCTGGAACATACAAAGTCCACAAAGTCTGGAACACACAAAGACAGGACGTCCACAAAGTCTGGAACATACAAAGACAGGGCGTTCACAAAGTCTGGAACACACAAAGACAGGGCGTTCACAAAGTCTGGAACATACAAAGACAGGGCGTCCACAAAGTCTGGAACATACAAAGACAGGGCGTCCACAAAGTCTGGAACATACAAAGACAGGGTGTCCACAGAGTCTACTGCCTCAATCCATCTGGAAAGTATTATGCTATGCTGCAATTATACACACATAATATTTATTCACATATGTCCACCACTATCTACAGCCATGTATCTGAGCACCCAACTCGGTGAACAGATGAAATATGGAGTGGACAAAACTACAAAAGTGTAAAAAACAGCATGTGAAATTGCAACTGGGTTGTCTCAAAGGGGAGCTTTATGTTCTGGCCACTGTACCAGGATGACTCAGTTTTATGAGTTAACATGCTGACGGTGAATCTCCTGGTACTGTAGGGATGTAGAAGACACTCACCTCCGTATCCGTCAGGGACGTACGTCTTGAGGATGATGAGGCAGAAGACAGTGGGGAGGGACAGGGGAAAGTTCCCCTCCGTGCGAAGTGAGATGTGTCTATAACCTGCATGGACACACAGCAAGATGGTGACAGACAGACAGACATGACAACCAGAAGTCTCAACACGACTGACCTATTTATACATAGCTTCGATGAATGATAGAACAGTTCTATTTGTAGGACTATGGGAAATAACAACAAAACTATTAAAGATAATATTACCCAGGTTACATATTATGTTTTCAGTATGTAATAATTATATTCTACAATCACTGTCCACATTGTAATATATTTTCACTTCAGCATAGAAATAAATTCTGGTGGGTGCCTAGACAATAAATACATCATCACCCAGACGATAGGGTAACTTCAGAAAATGGACATACAGGGTAAACTGGACACCGGACTGACCTGCCTGCAGGCCATCTAGTGGTAGGATCCTCTGACCAATCAGACGACCCGTCTCCTCATACACTGCAATCCTCAGCACCGCCAAGTCAGGCAGCACCACCTGGTGGTGACAACATGTACAATATTTAGTCACTCCTTAAATATATTACATTTCTTTGTTAAAATAAACTATTATTAGCAGGAACACTCCCATTTCTTAACACAACTTACTTTTTCCAGCTAGTCATCATGTCAACGAAAAGGATGGAGGAAAAGGAAAAGAAAGAAAAGAAACAAGGAGAGAAAAAGAAAGTAAAGACTAACAAATAAAGAAACGAGAAACGAAAGAAAGAGAAAGAAGGAAAGAAAGAGAAAAAGAAAGGCAAAGACTAAGAAAGAAAGAAACGAGAAATTAAAGAAAGAGAAAGAAGGAAAGAAGGAAAGAAAGAGTAAAAGAAAGTAAAGATTAAGAAAGAAAAAAACGAGAAATGAAAGAAAGAGAAAGGAGGAAAGAAAGAGAAATAAAGAGGGAAGATAGAAGAATAATAAGAAAGAAGAAAAAAAAGAGAAACAAAAGCCAAAGAAAGAACAAAGAGAAACAAAAGGGAAGACAGGAATGAAAACACAAAGGAAAGGTAAAAGAAGACAGAAGAAAGTGAAAGTGAAAGGAGAGTCTCACAAAGCCTCATTAACATTACACACTGCTAAGTCGTTTAGAAACAGTAAAGTCTTAAAGAGTGGTTACAAACAGGGTAAGTAAGCACCTTCCTGAAGACAAAGGGTTCCTCGTTGTAGACAGGATTGAGCCCATTGTTGGGAACCATGCGGGTCCTGAACTCCTTCCTGATGGTGTCTGTGGGCAGCCCGTACATGTCCACCTCCACGTACGTCCCGATCTTCTTGTCCGACAGAAACTGACCAGATATCACCTATGGAAAAGTCAAGGTCAAACAGTTGCAAGGTCATCAGAAATTTTTAAAATGGGTTGTCTGCACCAAAATGTTTCAAGTTAGTCAAAGGAATTTAGATGGAAAAAATGAACAGCAGAAGTGTCCTCAATGTATGAGCTACAATTTAAGGATGGGACAAATCTAGAATCGAATATCTGCAAAATTTCGAATACGAATTGAAGATCGAATCAAATACAAATATTCAGTAGCTTCCTATTCGACTAGAATACAGAACGGTATCGAGTTTTTTGCTGGGACGCGGCGTCATATCGTTGCCATACGCATCAATCTTTTTGTTTACTTTCTGACCTAAACAAGAAAATGACATGTTACAGCCGCCACCGCACTTATCCCCACATATCTTATGTCGACATTTTGAATATTCATCCCATCCTTACAACAATTTATGAAAAAAATTGAAAGTAAATTCATAAAGTAAACATGAATTAAAATTACAAAATAGCATGAGTGTTTAATTGACAAATATTATTGTAACGGCAGCTGACACGTTTCCCAACACCCAAAATACTGAACACTTGAGTACGTTACCTTGACACTACACATTGCTGCAATGACGCCATCTACTGGACTTTCAGAGAACGGATCAAATGTGCGGTCAGGTCTTCGCATGAAATCTGGCTTCAACAAATACCTGTAAAATCAAATAATTCCAACTTTATATCATTTCTACTCACACATATTTACGATTAGACATGATTTACAATTTTTTTCAAAGACAGCCGCAATGTCTCAGATGATTCCTCTGGTGGATTAAAACACATTTCGAATGGCAAGTTTTGACCCATAGCTGACAAATGACCACACAGCAGGTCAGAAGACCACACCTTCGTAGAGCGCAGTGGCTCAGGGGTAGAGCTTCGGACTCTCGACTACAAGAACCCGGGTTCGAATCCTGGCTGCGGCGTTAAAACCTTGGGCAAGTTCACTCAGCTGTTTAAATGAGTACATGACTATAGACAGTGGTGGATATGTGTACGAGCAGCCTTCGCGCATTAATTGTAGCATATGGCTGGATGCTTCCCAGAGAAGCCGAGATGGTGTCTGAGTGAACAGGTCTGTCAGGGAAGTAAAGTGTAAAGCGCTTTGAGCGGTCCTGAGGACTGGATACTGCGCTATATAAGAACTGCCTTTACCTTTACTTACACCTATTAAAATATTAATTCAATGAAATATGACTATCACACCTCCATTTTTGACATCTTAGAAGATTTTGGTATAGATAGTTACAAATCTATTACTTCACATTTCTTCCTTTTCAATTTTCTTTTAATATCTCCTTACATACAATTTCCTTTGTTTACGGTGCCTATAAATCGCAACTTTGTACTGATTATTCTTGACTTGATCATTCTATATATGTGAGGTCTCACCCGCAGTTGTTGTTGTACTCAAACTTGCCCTGGTTCAGTTGCATCGCCAGGTCTGGAGTTTGGAAGTTGAGAGAAACCATCTGACAGCCCGCATTCCAGAAGATCTACAACCACAACCACGAGAAGATGATGCAGAGGTTAGTGTGAGTGGGTGGGTTAATGATACAGGATCAGTGTGTTACTTTGTGACTGACTGTCTGACTGATTAACTGACTAGTGAGGAGCGGTGGTCGCACGGTAGAGCTAAAAGCCAGTGGTCCTTCTATCTGGTGTCTACACCAGGGGAAGTAAAAGACCCCACACAGGGGGTAAATGTGTAACCTGTAGTGGACTCACTGATTCTAGAGAAGGACAACTCTGAAAACCAAGCTCGACAATACTCTAGTCACAAACATGTGGCTAACATAGAGTGATGAGCTAACCATAAGAAGAAGACTGACTGACTGACTGACTGACTGACTGACTGACTGATTGTCTGACTGACTGACTGACTGAATGACTGACTGTATGACTGAGTGACTGACGGCCTGACTGACTATGAGAGTGACTGACATCTGTAGAACAGCTACGCCTGCCTCTCCCTATGTCTCACCTGGGGTAGATAGTTGCTGGAGTCTACTCGGCCGCCCCGGGGGTAGATTCGACTCATTTGGCGCTTGTTATAACTCATGATTAAGGAACATTCACAGCAGTCAACTGAGGCCTAACTGACAGGACCACTGACACCACTCAGTGATCTTGATAACACAACAAAGCGATGGTTGATTATCAATTTTTTTAAACATTCCCCCAGTCCATTGTCAAATAAATTATAGTGAGAACAGCGATTTCGTGATTCTACGTGTATAAGTATATATGTATCTGTACTTTATAAGTTTAAGTTTTGGGGTCACAGGAAGACGGCACATTATGTGCTATGTGACCACCACGTAACAACACTTTTTGTTTTCACTGCTCGTGTACATGTATAATGTATTCTTGTTGTTGTTACAAAATAAAATTTAATTTGATGTTTTTCACAAAGAAGTAAAATTCTAATGTGACCACATTTAAAGGACGCTATCATGCTCACAATTACACTGTCACAGTATGAAATCATACACCTGAAAAAGTTAAAGAAATATATCAAATCAGAAATGAACCCGACTTTTTGCTAAACCTTTGGAAAACTGAGCAGTTAATTTTTATACATTTTACAATACTAACACACAACATTTTTACTGAATGCCTCCTTCATGATGTACACGTATTGTGTAAATTAAAACATGATGTGCCTCAGATAACCTTCTGGAGGTCAGTGTGACCTTCACCATGACCTTGAGCAAGGATACTTGACTAGTTCTATCGCTTGTTGTTTCAGATAGATGAGGGCGACGGACTCGTTGAATGACGACATGTGATAATAAATCTTGAGTTCTACAACAAAGACAAATATGTTATCACAAACAGATAAAGAAGTAAAGATACAATGTTACACATACATCTATAGCCCTGTTCTGCTATTACAACAGAAAAACCTGTTTATCCATTTAACGTGCTTAAGTAAACAGTATTTCATGTTCTGTGTAAACTGGAAATTTTAGTGTATTTATATCTTACTATCTTTGTCCCTGGCTGAGTTACCGGGGTTTACTTGGGGAAAACAGTAATCACCTGCAAAACTTTGGTTTTGAAATTGTGCTTACTTATACCCCGATGCTCCAAATTAATTTAAAAAAACCTATGAATCAACCCCCAATGGAACTTCTTGATTGCACAACAAATCAAGTCCGTATATGTAGCAATGACAGAGGTAAGTACCATTTTAAATTGTGACCCAGGAATTCCACTGAATTGACACACAGGGATGGTACAATATGGTCACAAACAAAAATGTTACACTTGGTTCACCCTCTGCCCCCCCACAACCAATATATGGTGCGACATTTTCCACTGTGATGATCGAGAAAGTAAAGGCCTTTACCTGCCTATTGCAATCAATGTGCACTAATGTTCCACTTGCTAGGTGTTGACATTGTTGTAACACTGTACGTTATCCATGTTACATGTTGGCAACGAAAACCGTTCTCAATGTCTTCTGGATCTATGCAAATTTACAGCTTACTTACAAACGTCAAAACCTTGGAACGTGTCAGTGTAGTTTTACTTACCCTCAATTATATAAAAACCCTGGAACTTGACAATACATAGTTTTATTTACCCACGATAATTTAGAAACCCTGGAACTTGATATGATGTAGTCTGACTTACCCTCAATAACTTAAAAAACCCAGAACTTGCAGCTTGATTTACCCTCAATGACTTAAAAGCTATTTACCATGGAACTTGACACCATATAGTTTGACTTACCCTCAATGACTTAAAAGCTATTAACCATGGAACATGACACCATATAGTTTGACTTACCCGCAATGACTTAACCCTGGAACCGGCCATGGCCTATTAATCGGCCCTAGACACCTTCCCACATAAACACATTTTTCGTTTGCGTAATCAGTAACCGACCTGTGCACATTTGGTATCATCGGATAGCTAACACATTTTTCAAAATGGTGTACATTTATCCATGAGCAGGTTGACTGACAGCTAGTTACACGCGGGCGGACAAAACACGTGATAAATGTGATGCCCAAATTTGGGTGGTTTACTACGCCTTCCGTGACGAATTTACGCACCCATTCATAAAGTCCCGACCACCGCATACCAATAGAAAGCTCTGTTTTTGCCCAATCATGGAAAAATAAACACGTCAATGAAACTGGTCCAGTGAATCCGAAGCAAGCGTTCAAACACCGCGTCATCTTCCCGCCGGCGCAGAAGTAAACAACAAGATGGCGGACGTTCGTGTCGCAGAACTTTCCAGATCCAAACGTTTACTTCGGAATATCTCAAGTTACCGCGTCTATGTTTCGACAAAACAACCTGACCGCGTATAGTTTGACCTACCCTCGGCGACGTCGAAGCCCTGGAACTTGACGGGCTGCGTGTAGTTGACCATGGCGGACAGGTAGGGGTGGATGTTGGTGGTGGCGCCGGTGTAGTGGTAGTTGGTCATGAGTGCAGCCTCCTCCTCCGCCGTCAGACTGCCCTGTGGAAGACACGTCAAGTCGTCAGCCTCCGGCCACGTCTCGTTGTGAGACATCTGCAAAACGAGATTCACACGCCGCGCCTTTACCCCCCACGCACAGGAGTCGCCACCGTCGCCACTGAGCTCTCACGGTTGCCATCGTTACCCGCTCACACTCACATGTAATAGGCTGCAACGGTTTCGGACATTCGGAACATTCGTCAAAATTGCGGAAAACAAAATGAACTCACCAGGGTGAAAAAAACAAAAATAACATTTGTAATCAGTTTGAATTTGTAATTATGTTAAAACATTTGGCAAAATTGTGGAAAACCAAAATTAAGTCGCAGGGGTTGAAGAAAACAATTGTTGTTTCTTGCATAATATTTTACAAAAATAAAATTTGTTGTCGATCTGAATTTAAAATTATACTGAAACAGTGTTTCCGACGCATGGTTTACATCGAATGATGTGGGTTCTGAACCACACACCCAACACTTTGATTATACAAGTTTTATTTCTTCATTTTTCAGGTGTAAAACTTCGACCACTTGTTACTTTGTGACAGATTCACTTATGCAGTTGGCCCGGGTAAAACTGAAATGTTGGCCTTTCGCAAAGTTTCCACACCACCAAAATGCACCATTGCGACCTGTCTGTCATCTCTCCTGACTTACCTTATTGCCCGAGATCTTGATACTTGCTTGCTTCGACTTGAAGTCATTCACCTCAGGGTGCGCGTCATCTGTGTACGTGACATCTAGAGGACAATGACAGAGACAGTGTCACACGTATGTCCTTACACCATATCAAGGGACGTGCATTCAGGTCATGTGGTCACTTATAATAGGACTGACCACGGGGTACTAACTGATGTCTGTATGTTCAGGGTATGTGTTCATTTGAAGTGCGATGGACCACTATTTGAAATATGTGTGTATTCATGAGGTGTGTTTATTTGAAGTATAACGGACAAGAGAAAGTAGCTGAGATAATTTTGTGTTCATGGCATGTGTTCACTTGAAGCATGATGGTAAAGTATTTGAGATATTTGTGTGTTCATGGCTTGTATTCATGATGTATTTTCACACTTGAAGTAGGATGGACCAGGGAAAGTATTAGAAATATTTATGTACAGGGCATGTTCATTTAAAAAGGCAGGACCATGGAAACACATTAATTGTTTTTGTATTTATGTTGTGTTTCCAAATATCTTGACATGATGGTTTTAATTAGGATGGGTATTCAAATTATCAAATTCAAATTAACAACACTGTAGTGTATAAAGCAGTATTTAAGTACATTAATGCTACAGATATTGAGATGTGCATGCATGCATGTATGTATAACTATATATTCATGCAAGTTTACATAGTTAATTTCATGGAAATGTCAAGATGGCATGCTGAGAGACAATAGTATAATTGATGATGACGGAAAATGATGGAGAGACTGTTAGATGAACATAGAGGAATTGATGATGATGGAAAATGATGGAGAGACTGTTAGATGAACATATAGAGGGACTGATGATGATGGAAAGTGATGGAGAGACTGTTAGATGAACATATAGAGGGACTGATGATGATGGAAAGTGATGGAGAGACTGTTAGATGAACATGTAAAGGGACTGATGATGATGGAAAGTGATGGAGAGACTGTTAGATGAACATGTAAAGGAACTGATGATGAAGGAAAGTGATGGAGAGACTGATAGATGAACATATAGAGGATGATGCACAAACTGACATATGGACAGACATGAGGACAGTTTGATGGTCAGATTGAAAAAAAAACCTGATGAACAGAAAGAGAGACAGACTGGTGGACCGACTGACGAACAAGCTGATGTACATGCTGAAGGACAGACAGGTAGACAGACAGCCTGATGAACTGAAGACTGACAGACACAGCCAGACAGACTGACAAATCAACAGAGAACAGGTAGTCACATTCACTCAACATAACATCAGTGAAATATTAAAACAATTACATTGAATTCCAACTCGAAAATACTCAATCATATTTCAACAGAAAACATTATATATATATATATATATATATATATATATATATATATATACACACACACACATATATATATATATATATATATATATATATACACACACACATTAACATTCACAGAAACACACACGTGCACATATCTGTACATATAGAAAAATACATGCACACATGCAAACAAATGCAATAATTATGCAAGCAGCAGTGCAAAGCAGTGCAGCATACAACGTAGAATTTACTGTAACTACTGCAAACACACACAACATATGAGAAAAGACACCATGCGCGCTGACTACTAGGGAAGTCAGTCCCTGTGTACATGCAACAGGGCACAGCTAGTCGGTGTATCACATGTTCTCATAGTCTGGTGGATTCAAAGTAGCTCTTTTTATATTAGGATGTTCTTTAACGAGTTGTTTTTAGCTGTCGGGAGTCTATGTAGTGTGTGCATGTGTGTGTGTGCGTGCGTGCATGTGTGCATATGTGTGTGTGTGTGCGTGCGTGCGTGCGTGTACATACTGCGTGTGTATGTGTGTCTGCTTGTGTATGTGTGTGTGTGTGTATGTGTGTGAGTGTATCTGTGCTTGCGTGTGTGAGAGTGTGTGTGTGGGCATATTTATAAAGATAATATATGGAATATTTTATTAATCCCCGCATCTGTGTATGCGTGCATGTGTTCTTGTACAGGTATGAGTATGTGAATGTGTACATTTACATGTATGTATATCCTATGTGTTTGCGTATATATGTATATATATATATATATATATATATAATATATATGCATGTTTACACTGTGTCACTCTGGGATGTTTGCTCTATCTGTGTGTGTGTGTGTGTGTGTGTGTGTGTGTGTGTGTGTGTGTGTGTGTGTGTGTGTGTGTGTGTGTGTGTGTCTGTCTGTGTGTGTGTGTGTGTGTGTGTGTTTCTATGCATGAAGAATTTATATATACATAACAGATGTACATCTTCACCTGCATGTACACAAATGTTGGCAGACGTGCCTATTTCAATGAGACAGTGCAGAGAACTGAGGAAGAGTGAGTGTGAGTGAGTGGTGAATGAGAACAGACTGAAGTACAGGACACAGTAGAGGCAAGCAGGACGGGAAGAGGAAGTCTCAAGTAGAGACGGAGGACAGCCCAAGTAGAGACCAGATACAGATGGAGAGACAGCCAGAGTGGAGACCACACGGGAATAGGCGGAACAGCCCAGTAGGAAAGAACCATAGAAGTAGTTGAGGTGAGACCCAGCTGTGTACCCTAGCAAGGGGTGTAGGGGTGAGGTGTACCGTCGCAAGGGGTAAAGTACAAGAGGGTTCTAACCGAGGAGACGGTGGACGGGTTCTGGCTGGAGTCTTGAGTCACTGCTACACACGGAACTTGTGTCGTCATCTGACGCAGAAACACACACAACTAGGACGTTGTCACGGCAACGGTGACAATCTACGGTGACCTCACGGGTTGGCACCGGTAACAGTCTACTGCTGGGGCCAGGCCTCGAATCTGGCAGCCTCAAAAACTTGACAACTGTTTCACTGAGCCCATAAAAAATCTGTCTTTTAACTGAGAACTGTTTCACTATTATAACAAGATCTTAAGTAAAACCCATCATTTAACAGTATCCATTGTTATATTTAAAACAAAGAAATGTTTTAATGAAAAGAAAACGCCATCATTTCACAAAGGATATTATTTGTATGACACATCCTGTTGTCAACAAAGTTTGGTAATACAGCTGTATTATACAAGATTACTATGAAGGGTTGGGATTGAATTAGAAGTGCAAAAACGGGATTATGAACCCAAAATAATAACTATCCCTGGCAATTGACTGATGACTCAAAAACTAATCAATGGTTCACGGCCAAATTTGTGCTCTCACTAAATGGTGTTTGAAAATGTGTAAATTTCCCAAATTCGAGGCCTGTGAGAGGTTTGTCAAGAACGCACAATGATCAACTGGTTATTTGCTGAAGGTTGTCTAACAAACTGCAAATGCATTAAAACAGTATCTCTTCCATCTGTATAGAGTAAACTACTGAGGTGCCAAGTATACTGCATTGGTGGTAGAACTACCATGGTAGTGTTTTTCTTAATTTTTCGGATAGCTTTAGTGGTAAAGTCTACTGCTAGTCTGCTGGATTGATATTTCATGGTTTTCTTTAAAAACAAACACATGATCTGGAACCCCTGAACTGATGAAAGAACATTTCGTAAAAAAGAGACAAAAACATGTAAATGTGACTATAATTTAACAATTATCCAGCAGTTTTCTACAAAGAGCCGCCCTAAAGATTGGTGGGGAAGGCCAGTGGTACCTGGACCTCTTATATAGCATCACTTATCAAACGACAAAACACCTACCACTTCTCTGCAGTGATGCCTGGCCCCTCTGTATAAAGCTCACAAAGATGGGTGTTTTGTATGATTTTGTGCCATTATCACGTTGCAGGTCGCACAACGTCGTGATATAATACATGTTATTTTAAGACAACAAACTGTAAATGCATGAATGAAAATGCTACAAAACGGGTAAATTAATTGAAGACCATTTCTTACAAATATTTACCCTTTTGAATGTTAATCCGCCATAAACTGTAATGACAGATTAAACGGTTAATGAAGCCTTAATGCAAGGAACAATATGTTCCCATTCATGCTCGATGCTGAGAACAATGCAACAGTTAGTATGACACTAGAACCTACAATGTGTCAAATTTGACGCGACGCATGCGTAAATAAAGCGCCAAACGACATGGCCATGACAACAGAGGGCAGCCAAAGCTTTAAATCTACGTAAATACTTTGGACTACTTCACAGTAACAGCAGAGAAACTGCATCTAACAGTTCTCGGTGACTTCACATCTACCATCAGTCTACTCTACCCTAGATGATTACGCTAGTTTAGGTGCTGAACAAGTAACAATTCTACACCGTCGTCACAAAAGTCAAACAGTGACAGTTCTACTTTTACTGCTGAACAAATCTGCACTTAAGTAAAAGCTTGATAAACATAACAGACAGGAAGTTGACTGACCGTTCAGCGAGACGTCAACGACCACAGGGTCTGGGTTCTCGACTGGTTCGTTCTCCTCAATGATGGACTGCTCCTGTCCTTTCATGAACAGCTCCATCTGCTCTGTGACCAAACAACTCCAACTGTCAGCATCACAACTCACAAACAACTCCCACTGTCAGAGTTACAACTCACAAAGCTCGGCATCAAGATAACATTGCTATTAGCAAACAACAGTCACATCACTTTTTGCGTCAAGCATGCATCATTATAGTTTACGCATACACTTTTTATGAACATCAGTTTAATTAACTGTATATTGTACTTCATTCGTCTGAAGAAAACAATCATTAAAATGATTTGAACCTAATAATAATAGTTTATTTCTCTTTTGGCAATCATAGAAATTGAAACGGGTAAAACACACACACATTGGTAATAACATATTTTGTTTCCAACAATAGCATTGAATAAAAGTACAAAAGTTATTTAAGTTACATGAATACTGATTTTGAGTGTTGATGTACAACTTGTAACATAATTACACTTTGGCACTGCTGTATTCATCATATAAAATCAATTATACTTCTCAACATCGCTGGTCGCCATGGATGGCCAGCAAAATGCTAAACTTATGACATGTGGATGATTTTTCATCTTTTGCAGTGCTTTATCTTAAAATTGCTTATTATGCCAGGGTGTGTCCAATGTGAGAACAATAACACTCGAAGAATGGGGTATGTTGACCCACTGTAAATTTGAATTTGTTTAAATGGACAACATCAGAATACAACATAAAGAGTATGAAACACAAGTTGTTTGTCACGTTCCGCCATTAAACCCTTCACATGTCTTCAGCTGCCTTGGTGCATGGCAACCAGCAATGTGAGAGAACACTTACTTTTCTCCATCTCTGGCTTCAACCTTTTGTTCTTGATGAGTATCTTGCGTCGCAGTTGATTTGGAGAAGGCAGCGGGATATTTGGCTCAAGCTGGAAATGAGACGTCTCGTAAGATCATTAACCAATCACAGAGCATCAATTATGTTAGTAAGATCACTAACCAATCACGGAGGATCAATTACGTTAGTAATTTTTTTTAAATATTTAGTACATTATTTACCTCTCAAGAAAACTTTTTGTTTTCTGCGTATATCTCGCAGCCTTCTCAGCGGGCTGAATTTCACATGAACTGACTGTGAAATTCAACCCGCTGAAGAAGCTGTCAAAATATTAGCAGAAAAACAAAATGGTTTCTAGAGAGGTAAATAATTTACTAAATAACATGAACCAAAAAACCGTATCACTATATTAGAAGAGCATAAAAATACACTTTCTAATAAGAGAATGGTGATACAAAGATTCTGCAGTGCATAATTCAGACAAAAACCTGAACAAACATCTAAATTTCTCCTCTTCCAGTTCAATGTCACTAAGGTTACACTTCTTTCAAACATTATCTATTATTTCAATGTCAGTTTCGTTGTGGACTGCATCTCGGGAGGTGTCTTCCAATGATAATATCAAACATCTTTTCATAGTGATAAATATTTGATATGGCCACCAGGCGGCCAACCAACGGAACTCAACATGTCACTAGGTGGAGTCAGTGTACTCACGGGGAAGTCGGTGAGTGGCTTGGTAAGCAGGAGATCTCCCAGGACGTCCTCACAGTACTTGGCTATCTTATACTGCTGGGGCTTGCTGGAACACAAGATGACGTCATCATAGAGCATGTCATCACAGAACATGACATCACAGAACATGACATCATAGAACACGTCATCACAAAACATGTCTTCATGAAACATGTCATTATAAATATACACCATAACTGAATCAGGGAACATGTCATTATAGAACATGTCATCATAGAACATTTGTGAATGTACGTGTGTGTTTGTGAATGTGTGTGTGTGAGTGTGTGTGTGTTTGTGAGTGTGTTTGTGAGTGTGTTTGTGCGAGTGTTTGTGAATGTGTGTGTGTGCATGTGTGCAAATATGTATGTTTGCAAATGTGAGTGCATGCATATGTACGTGTGTTCACATGTGCATGTCTGAAATCGATATATATGATTTAAATGTATCATCAAATCCTTCATTTATTGTAATTAATTCCCTGTCAATCAGAGAAAACATCTGAAAGTTCCATCTGCAGCCACACATTTTGCAGTGCTCATTTCACTAGAAAATCACGGTCACATGAATGTAGAAATAATTACCAGTAAACAGACACTAACAGGCAGCTCAGCTAAACTTGAATTTTATGTAATGCCACTGGCACTTTGTTAGCTTACAAAGCAAAAACATGATTACAAGGTGAATCTGATGTCTCCACCTGGTGAGTGACATTTAAACCATTAAAACTACACGAGTGCCCATAGGTGGCGCCACTAACCTGCAGTGATTCTCAAAGGACAGTATCACAGGATAGTCGGACGTCACAAATGCTGTGTCACGGATTGCGTAAATGACGTCCTACAAAGTAACAACTGTTGCCATGGAAACCTCTCTCACCATTTTGGTTCTACATGCATCAATTTAGAGAACTTCCAAAGCCACATCTACATACATACATACACACACTCATTTTGGGACATTAACTAACATTTATGGATACTTAGATGAACTGGGATATACAATGAGGTCATGAATGTGGGGAATGAATCCAGTGGCGTATTCTTCATCCATGTGTGGCAGCACTCGATATGTTAAAGCAAGGTTTGAATTAAAAATTGCAATGTTTAACAAGATCACAAAACTGCCATTCAAATCCCCCCTGCACAGGATCCCAGGTTGCTAAGAGGTCAGTCACCATGGCCTCATAATAGAAGCCATGGCCTCATGCCCGAGGCCACCACAGCCTCATTGCTGAGGCAACGTCTTTGAAAGTGGCATGCTATCACATAAACAAACTGACTTCCCAAGATACACTTAAATTACAACTTAAAAAAATTCATATAAATGTACCTGTGTGGTTATAATGTTGTAAAATAATGTATGGTACATGGTTTGGCATGACAGAAAAGCAACAGGTAAACCTCCTTTCCATCGTTTTTATCTCATCAGCAATAAAGCTGCCAGTTGCTCAACAAATAAGACTGATAACACCTGTCAAACAATAAACACTCACATGTAACTTAGAGTGGGAAAAACCAGAAGGATGAAAAGAACATAAAAACTCTTTATGTTTTATGCAATCACTCTCACTTTGCCTGCGTACATATGTAAAATAGACTGACAAGTTAACTATTAATTAATGAGGTACCCTGCAGATATAAAAACATGACTATGTCATATCTGACAGGTCTTGCGGTGTAGGTGAAAAAATAGGCATGACAGTACAAAATAGGATGTACAGTACAATGTGAATGTTATCAGACATGTGCACACGGATGTGTTTATCTACTGGAAATGGTGGGACTGGAAAATGTGTGAACCTGCACGAACACTGGATTTGTGCTTGTATATGTTATCTAAACTCCAACATATACAGAATTGCTTAGCATGTGTGGTACTTAAGCCCCTCATATTTCACACTAACTACCGCCACTTTAGCAGTTGCATCTGTTTCTAGTTGTGTATTGAATTAAATTTAAATTGGCTACTGTTACGTATCATACTTTTTCTACTCAACAACCAACATAGTTCTCTGATATCTCTAGGACCCTTAGGTAATCCATTTACAAACAAATTATTGCCTCTAAAACTAAGCTGAATATTAACAAACGTGCTTTCTCTGTGACTGCGCCAACAATCTCGAATCAACTCCCTAATACGTTTAAATATTCTGAAACTGTAGTCACCTTTCGTAAAAAAAACATATTTGATTGAAATTGCTTTTTGACCATACATTTTTGGCAGTTCCATGGTCCAATGATGAGTTTTGTTATAATGCCAAATAATTTAGTTTGTTGTGCCTTTGAGCTTGAATTCTCAAGGACACATGCACTATTAAAGTATTACAATTATTATATGAATAACAGGAGGGCGTGACAATAGACAGGAGGGTGTACCTTGAAGAGGATGTCGGTGCACATGGCCTTGCCGTGGGTGATGATTGGTTCCTGGTCCTCGCCCCGACCGTCCCAGAAGTCCAGCTCTATACACCTGTGACAGCAGACAGCAGTGACACCTGGCAGCTGGGACACTCACTCAGATACCCTAACTGTGTCTATGGAGGGAATATAGGTTCCTAACACTGGTATTTATGAAACTGAACACAGACTGTAATTTTTATCTATTAATAAATATATATATATATATATATATTATACATATATATATATATATATTATATATAAAATTATATCTATATATATTTATTTATACAGGATTGGAAATCCATCAATTGTTTACTTGTCCTCATGGCAAGTAGAACATTTGACTTATCCGTATAACAAATCACTTGTCCCTCAACTACCTTTTCAAAACCTACTTATCTGTAAGTAATTAACCACATTTACAGTTGAATAGTGTGCTGGTGATCCTGTCAAAGGCTAGACTTTGTAAGTTTAGCTAAGAAGAACAGTGCTGCCACAGACCCTCACAAGACCACATTCATTCTACCCATGACACACAGACTAGTCTTTTAACAGTACACGGCCGAGCTACAGAAACACATAGAACAGACGCAACACTGACCAGTCATGTGACCAGTCATGTGACCAGTCATGTGACCAGTCATGTGACCCACCTGCAGCCAGCGAGCAGGACCTGGCGGTACATCTCCACGGAGGACTTGCCGCCGAACTGGCGCCCGATGAGGTAGGTGTTGTGTGACGAGTTGATGTAGTAGTGGGCCAGGGGCTGGTCCATGTCCTGGTAGATGTCCAGTCGGTCAAGGAAGACCGGCGCGTTCTCATCGGACATGAGGTAGCGACACAGACCGTCCACCGAGAGCCAGCCTGGCACACGCGGGAAACACAAGTCTCATAAAGCACGATGTTGTCGTTTTCTGAAGACTAAATCACCTTGTAAATAACACCGTTCAATTCAATAACTTTATTCCGGAACATTACATCGATATAAAAAGGTATACTATGACTGATAAGTATTTACAAAAATAATTTGTTGCCAATGGCAATGGCGTACAATGTATCACTACCCATAATACTCTGTAATATTCCATTCCCCGATCCAGCTACACACGCCATAAACTATACACGTGTTTTCTTATCAACATTGGGTAAATCTCTTGATACAAACATGTAAGTAGTACTACAATCTTGAGGTTCATTGCACATTATTGTATTATTGTATTGATACATTTGATGGATCTTTTGCACATTTTAATTTTATGTAGAAAAACGGGTAATAAACATCGACAAAGGATTTGCAATTGTGTACCTAAATGGCAAAAGCACTTTGTAAAACGATGGTCATATATCCTATTTATTTCTCTGAATATTTTATTCTTTACTTTTTAATTGTTATTCTGTTCATATTTTTCTATTACTTACTTTAGTATGAATACGGAAATGATAGGTTGTGAATCGATTTTTTTAAATAAAATGATATCATCATACTGTTTACTGTCTCTTCATGGGGTGGGGTCAAATACCATACGTCTGTTTGCTATATTTAGTCTCACTTTTTTCCTTGTAGCGTTCGTCCGTCTCGTACGTGTCAATTATTTGTCTCACTCGTTTCCCATCGTAGAACGGAAAGAGAATCTCGTTGAGTCGATCATCTCTCTGCCACTGCAACCACAATTTATCAGTGTTAATTGTGCCAACATATAACGCATGAACTGTGTTAACATTTTAAAATATTTTTTTAAATTTAATGACATTTTATTTGTAATTATGTAAATTTTGTAATGTCTTAGTCACTGTAATTTACGTATATTTTATGCGTTTATTTCTTAATACGTCATTTTATGTATGTATATATATATGCACATGTTTGTAAAACGCCTGAGATTAATTTTTAATTGATCAGGCACGATATAAGTATTTTATTATTAATATATTAACACACAACAAATAGGTTGTGTCAATACACATGATAATTATTTGTCAATATTTTGCTCATGTGACATATGTAGAATTAAATACCACAGCATTTTCAATAAAGAAAGAAATATCTGTTCATCTGTGGGTGGCCTTACCTCGTTGAAAAATTCTACCAATTCCTTATTTGACAAGTAGGGCTTTCCTTTTGTCCTGCAAAAACACAACAGCAAAGTAAACTGAATGATATTCATGATAACATTTCACTGCAGTAATATTATAAACAATATATCCACCTAATATATAGGCAGTTTGACATATGCTGGAATCAACCATTTAGATGAGGTAGTTTTCATGTTTAAAATATAACCAGAACAATTAATTTATGTTAATAATAACAAATAGAGGGGTGTAATTGTTTACATTGTTGACCACACTGCCTTGACATAGTTGCAACATGAAATGACCTACTTAAAACACTGACCTGATCCATTTCTAACATTGACCTGACCTATTTCTAACATGGACCTGACCGGTGACTCACAATTCCTTGAACAATTCCTCTATGTCCGTGCGGGGACAAATCTTGTGGTACAACTCATAAAACTTCTCAAATGTAAACTCTTCCTTCTCTATCTCGTCATTCTGAAACAGAACAGCAAACATTAACAAGTGTCCACACCAATGTAATTAACTGAAATTATGTTACAATAATAATAACTTCTTTTGTGCCAATATCCTCGAAGATCAAGCTCAGTGGCATGACAAAACCAAGGGATTAAGCAAACTCATAATCGTAAAGCAATGCGTCAGTCGTCAATGGATGGATGAAGAAGTTAGGAAGCTAAGGAGGATAGGCAGCATTAAAGAGATAGGTTATAATTATCTATAAAAGACTGTTATCACACACATGTACGAAACAATAAATCCTGTTTTCACACAAACATACATACAACACACACACATAAACACATACGGAAACATACAAACACATCCTCAGAAAAAACACATGCACATACGTACGTACACACAAACATATATTTTCACTCAGTTATGTCAAATGTGATGCCAAAGGAACATTCTATTACCCAAGTGGTTTGGTTTATTCCGATCCTGGGAGATTTACGATGTGGATAGGTTGGAAATTTTATCACGTTTTTATTAATACTTGCAGTTCCACCCAATTCTGACACATATTATTGACACCTACAACACAAACCTGTTATTGTTCACAGTCACCTACGTCATTCCCTCACAACAGGTGTGAAAACAAAATGCCATGCAGAAGCACGTAGTGACAACAGGACGTTGACGCCAGTAAACCCACGCAACAAGGACAAATTCGAACAACAATTCTACTGACAGCGAAGGTTTTTCAATTTCAATCAGGCTCATAGGAAAGTCGGTGAAATGGTCCTCTTGGGTCAGAAGTTAATGGGAGTCTGTAGTCGCAAGAGAGCAACACGTGTCTTCACCGTGGAGTGACTGATCTGAGCAGTTAGTGTGTGAGATCCACAGGAGCTGTGGCAATTGCAAGAGCGATTGCTTGTTTAAACGTGACACACTGGCTAGGCAAGTTATTGGACTATTTCTATCGATTCATACTCCTACTTGAAAGATAAGGATCTGAAAGTCATAAAATCAAATGCAAATGAATAGTGATGGTTAAAATCAGTAAGTTTTCTACTGTCAGATATGCAAGATGAAGTGTGGCAGGGAGAGAGAACACTACTTGTATGACAAATGTATTCATTTTTGGTTTACGTTGTCAGAAGTGCTATCTAATCATAATTCACCCATAAACCACTTCAATCTTACAGATGTTAGACACATTCTTCTCCATTCTTGCACCACTCACTTTGCCACTGGGAAAGCCAAGGTCCCGCAAACACTGCATAATCATCTTCTCTGTCTTTCCCGATGCAAACGTTCGCGTAATACTGCAACAGAGACACATACCATAGCACGTAAGATAGGTATGTATGACCACACATCATCATTGTAAAACATGGTGGGTGTAGCTAGAGAAAACACTTTGCGGAAGGTGACTATATTTTCAGATGTTTTACAATGATGATGATTATATATATATATATATATATATATATATATATATATATATATATATATATATATACAAACACACAAATATACACACATATAATTACATGTAGGTTTCTTAAAGTAATATATATAGCTGAATTAAGTTTAATTCTTGTAGTCATTCTTGAGTCTAGTATCTTTGATGACGGGTTCTGTCCAAGGGGGTTCTGTCCAAGGGGGTTCTGTCCAAGGGGGTTCTGTCCAAGGGAGTTCTGTCCAAGGGGGTTCTGTCCAAGGGAGTTCTGTCCAAGGGGGTTCTGTCCAAGGGAGTTCTGTTCAAGGGAGTTCTGTCCAAGGGGGTTCTGTCCAAGGGGGTTCTGTCCAAGGGGGTTCTGTCCAAAGGGTTCTGTCCAAGGGGGTTCTGTCCAAGGGAGTTCTGTCCAAGGGGGTTCTGTCCAAGGGAGTTCTGTCCAAGGAGGTTCTGTCCAAGGGGGTTCTGTCCAAGGGGGTTCTGTCCAAGGGGGTTCTGTCCAAGGGAGTTCTGTCCAAGGGGTTCTGTCCAAGGGAGTTCTGTCCAAGGGAGTTCTGTCCAAGGGGGTTCTGTCCAAGGGGTTCTGTCCAAGGGGTTCTGTCCAAGGGGGTTTTGTCCAAGGGGGTTTTGTCCAAGGGGTTCTGTCCAAGGGATTTTTGTCCAAGGGGGTTTTGTCCAAGGGGTTCTGTCCAAGGGATTCTGTCCAGGGGTTTTGTCCGAGAGGGTTTTGGCATTGCAGATGTATCTACGGTCTTAGCCACTGCCAAAATCACTCTGGAATACTATGAAGAAATACAATTAAATACTAAGATTGAACTAAATCATGGCCATGATATCACACACTAATGCTGCATGTTGATGCGAGACACAAGTTCTAGAAACAGCCTCTGCACCAATTTCGCTACTGTCAACAGCTCTCTTGTCTACTGTAAGTAGATGATGCAATGTCCCCACAGTGAGGCCAAAAATAGCACAGATTGGGAAGTGGAGATAAATGGAACCATTTACAGGATGCAGCCATGCGTGACAGGCTGTGTCCTCCATTTTACCCCAATTATGCTGCTTTCACTGTGAACCACTCTCCCAAAGGCATGACTCCACACCACAGAGTTATATCTGTGCTCCACACACAGACACAATGGTGACAAATAAGAGGAAGGAAGCACCCCACAGAAGGGTAATTCAACACCTTATTCCTGTCCCATCACAGACAGGGCTCATGTGTGGCTGCCAGGCAGTGTACAATGACAGGGCCAACTTGTTGAGACATCACTAATGACACACCAAGCGGGAATTACTTCTAATTGGTGACAAAATGGAACTATTATTTCGTTCTTCAGTCATGTCCCATGCAAAATGTTCATCCACTGCATACATGTTAAGTTTTGGAAATGCCAATGTGGGAGATTTATACGTAAATCGGAGGGTCTCGGGGAAAACGGCATTTTATACGTAAATCGGAGGGTCTTGGAAAATTGGGCTATTATACGTAAATTAGGTTTTTAACCATAAATGCAAATAATATAATACAAAAAGGAATAAATTGCACTGATTAAGATATTTACATAGATTTTTTGTTATATGAATTAACTTATTTTGGAGCAAAACCATTCTTGGAGCCATGAACAATAGATGTTTTATTATCACTAGTCATAATACCACAAATATAATAAATTCCCTGCTAATCTCATTGGCATGTTTGTTGAACTTCTGATATGAATCATATGTTGCAAAAAAATCCCTTAGATGAAAAGCAGCAGCATCTACATGATATTTTATTACACAACTAATATAATCTTTACATGTAAAACTTGAATAGGGAATTCATTATTTATGAGCTGGACTGAGCCATGGTGACATAGGCTCGACTGGAGCCATTTAAATAACTATGCTTTCTCAACTGTTGAGAATGTTTTTCATTTACATGTCAAATGTACTCAAATAGTAAAGAGCTTAGCAAAAGTACATATATTTACAAACGTGCACATGTAGTGTAGATGTATGGATGGCCATTATTCCATTAGATCTAAACGGATTGCAATTTGTACTACAAGACTGGAACGTACACAGCGGGCGATAATAGGGTATCAAAGCGGCTCGCGGTGATTCTACCAAGCTAATAAACAATGTCAGCGACAGGCAAAGTGTAGGCTTTGTACTTAGATATTTATTAGACAGTTTTTAATGTTCAGTCATCACAGTAAGACGGGATTTAAATAGTTCCAATTCAGGTCATTGTTCAAATCATTGTCTGCACCGGCGAGCGCCCGGCGATGTCTGTGAGCATTAGCTCAGTCTCAGACTCGATTGCAATTAGTTAACTGGCACTACATTGTGAGGTGACACAGAAAAGCACACACGACAATACCCAGCCAGAAATAAACCAATTATCCGCACCCAGTTAGGTAACTTAGGTCAAATTTGTTTGTTTTTGGTGTTGGAGTCTCCCGCAATTTTTTTCACTTACATTTCAGTGAAATTACGGGAGATTGGTTCTCCCGTGCGGGAGATCGGGAGATTTCCTGTAAATTGCGGGAGTCTCCCGCCGAATGCGGGAGACTTAACATGTCTGCCACTGTGCTACATATACATGGAAATATGCCAAAATCACTGTGTGGAATTCTATGAAGAAATACAATTAAATATTAAGATTGAACTAAATCATAATATGGTTTCCCAAAGGATTTGTAAATATAATTTGTTATGATGTATTTGAAGGAGTCGTTCACGTTAATGCAAGTTACACAAAACATCCCAACTTGTTACCAACAATGACAATTTCTTATGAACAATCAGTTCACATCATGAACTCAAATACTGGCAAGAATCTTTGACAAACAGAGAATTTTTAATAAACATGCCATTAATTTTTCTGAGAGGATTGTACGTTATTGCCTGCAAGTTTGGCACCAGAGAGAAACTGAAAATAACACCACATTCCCGCATACAAATGCCAGTGTGAATATAGTCACACTAAAGCCTTCCAAGAAGGTACCTTCTTATTTACCCCAGTCAACATCACACCTATAAACCATCACAGTTTTCTCCAGTTAACTACATCAACATAACAATAACTACATTAGAAATAAAATTGTCATAGTACATCATAACAGAAGTTGCGATTCACAATATTCCCAAGCCGCTGTAGCGACCAGACCGACACGCCACCTGGTGTGTGGGTGAGAACTAATCATCCACGTATGCATTTTCTGTCAGTAGGGGGTTGGGAATACTGTCCACAGAATCAGCCATGAGACATACATCAAATCACAGTCATTAATAATCTAATGTGTCAACGTATTTGTATGTCCTCGTCTATGAACCAGGGCTGCCACAGTTTAGACATCAAAGGCACATAGCTGTCACTGCGGCAGTGTCAACCGTCACTGGCTGTATTCAGTCATGAGCAGTCCCTGGAATTATACGGTCATTAATTGTGTCCTTTCTGTTGACTTGACCACTGACTGCCCACACCAAATACCTGGCATATTCTCTAGTCTCTAAGCTCCTCACTTGCAAGAGCTTTTGTATTTTACAAATACCGTTATACAAATACTGTCACAAAAGTGGATTTGTAAATGTTAAACATTCATACAAACTAACATAGGCACGGACGTCATCGTTAGTTACAAATTAACATTGATAATAAATCAAGATTTAAATGGATGTAAATTTGACTGGTATAATTCTGCGGTTACTAAACGATATTTAAATGAGTTCAATTCCAGCTAAATCCTTGCCAAGTAAATGTTAGATTGTGACGCATGTATGAAATAACAGTACACATATATATATTATATATATATTATATATATATCTGTATAACTGTATACAGATATATATATATATATATATATATATATATATATATATTATATATGTATATAATTTAGGCAGATATATATATATATATATATATATATATATATATGTTGGCAGCAACAGCTCTGATATATATCAAACAAAGAGCCCCTACCATGAACATAGACCAGGGATACCACCTGCCTGCCATCTACAACCAAATTATCCCACCAAAACCTGAGCCAACACACGGGACACCAGTACGTGACCAAGACCTGTAGATGATTGGTCGAAACACTGTCAAAAGATATGCTCCAAAGTAAGTTAACTTCTTACAACATAACCCTATCTTGGAGCCATGAACAATATATTCCATATCATTGTCATACACCCACCTTCTCACAGGGATTTTTCCATTTGGGTTGACCATAAAACACAACTTCATCCAACTGAAAAAGAACACAATAACAGTGGTTATGATAACTTGTGATAACTTCTTTCTTTTTCAACCATAATACCAACTAAAAACTATGCTAAAAGTTATTATTTTATAATTACTACTTAAGGACAACAACTGAAGAAAACATTGACAGCTGCACTTCTAATAAGTCGCCCCCCAATGATACATCACGTGACCTTACACAATGTCCTGTCATCAACAACTTCACACTTAAGCTATTTATAACAAATATTCCAAGAAAATCATCTTATCCTTGTCATCATCTGAAGCCAGATAATGTCAAGGGTAAACAAAGGTAGAAAATGCAATAAAGTGCCAAATTTGTATCACAAACAGCGACATCACATCCACTTAAAATGCCACATGGAAAGGTTCCTCCATAATTAAATTAATAAATGCTCTTTCTGTTTGCGTCTATGAGTGACTGCATGAAAAACCTAAACAAAGACATGCATGGTGATTTATAAAAAATTGTGAAATAATGAAATCATAGAACAAACAAGTAATTTTAACAAGGTATAATTATTTTTCATTTGACAGCTATGATAAAATTATTATGATTGTATTTTGTTTTTATTTTTATACTGTGTATGTCTATGGAACATTTCTTGTAATAAAAATGAGCTTACTTCCGTTACTCTTGAATTGTCAAATTTTGTTGTTTTATTGTAGTATAATTTAACTTACTTTGGAGCATAATTGTCAATGATGAGTATGAAACGTTGTACTCATCATTGACAATTATGCTCCAAAGTAAGTTAAATGTTACTACAATAAATCATTCTTGGAGTCATGAACAATATATTCAATATATTGTTTTAATTTGTTTATTTATATATTTATTACATATATATGTTATGATTATCACAACTGAGCAGGTCTTTTGTCCAGATTCATGATGCATTAGATGTGAACCACAAACAATAACTATACATGAAGATGAACATGAATCATAAAAAAAGACTAACAAACATCCCAAGTAAACTGAGGATGGAACTTAATAATAAACACAAACAAATCTTAAAATACAAAAAGTAGCAGAATTACAAACACAAACTGCAGGTGATGTTAACACCTTCACAACGTTGACTCAGTGAGTCTGTCAGGTGGACTCAGTGAGTCTGTCAGGTGGACTCAGTGAGTCTGTCAGGTGGACTCAGTGAGTCTGTCAGGTGGACTCAGTGAGTCTGTCAGGTGGACTCAGTGAGTCTGTCAGGTGGACTCAGTGAGTCTGTCAGGTGGACTCAGTGAGTCTGTCAGGTGGACTCAGTGAGTCTGTCAGGTGGACTCAGTGAGTCTGTCAGGTGGACTCAGTGAGTCTGTCAGGTGGACTCAGTGAGTCTGTCAGGTGGACTCAGTGAGTCTGTCAGGTGGACTCAGTGAGTCTGTCAGGTGGACTCAGTGAGTCTGTCAGGTGGACTCAGTGAGTCTGTCAGGTGGACTCAGTGAGTCTGTCAGGTGGACTCAGTGAGTCTGTCAGGTGGACTCAGTGAGTCTGTCAGGTGGACTCAGTGAGTCTGTCAGGTGGACTCAGTGAGTCTGTCAGGTGGACTCAGTGAGTCTGTCAGGTGGACTCAGTGAGTCTGTCAGGTGGACTCAGTGAGTCTGTCAGGTGGACTCAGTGAGTCTGTCAGGTGGACTCAGTGAGTCTGTCAGGTGGACTCAGTGAGTCTGTTAGGTGGACTCAGTGAGTCTGTCAGGTGGACTCAGTGAGTCTGTCAGGTGGACTCAGTGAGTCTGTCAGGTGGACTCAGTGAGTCTGTCAGGTGGACTCAGTGAGTCTGTTAGGTGGACTCAGTGAGTCTGTCAGGTGGACTCAGTGAGTCTGTCAGGTGGACTCAGTGAGTCTGTCAGGTGGACTCAGTGAGTCTGTTAGGTGGACTCAGTGAGTCTGTTAGGTGGACTCAGTGAGTCTGTCAGGTGGACTCAGTGAGTCTGTCAGGTGGACTCAGTGAGTCTGTTAGGTGGACTCAGTGAGTCTGTTAGGTGGACTCAGTGAGTCTGTCAGGTGGACTCAGTGAGTCTGTCAGGTGGACTCAGCCTCCCACTCACTGTTTGCGTAGACATGTCATGGGACAGACGTTGTTGGCCTTGAAGTTGTGTGTGATCTCTCGAAGGCCCTGGATCCACGCCTGCAACCAATGAGAAATACTGAAAATAATCTGGATTATTAAAGGGAAATATTCTGTATATCATACCACAGAATCACATCATGTATTACAACATTCCGACTGCACAAGTGAACTTGTTTAAAATTTAAATGTTTTGGTAGGAAACTTTCAAAAGGGTATCCCAAGCCCAAAGTATTATGACATACATTAAAAAAATCACCCCGTTAAATCACAATCGTCCTCAGAATTTTCCATCATTACTATTCAGTTATCTGCATGACTATCTTAAACAATGAACAGTTGCATTCTAAATTTGTTTCTGCTTTGCCAAAACATCCAAGTGGTATTTCATTATATTCCAACATCTGAATACTTCCCATAGAAGTCAAGACTAAACTTACATTTTCAGCTTTTATTACATTTTCATTTCTGTGTAATAATTTTTTTTATAGTAAAATAACAGTAAACATATCAGAAGAACATCTACTTATCAACTCTACACACAAGAAGATTAACAGCCAATCAGAGAGAAGTTCTTAAAATACAAAACGGTTATGAAAATATAGCAAAAAGAACCACAGACTACAATGACGTTATTCGACTAACTCGTTACATATACTGAGGACGTTTGTGTGATCAGCTGATGACATTTGACCAAAGGCTATGTTTGGACATTAACCCTTTAGAAACTGAATGCATGAAAGTAACCAGGCCTGAAAGTGTCGTTTAGCTCTGATAATGTGTCATCTTCAGAAAATGTACATAACTTTTGTGAATGGGTTCTTTTGAAGTTCTCCTGTGTGCTACAGGTATTTTGCATGGCTTTGAATTGGAAATTTTTGTATGAGCACTGTCTGCAAATATAAACTGCTGAAGAGTTCATAGAAATGTGCTGCATTCGATGGCTTTTATATTTATTGCAGACACAGACACACTGCACCAAATTTTACAGGTTTAGAAGTTGATCAGTAGTATATTAGCACCATTTTGTGTCAACTTCAATTATCTTTAATACCGCGATGTTTTAGGAAACAAAGTCTTGAATTTGTTATAATAGATGCAGCCATGTGTTGGTGATCTTGCGAGAGCACTGTGGGTATTCACAACATGTTTCATCAAAATGATGTGGTATCTAAGTTGGTGAAATTAAACTGAACTGGTCAATCTGACCAATGATATACATCAAAACAGAGTTCTGGCAAATTCTGCAAAAAACATAACTGGGCTAAAAGCATCCATGCATGACCAACCTTTGCCGTTTTCTCATCGGCTGCCACAAAGTTGTTGTAGGTGATGTTGACAAGGTCAAGGCCAGAGCAGACCGTGAGAGAGCGACTCTCTAGACTTCCGACGCCCCGGCCGGCCAGATCCATCGCCAACTTTGGGTCCTGTCACAGATACATTACTACGTCACATCAATGATCAATAATTAAATATGCATGTAAATAGATTATTAATTAGTTTTATTTATTTACTGATTTATTTATTTTACTCATCGTTGTTAATTCTATATGATATTTAATTAACAGTTTTAATATGAATAATTTAACGTTTCTACATTTATTTTCTGAAAGTGATTTTTACAGTTATATTTATTATTAATATACGTTTTAACACATAATAAATAGCTTTATATGTTATTATACAGCGCTTTGAGCATATTTGGATATTGCGCTTTATAAATAATAAATATTATTATTATTATTATTAAATACAATATTTATAAAGTGACCTTCTCCTAAGCCAGAGCTGTTTGCCATGCAAACCAGCCCCAGCAGATATCCCATGAAAAGTACAGAATGTAGCCAAATCAACTAGTTTATTGACTTTGCCAGTTGTGACTGTGTCACCCATGAGAACAGTGCAAATCCCCGCCCCAATTTGAAGACAGATAAACAATATCTGGGAATTCCAGTACAACAACCCGTCCACCCAACTGCATGGGCAGCTCAACAGATTTGTGTATTCAAATACTTATTTCTAAATACCAAACACTGCATGTAATTTTAGTAGCCTGTGGCTGAAATCACCCCAAATTATGTCACATGACCGGACGCTGATCACATCATTGGCTGAGCTTATATTCAGAGTTTTACAAACGGACCAGCCAGTGGTACCAGCAGCAGCAGCTGGTGACAGGAGGATGTAAGAGAACATACTCACTACAGTGTTCTATGGCACTTTGCCATGCAATAATAACACTGCTAAATGTGTATATATACCTTGTTGGTTCATTAAAATATTAAGCTAACCAATTTAAGAACACTGAATTAAGCAAATATAATATAATATAATAAATATAAAGAAGTTACAACAAAAACGTATGTCATAAAATTATTTAAGTAATAGATTACACTCACAGTCGCAACAAATCTGACTCAATAAGAATAAAGATTATTATGAACATTCAAAATGATACTTTAACTGAAGCTGAAACTTGTGGGCAATGATGATGCACTGGCAGATTCTAACCCAATCAGAAATCTTAATATTCAAAACTAAAAACTAAAATTGTCATACTAAAATGCATACTTCAGCAATTATACCATATGTAAATCTGAGTCCGTGGCTCAACAAAACCGAAGGATTAAGCATCTTCATAAATGTGTACAAGTGTAAGCCTACACTAAGTTTGTTTACATTGACACTGAGACTGGTGAGTCAGGGTCCTCCTTTTGTTTTATTCATCAACTGACACATCAGAGGCTAATTGTAAGAGGACCCGTAGCTCAGTGTTTAGCAGCGCCACAATTGTCCACAGCTCAACTTTCAAGTAACAAGAGGACAGAACCTGCGACAAACCACACACGTTGGCTTTGAACACAATCAACTCGAGTGTAGGCTCCCAGGGAATACTACTACGCTACCGATTCACTACTACCATAAGGATGGCGAAAGAGAAACGGGCAATTAAATCATGTGACGTAACTCATGGTTAGGTGGAGGAAATAACAGTACGGCGGTGCAAGGTGACTCGGTGTGGGAAATAAACAGTGTCGATGACCGCGTCACTTGTCACAGGCGACAGGGCTGCCGCGGAGTATAATTATGATATATGGCTGTGAAAGTAGCGAAGCTCATTAATATTAAAGCCATTCTCAGATGGCTATCTGTGGATAAACGTCACTGCTACTGACGGTGGCAGCAACAGCACCAATTACATCGACACTGACAGACAACAGGGCGATTGATGTGTGAAATTTACACAGTAATTTAGGCAATTAATTAATCTAGCCAATTTACCGAAAACATGCCACTCCCGGTAAACTGTGGCATCTCTTGTGAATATTGTAGCAATCACTCATTCACTCAACCATTTGCGAAACCTGGTGACTATGAAAATGCACACAATCTTATACCAATTTTAAATTGTCCTAAATTACTGTCAGTCAAACGATGATGTATTGGGCCAACAATGACATTTAATATTGTGTTTTACATGACTGGTTTGTTGCTGGTTTCTACAGGTGCACTCAGTCAGGCAAGTGCTGGAATTTACATGATTGCGCATGTAATGAAATTAATACTTAATTAATACGGCATGTATTGGAACTAATACTTAACTAATTGGGTATATATTGGAATGAATACTTAACTGATATGTTGGTGTAGAGTAAGGTAAGTGATAAAACAGACATCATCAGACAACTGTTGAAATGTAAGTGAATGGCAAAATGGGCAAGGAACACTTGAGACAGGGCAAGTGTTGGAACAGACACACGATCCTGCAAGTGTTGGAACAGACACACGATCCTGCAAGTGTTGGAACAGACACACGATCCTGCAAGTGTTGGAACAGACACACGATCCTGCAAGTGTTGGAATAGACACATGAACATGCAAGTGTTGGACTAGACACATGAACATGCAAGTGTTGGACTAGACACATGAACATGCAAGTGTTGGAATAGACACATGAACATGCAAGTGTTGGAACAGACACACGATCCTGCAAGTGTTGGAATAGACACATGAACATGCAAGTGTTGGACTAGACACATGAACATGCAAGTGTTGGAATAGACACATGAACATGCAAGTGTTGGAACAGACACACGATCCTGCAAGTGTTGGAATAGACACATGAACATGCAAGTGTTGGACTAGACACATGAACATGCAAGTGTTGGACTAGACACATGAACATGCAAGTGTTGGAATAGACACATGAACATGCAAGTGTTGGAACAGACACACGATCCTGCAAGTGTTGGAATAGACACATGAACATGCAAGTGTTGGACTAGACACATGAACATGCAAGTGTTGGTCTAGACACATGAACATGCAAGTGTTGGAATAGACACATGAACATGCAAGTGTTGGAACAGACACACGATCCTGCAAGTGTTGGAATAGACACATGAACATGCAAGTGTTGGACTAGACACATGAACATGCAAGTGTTGGACTAGACACATGAACATGCAAGTGTTGGAATAGACACATGAACATGCAAGTGTTGGAACAGACACACGATCCTGCAAGTGTTGGAATAGACACATGAACATGCAAGTGTTGGACTAGACACATGAACATGCAAGTGTTGGACTAGACACATGAACATGCAAGTGTTGGAATAGACACATGAACATGCAAGTGTTGGAACAGACACACGATCCTGCAAGTGTTGGAATAGACACATGAACATGCAAGTGTTGGAATAGACACATGAACATGCAAGTGTTGGACTAGACACATGAACATGCAAGTGTTGGACTAGACACATGAACATGCAAGTGTTGGAATAGACACATGAACATGCAAGTGTTGGAACAGACACACGATCCTGCAAGTGTTGGAATAGACACATGAACATGCAAGTGTTGGAATAGACACATGAACATGCAAGTGTTGGACTAGACACATGAACATGCAAGTGTTGGACTAGACACATGAACATGCAAGTGTTGGAATAGACACATGAACATGCAAGTGTTGGAACAGACACACGATCCTGCAAGTGTTGGAATAGACACATGAACATGCAAGTGTTGGACTAGACACATGAACATGCAAGTGTTGGACTAGACACATGAACATGCAAGTGTTGGAATAGACACATGAACATGCAAGTGTTGGAACAGACACACGATCCTGCAAGTGTTGGAATAGACACATGAACATGCAAGTGTTGGAGCAGACACATGAACATGCAAGTGTTGGAATAGACACATGAACATGCAAGTGTTGGAACAGACACACGATCCTGCAAGTGTTGGAATAGACACATGAACAGGCAAGTGTTGGAGCAGACACATGAACATGCAAGTGTTGGACTAGACACATGAACATGCAAGTGTTGGAATAGACACATGAACATGCAAGTGTTGGAGCAGACACATGAACATGCAAGTGTTGGACTAGACACATGAACATGCAAGTGTTGGAATAGACACATGAAAATACAAGTGTTGGATTAGACACATGAACATGCAAGTGTTGGATTAGACACATGAACATGCAAGTGTTGGAATAGACACATGATCCTCCGAGTGTTGGATTAGACACATGAACATGCAAGTGTTGGAATATACACATGATCCTGCAAGTGTTGGAATAGACACATGAACATGCAAGTGTTGGAATAGACACATGATTCTGCAAGTGTTGGAATAGACACATGATTCTTCAAGTGTTGGAATAGACACATGAACATGCAAGTGTTGGAATATACACATGAACATGCAAGTGTTCGAATAGACAAATGAACATGCAAGTGTTGGAATATACACATGGACATGCAAGTGTTGGAATAGACAAATGAACATGCAAGTGTTGGAATAGACACATGAACATGCAAGTGTTGGAATAGACAAATGAACATGCAAGTGTTGGAATAAACAAATGAACATGCAAGTGTTGGAATAGACACAAGAACATGCTAGTGTTGGAATAGACACATGAACAGGCAAGTGTTGGAATAGACACATGAACATGCAAGTATTGGAATAGACATATGAACATGCACGTGTTGGAAGAGACACATGAACATGCTAGTGTTGGAATAGACATATGAACATGCTAGTGTTGGAATAGACACATGAACATGCAAGTGTTGGAATAGACATATGAACATGCTAGTGTTGGAATAGACATATGAACATGCTAGTGTTGGAATAGACACATGAACATGCAAGTGTTGGAATAGACACATGAACATGCTAGTGTTGGAATAGACATATGAACATGCTAGTGTTGGAATAGACATATGAACATGCTAGTGTTGGAATAGACACATGAACATGCAAGTGTTGGAATAGACCAGAAATGACCATGCCCTGACACTGACTCGGGTGACCGTTGGCTCAGTCACTGACCATGTCACTCAAGCCACATCAGGTCACTTAGACAGTTCCAAGTTGGACTGTTGCTACATCCCATACTGGACTAAGGATGACCACCATCATTACCTGAACATGTCATCACAGCTGTGAAAACAAGCCCCCAATAATCAACCCTACACATTACACGCCCACCGAATCAGTAGCAATCAAAACTGACTTTTTGACAACATTTTATGATTACACGCAAACTGGAAACCTATCCCCACGCCTGACTGGCATGGGTGCACACAATGCCATATTGGACATCTTGACAGAAGGCATATGCCCGTGACAGGAGACCACTGCCGTGTGTGACAATGACAGGCCGAGTATTGATCCGCCATTGTGTGATGGGCGTGTCTAACAGGCTCCTCTGCAGAAGACACTAATCAATGAATTGGTCCTGAGAACTGACACCAAATGTGCCGCCTGACGGCCGCGTCCAAGTGGACGGCACTCAGGCAGGCCGCTCAGTGAAATGCACACGGGGACACGTCATGTACGTCATACTGACGTAATTAATCCTGAATGTTCGTTGTGTGTGTGTGTGTGTGTGTGTGTGTGTGTGTGTGTGTGTGTGTGTGTGTGTGTGTGTGTGTGTATATGTCTGTGTCTGTGTGCACGTGCGTGTGTGTGTGAGTCTATGTGTGTGTGTGTGTCTGTGTGTGTGTGTGTGTGAGTGTGTGTGTGTATGTCTGTGTGCGTGTGTGTGTTTGTGCGTGTGTGTGTGTGTGTGTGAGTGTGTCTATATGTGTGTGTGTGTGTGTGTGTGTGTGTGTGTGTGTGTGTGTGTGTGTGTCTATGTGTGTGTGTGTGTGTGTGTGTGTGTGTGTGTGTGTGTCTGTGTGCGTGTGCATGTGAGTGTGTGTGTGTTTGTATGTACGTGTGTGTGTATATGTGTGTGTGTCTGGGTCTGTGCGTGTGCGTATGTGTGTGTGTGTGTATATGTATGTGTGTCTGTGTGTGTGTGTGTGTGTGCGTGCGAGTGCGTGTGCGAGTGCGAGTGCGAGTGTGTGTATGTATGTGTGTGTGTGTGCGTGCGTGCGAGTGCGTGTGCGAGTGTGTGTGTGAGTGTGTGTGCATGCGTGCGTGCGTGCGTGTGTGCGTGCGCGTGCGCGTGCGTGTGTGTCTATGTGTCACTCAGGCGGGGAGAAACGCAGGAAAGGGAAAGTCTTAGGGAGTGGGTGAGATGGACAGGAACGTCTCTTGGAGGAGAAACTGACAGAGGCAGCGTGGGAAACTGACAACAACAGTACGGGAGGACAGAGATATGGAGGGAGCGAGGTGTCAAGACGGACCTTGACAAGACAGTGCAGATGGAGGAGGTCGGGACAAGTGGAGAAGTGACAGAAGCTGAGGAGAGGACCAAGTGATGTAAACTTAACAACACTGATGTCTTATGTAACTACATCACCCTTGATACCACTGCTAGGTAGACTCACTGGTCCCAGGAGGGGGGGGGACACAGGGTGAACAAGATGACAACACCCACCTTGGGGGACAGAGAGAGGGTGAAAGAGACCCACCTTTGGAGGGACACTGGCTCGGATGTCGCTCACTTGTGAACATTCTATCACCTGACCTTCCTACAAACAAAAGCAAACAACACGTCAAACGTCAACAAATATTCGTGACACGATTTGCACTCATTTTTAAGGGATAACTGACAATATCTATGATTGTTAAAGACCGTTTTATTTTTTGCTCCTTCATTTTTTATCCATCCACCCATATTTCTACCCATCCACAACAGGTTTTACCCGTCCCACATTTCTAGGACCAGACTTTGGCAGCTGAAGTCTGTACTCATACCTGGTGTGACAGGCAGACACCAGAAGACACCAGGCAGACAGTGTAAGTGACTGTCTCATTCCACCAATGATGTGTCTTACCATTCGTTCCCCCCTCAAACGGTTAAAAAAAAAGAGTTTTTCGATTCTATCTGTTCTTAGTAATCAGCAGTCTGGCCGTTGCTAAGCAACTGACACATGCATATATTTTCTGGCAATCATGTGACTGACATGTGCATGCATGTACAGGCTGTCACATGACTAACACACACAGGTACACTTTGTGGTCATCACATGACTAACACATGTGTACTCTTCCCGGCTGTCACATGATTAACACATGTGTACACTTCCTGACTGTCACATGGCTAACACACAAGTGTACTTTCTGACTGTCGTATGACTGACACATGTGCACAGTTCCTGTCACACATGAACACTGCAAATGACTGGACAGCTCATGGAGTTGACAACTGAAGAAGTCTTTCTTCAGTGTCTTGAAAACAGATGGACACTGGCTGCACTTGGACGAGGCCAAGAGTCTTGACAACATGTCTGATGACAGTAGCCAGCACTAGCATGCATGCATGCCTTAGGACATGTTTGTTCGGCAGACAGACCCAGCACACTGGTGACACCTGGCTCACTGTGACAATGTCATAGGCTGCCTTCACATAAGACTACCCACTGTGGTAGGACACATTTGTCTCCCACATGAACAATGGTCTATTAGGGACCGTGGTATATTATATAGACCATGATCTATTGTGGTAGGACACATTTGTCTCCCACATGAACTATGGTCTATTAGGGACCGTGGTATATTATATAGACCATGATCTATTGTGGTAGGACACATTTGTCTCCCACATGAACAATGGTCTATTAGGGACCATGGTATATTATATGGACCATGATCTATTGTGATAGGACACATTTATCTCCCACATGAACAATGGTCTATTAGGGACCATGATATATTATATGGACCATGATCTATTGTGATAGGACACGTTTGTCTCCCACATGAACAATGGTCTATTAGGGACCATGGTATAATTTATTATGGTCTCAATTTATATTAGCCACATAGCGTCCATGGTGGGAAAAAGTTGAGTCCTTCGAGCTAAACCACTGAGACAATACTGGGATCAAAACCTGACTGACATAACGTGTGCTGAAAATGTTGCCCACCGTCCACCCCATCACCAGTAATAACAGAATTCAGTGGCTGACTGAGAGGTTGTATTGAAACATGACAGTCGGCAATCTGTCCACTACAGCCCTCCACACAGGTATCTGGTACCTGCGTGTCACACCTGAGTAACTTCTTAAGGCAATCAGCCAGTCGCCTTACCCCCCATCTCTCTACCCCACCTGCACAATGCAGGGGCAACATATATCATCACACCCCTGTGTGGGGCTCTGCAGGGTTTTTACCAAATATGATTTATTACCTGGTTTTTCCAGACATCTGCCTCAATGCAGAGACATTCGGTCAAGGTCAACATCATTTATCTCTGTCAGAGCATTCAACGTTTGCTACAATGTATTTCTCAGTATTCTCTCATTGTGTTAACCAGCTGGGAAGAAGACGTAACTGTCTAAAGAGACCACTTTGCTGGTGCTCTCCAGAGGCTTCAAATGTAACAGGTTTTGAAAGAGCAGCACTTTATCTATAAAAGCAATAAAATAGCTAAAATGTGTATATGTGTTGCATTTGATATTTGTGTGTGTGGTCTTAAAGACATCCCAGGTCTTAGGTGCTTTCCTCCAAACAGCCCAAACCTGAGCTAGCGCAGGCACTGTCCTTCTCAAGAATTAGTGCGTCCACTACAGGTTACACATTTAACCCCTGTATTGTGGGTGTTTTATTTCCCCTGGCAAAGTGTGTGTGTGTGTATGTGTGCATGCGTGCATGCGTGCGTGTGTGTATATGTGTGAAATTAGAAGTATTTCAGCATGTAGAATTGTTGTGAAACTAAACATAACCGAATTGTGTATATGTACCATAATCTAAAATATGTTGGCAATGTTTCAATAAGCTGTGATGGGTATCTATCATACTGCAGGTTGTGCATCACGATACACTGATACATCAATACATCATGTACCAGCAGTGCAATCTTCTTGTGGTACTAACCCAAGAATTGTGTCTGAGTCTGACCATCAGTAATCCAAGTTTATGACAGTAGATAAGAAAATTACCATATTGCCATTACAAGAAGATTACAAAGTAACAGAAGTAAATTGCAAATGCAAGATTAGAGCAACAAATGTAATATAACTAGTACATGAAAGTTATGATAAGACATGACTACTACCATTTTTTTTTTACAAGATATGACTATATATGAAAATGATAACTACAATACTGTGATTACAACAGGATTAGAATTACAAGATGATTAAGACTACATTGACAAGAAGAGATATCCACTCACCCGGTCTTCACTCTTCCAGTAGATAAAGAATCCTTTGTCGTCAACTTTGACGAGACAATTTGCTTCATACACGCCCGTCTCCTACAACACACCAAACACTGTGTAACACACCTGGAGTTAACGCAGACAAACGAACACACACCAATCTGCAAGTAGCTCCCTCTACAAACAAACAGGCAGAATGGATCGTGCAAATGAGTAAGACTTATCACGACAGCTAGTGTATGAGTTGTGGGAACATATGTCAATAACAAATCAACTATTTAGCATTTATCATATCAATTGGTAATATTCTTCTATAAAAATATATTATATAAGAACACTGGAAGAAAATTTCTTTGATAAACTGGCAGTTAGCTATATATATATATATATATATATATATATATAATATATATATATATATATTGTATATATACATAATTATACATAATATATATATATATTTATATATATATATATTATATATATAATATATATTGTATATATATATGTATATATATATATATATATATATATATATTATATATATATAATTATATATAATATATATATATATATATTGTATATATACATAATTATACATAATATATATATATATATATATATATATAATATATATATTTCTACTGTGTTTCATGTCTTCAATAATAAACCTGCTATACTTATTAACAATATACCATTTTAATATCTTTCATTCCACAAACAGGCAGATTGCAAATAAAATTTCCGCTGTGACACTTTCTATTTATTGGTGCACAGATGTTTCTGCGAATCTCGCTACATAACTGTGACTGGGATGCACTGAGCAGGGACAGAGAGCTTACTGGGGTTACACCAGTGACAACAGTCCTAGGGGAGGCGAGTGACAACTTAGTTATGTAAATCACCTAACAACATGGCGGACTGTTCCACCAGGGAGGGGAGATTATGAACAACTTATCCACTTGATGCCAGAAACACAGTCAGTCCCACAGTGGTGCGGCCAGTTATCTCCAGGTCACCTTCACAAGCTGTGTTAATATCATAGCTTTATTTAGAGACCCGTCCACCCGTCATTTGGACGAGTAAAAAACGAATATGGACAGGTAGAAATATGGGTGGACAGGTTACCTGAATTTGACAATTTCTGTATTTGATAAAAGTATTACAGCCTTAATTGGCTTTGCTATCAACCCAAAATTGTACATAGTTTTTGTACCGATTGTACAGTCCTACCGTGTATATGTATACAATTCCAAATTTAAAGTTGATGCTAACATTACAGCCTGACACTAGTCATACCCAGGTAACCAGAAGGGAACTCTCGCCAGGTCAAGGACTGGACAATGTCCACTTCAAAGACAGCTGTGACCTACTTCTGTGACTGACCACCTTTTCTAAAGATCCTTCAACCTGTGCCATCCAAGCCCAGCCAATACTACAGGTACCATTTGTATAATTATGACTACATTTCACGCACCAATGTCATTAAAATTAATTAGCAAACACATAATTATGCATGTGGTTTATCTGACTTCATCTACACATTGAACATAAATAATTCCAAGTAAAATATACAATAATCATTACATAATAATAAGCACACAATAATTATATATATACATATAATTATATATATAATTATATATATATATATATATATATATATATATAATTATTGTGTGCCTATATATATATATATATATTTAAAATTATATATATAATTATATACATATATATAATTATACATATATATATATATATATATATATATATATATATATATATATATATATATATATATGTATTTATATGTATATATATATATATATACACACACACACAAACATACATAAAAACAACAAACTTTCACTAGGATGAGTTTATATTGTCCGAAAAGGAACTACATAATTTGTCAGCCACCTGAAGACTTATCCTTTATTTATTTATTGCCTGTCTGTCTATGCTCATTAGTGAATCCATTCAGGTGTTGACAATGTTAACCGAACCTATTTTGAGATGTATTAACTGTTCATATATATTTCTCAACTATCGAAACCTAGTACTTATCTGTGACAGGAGGTTTCACATTGTACTGTTCCCCTTGCCAAATGTCCCACTGCCCTAAACACTACAGCCTGATATGGTCCACTAGGCCAGTCTCAGCCAGTGATTGTGTGAGTCACCAGCACTAGACCACTACCAGATGCGTGCTTCTTCTCTCACAACAGTGCCAAACATCCAGGAATTTCTATGATTTTCCTAGAATAATAACTCATTTCACACACTTCCAGGAACCTAATGGATGCCCACAAACAATGACATCACATGAAGGTCAAGGTCAGTAGGACTCCTGGCTTTGACAAAAAGACAGCAAACAACACAAACATCTACCCCAATGGCGGTGTATATTTGGACCTAAAAATTATTAAAGGGAAATATAAGGCAACTTTTCAACATAAAAGAGTCAATGCAAACTAACAATTTCCAATGGTAAACACATTTTAGCATCATTGGTTTACAGGTATGATCTCAAAGTAGGAAATTCTACTGAAATCTTCAAAGGCGGCCATCTTAGCCCACCTGATCAAAAGCAACCAATGAATGAGCAGCATTATTTAACCATCTTGAAATAATGACTTAGTGACAGCTGTGACGTCAGTGACAACTGTCAACATGTCATGATAAACCGTCCAATTCTCAGTAATCCGAAAACATCAAGTACCGTAGAACAAATTTATGACTGCGAGTTAACCCTGACAGTGTATCAGGCTTGATTTCCCATATCATTAATTGGCCTTTGTAATATCAAGATAATTTATAATAATAATAATGACTTCTTATGCGCCAATATCCTCAAAGATCAAGCTCAGTGGCGAGACAAAACCAAGGGATTAAGCAAACTCATAATCGTAAAACAATGCGTGAGTTGTCGATGGATGAATGAAGGCACTAGGAAGCTAAAGAGGTTAGACAGCATTAAAAAGATAGGTTTTTAGACGTCGGCAACTTCAATTGTAATCAGTGTCTGACTATATTGTCTCAAAAAAGAAACAATAATTATTATATTTTATGCATCTAGAGTCTAGTTTAGAGTATGTAACAGTGGTTAAGTGGTTACAGTGATATATCATTGACTGAAAGAACTGGGATTCAAACCTCCGTGTCACCTGGCACTGGTTTCATGTGGTGTGTCAAAGCTTGAGCTATTTAATCTACTCTGCCTTTCACAAGAGACACTACAAGGTGTTGGTTCCTTCGATCTTGTAAAAATCACATGCAGGGAATTGGAAAAAATCATCCAAGTGATTAATTAAATATTGGAAAGAAGAAAATAACTTGACTTGAGTGACACTGAATGGAAAACAAAGAATATTTTAATACATGATTAAAGATGCTTGCGCATACATGGTTTCTAAAACTGTGTTAATCTGAATTTGAACTGATTCAAAATAAATTTGGGAATTTATGATATGGACATGGAATTAATTGTTTACAATGCAGAATTGATATTTATTTATAAAATTGGGATAGGAAAAAACAAAATGTAACTGACCCAGTGACTGGTAGATATGTTCGTATACTCTCTTAGTTAAGATACATATATATATATATATATATATATATATATATATATATATATATATATATACACACACACCATGCACACTTCATCTTGTTGTGGTCAGTCAAGTGAATTATCATCTACGTAGATTAATTACCGTGGCAGAAACCATAAATATGAACAACTTCAACAACTGATTTATATCAATACTAAGGTAAACATAGAAGTCACCTGAGTATAGAGGAAATGTATACACTGACTGACAGAAAGTAACCAGGAGCTATACTTTATGAAGACGATGGTGCCAGGTTTAGAGCGTGGTTTTCAACGGGCCATTTCTTAGACATGTGTATATTCACTATTCACACATCAACATTTACAGTTTTACGGACAGATGGACGGGCGGGCGGGCGGGGGGCGGGCGGACGGACATCAGTGTTCACAACTGTATACATCCTTCTTGAACTGTGCTAGCTCTCTACAGATTCACGTGTTTACCATCTGTGAGAGTTCCACAAGGCCTATTGTGACTACATATCTGTGTTGCTGCAGGGCAACAGATGAGTCTGACGTTTACCAGCCGTGGGCAATTGAGGTCTGTATCTCTGACTAATCACAGCTGATTACTGGTCATATATCTCCTCATACATCTCATAACCACAGTTATATTGCTAGTCAAGTAATTGTAAACATGATCTATTGTGGCGCTGCAAAACAAGCCCCCAGTGCCTCACTTATGTTGACTGGACCATGTATGTCTCTATCACTTTTGTCTTGAAATAAAACAGATGTTATTAATAATACTAATAGTGGAACCACTTTGTAAGTGTTACTGCAATGGGCAGAATGCCAAACATGACATGTGCATTTCATAACAACAGTTGTTACAATGGATTGGTGGAATGCACAAGAACATAAATAGACATTGTTAAAAACGTTACAAGTGTGCTCCAAGGCAACTGAGCAATGTGTCAATCTGAACATTCTAACTAACAGCTGGTGAAACAAATATATTATTAAGGTCAGAAACCTTGTGAGAGTTAGCATTTAGATGGCGTAAATGCTTACGCAATAACACTTGTCAAAGAATCCAAGATATTCCCTATTTGCGTCTCATCATAAACTATATCCTAAGTGAAAGCGAGTGTTCTGACTGCCACTTTTGTATGGGTTAAATACAGTCAGACATGACTCCTTGTGTCACAACAGAGATAAACATCACAGTGGTGTCAGTGTAGTGTGATATACGTGTCATCAGTCTTCAACCTCAGCAACAAATAAAACACCTCCTCTTCAGCTGCACCCGTGAAAACACATCTTGAAGAATTGAACAAGTCCATATGATGCTATGAGTCATATTTTTACGATAGGACATATTTTCTTTAAACAATTTTCTTGGATAATATTTTAGTGTTGGTAGACTTTTGATTATGTTGTCACTTCTTTCAAGTAGTAAATATGTCATACACGACTTCTTCAGATCAATATCAGAAAAAGTGTTTACAAAATTTAGACATTTGGCTAAATTGACGGTTTTTGTTGTATTAGTTTTACCCAGTCACAAATGAAAGATGTATTTTCTTTGTAACATGCTAGAACTAGATTCTGGCACATTTAATAACATTACTACTAATAATAACATTAATAATAAATATTCGTTATTCGAAATACCTGTTTTGTCTTAAGAGCTTTGAATCGAAAAACAATTATAGAGATAGAATTATATGGAGTGGGTAAATGGGAAGACAAATATTATTAAGAGACATCTCATGCGACAAGGAGTGACCAGGAGTGACCAGGACTGACCACAACAGGCTCAAGACAAGGGATGTGGCCAGGGAAATCGTATTGATCAAAGACTCGATCAATTCCTCATCATTGGATGGTCACGCACGAAGGGTGAGGTCCACTACAGTGTCCAGTCATCTGGTCAACTGCCTGCGGCTCAAGTGTCAGAACCAGGATGCCTCAACATAACAGACCAATTTAGAATCTATATCAACTAGTACCACTGTTAATTGGTTGTGGTTATTGTCATTACTGATGTTCAAACTAATTGATTTTGTCGATGACAGGATAGTTTGTGCTTCTGATCAGTTAATTGATCAAAGTTTTGATTGTTTTGATTATAACTAAAAGTTTTTAATTATTTATTATTATTAAACAATGAGACATATTTCACAGATGCCATTATTCAATACTTCCATGTCAGCATGTGTACAAGTCTTAGTTTATGAGAAGCAAAAAACTGAAAGCAATAATAATCACTTTCCATGTAGTCTACTACAAACCAGTGTATATATTTTTGTGCGATTAAAACTAAACGTTATGTATGTTTGTATGTATGTGTACACATGCATTCATGTTTGCGTGTGTATGTCAACAGTCACATATATGTCTCATGGCCAAGAAATGTAATCAGAAATCTCCAATGATCGTTTTTTATTCAGAAGGTAGAACCATCAGTCATTGATCAAACTGATTATAAGAAGTTTGCAACACCACTACCCGGTAATTGGTAATTATTAAATTTATTTATTTTCTGTTGATAATTATTTGTTAATTGGGAGAGGATCGTTGTAAGATTAACAACAATGGCAGTGCTGCCACCTTGTGTTAATTGACTTCTTGCAGTTTATCGCAGGCGTTACAGCTGTATATTATATATACACTGTACTTAGAATGTCGTAGTTGTGTGACGTACCAGACTACGTAAGACATAGAGGCTATGTCAGTGACACAGGAAGTACTGGAATGCACATTAAATACAAAAATTTAGTCTCACAATAAAAAATGTAAATCTAACCACAGATAAAAAAAAATTCTAAACAGAAAAATAATTATTAAATCAATCAATCAAGTAGTATATAGTATTGCTAACAATAATGAAACTAATACAACAACATGAAATGAACTGTAGGGGAGAAGGTACTAATGTCACAAAGTCGTATTAACGGGTTCCTAAGTCCAACTGGTCACACTGTGCCAGGACTTAATCAGGTCCATACATATTCCAGCAGCGAGTCTGTCAATGATTTTCTGTGCCTAAGGTTTCCGGACAGCTGAGAATTTAATTATTTCATTTCTCCGTGAGTCATTACATTCTCGTATCCAACGAAGCGGTGAGAGAAAAACAAATGCGTGGCTCAACTAGTGCAGGGTAACACCCCTGGTGTCAACTGAGAGAGTTCTTCATAACTAGTACAACCAATGACACCAATTGGTTATCATCTGTCTAGTGCACTTCAACCACACCAAGAACCAACATGACTCACCCAGTGGGCCGACCATTAAGTCTTACAAATGTATTCATCACAGGAGCCAAAAATAGACCTACCTACCAAAAATAGTTCCATCAACTTTGTGATTTTGGCAGAAATGCAAGCATTATAAACTCATCTGCCAATGTTTATAATTTATTTTGGTCGACAAACAATCAAAAACTAAACAATCTTAATTAAAGATATTATTTACAAGCCCACAGGTTAAAAAACAACAGACATGCTACAGCATGGACATAGGAGCAAATAACTTAAAACGCACAAGAAAATCCATCATTAAACACAACTTGTCATTAAATTAATAAATTTTTAAATATAAAAAGTCTTATCACAGAGGACACAATTTCTGTGACACCGCCAAGTGTCTTGGTGGCGCGTCTTGGTGTTGACAGTTTTCAGTACATATACAAGGAGTGAAATCAATCTTAAAGAGAAAATTAATTATGAGCTCATTAGAATGTCAGTGAAAAGATACCAAGGTCACGACAGACCAGAGTTCTGAAGGACACTGAATGTGACACTTAATGAAAGACCTTGAAATCACACAGAGAAGCAGAAAAACAGACCCGACTGCTACCTTTGTGGTAGAGTCACGGACTCACGACCGGCTGAGCACTTCAATCGAAATCACTACTAATAACACAGCCCTGGAGAGCTGACATTTACTACGAGAAGTGCAACATGCTGTGATGATCAATTATTGATTAAGAAACTCTTGCGTCCGAGGTAGGGCCGGCACGACTGGAGGGAACACCAATAGAATCACACGCGGGTCCATACATCGATAGCGGCTCCAGAGACAACGAAACTGCAGTTAGAAAATGTCAAAATCACGGGGGAAAATGTCAGCGAAATGATGTGACAGGTAAAGGGATATAGGAAGCTCAGTGGATTACTGAGTCATTGTTTTCTCACTTAAGAAAATCTCTGGATGCCAACACGATGCACACATCTAATGAATGCAAATCCCCGTCTCGCAAGTGGTCCCTAATTCACTGTCTGTATACAGGAGTGGCTCGAGAACAACAGAACTGAAGCTGTTTGTAATTTAAATGAGTCGTCTTAAGTATCTCAGCAACTGGTGACGATATAACAAAGATGTTACTGTTTCTTCAAAACAACTAACCACATTATCTGATGATTCAGACAGTTTGTCAAGAATTGTCACAGTCTGTCTACAGAATATTAATTATCCGTCATAAACAATATAAATGCTTCATACCTTGTTTATTAAACATTTCAGTAAAACATAACACATTAAATGCACATCCCTGTGTGCAGTCAACAAACCAACCACGTCCATTTAGGTATCATAAGAAATATACCTGTTAGCAACTCTGTCTATGACTATCAAGGCATTTATAAACCGAGATGAAGTCACTCTTTTTTCATAAACTCCACATTAACGGAAAAAACATTCCCGCAAGCTGAAGAAAGCGAAATATCCTGGCAACTTCATCCAATGAATTAAAACTGTATGGGTGTACAAATCAAAACATGTTTTATTTTCCTTTGTCAAACCATATTTTTGTATGACTATAAGTGCATACTGAAGCACACAAAGAACACATGTGAGCATACACTAACTTCTACTTGGTGGGGGGAGGTGGATGTAGGTGGATGTAGGTGGATGTAGGTGGAGGTAGGTGGATGTAGGTGGATGTAGGTGGAGGTAGGTGGATGTAGGTGAAGGTAGGTGGATGTAGGTGGAGGTAGGTGGATGTAGGTGGATGTAGGTGGAGGTAGGTGGATGTAGGTGGATGTAGGTGGAGGTAGGTGGATGTAGGTGAAGGTAGGTGGATGTAGGTGGAGGTAGGTGGAGGTATGTGGAGGTAGGTGGAGGTATGTGGAGGTAGGTGGAGGTAGGTGGAGGTATGTGGAGGTAGGTGGAGGTAGGTGGAGGTAGGTGGAGGTAGGTGGAGGTAGGTGGATGTAGGTGGAGGTAGGTGGAGGTAGGTGGAGGTAGGTGCAGTGTTAGCTCTGGAGGTGGATGTGACCTCTCAGGGCCATGGGATCTTATTAGGCAGGACACGACAGCCTTGATGGGAAAGTGGGAGGGTGAGACACCTGGTCACTGGCTGTGTCAGTTGCACTCAGTGTGTGTGTGTGTGTGTGTGTGTGTGTGTGTGTGTGTGTGTGTGTGTGTGTGTGTGTGTGTTGTGTGTTTGTGTTGTGTGTTTGTGTGTGTGTGTGTGTGTTTGTGTGTGTGTGTGTGTGTGTGTGTGTGCGCACGTGTGCGCGTGTGTGTATGTGTGTGTGTGCACTGTTCATTTGCATGTTTGTGAGCGTGTACATGCATGTTTATGCATGCATGTGTGTGAATGTGTGTATACATTTGTGTGCTTACACAAATATTTAAACGTGGGCCAACACTGATAAAATAGAAAACACCTATCATCAAATCACATATTTTCCACACTCGAAGCTGTGGAAAATGCTTATTAATTATTCATGTGATCAGGTTAAATCCTGTTTACTGCAGTCAACAACTATTGACAGACCACAGCCACCAGCTCAAGTAGACATGTATGCAAACATGCATGCATGCACATACACAGCACATCACACATATTAGAAGTACACACCACATGCGTGCATACATCACATGCATGCACACATCATACGCCCGAATGAATGAAGGCTGATTTGTACCGTGTTACACAGCACCTGAGTGACATTTCACTGTTGTTACTTTCAACACCTCACTGTGACCTAAGACATGATCTCTGATGAAGTTGTACAATGTCAGATGACGGTTTTATATGTCTGTCAGGTGTCAGATATGTCATTGTCAGCAGCAGTGTCAGTGTCAGCATCAGGTCAGTGTCAGGATCCCCTCTATCAAGGTCTACTCCACTATGGTTCAGTTTTATACGGTCACCCCGACATGGTCCACTCTGCCATTGTCAATCCTCCTAAGGTCTACCCTGTCATTCATGGGCCATGCTGTGAAGGTTCACCCAACTATGGTCCATCCTGCTCAGGGTTGGCACTTTTTCGGGAAAAACTGGTTTTAGACAGGGCTGTGAGAATAGCCCGGTATTTACCGTGAAAAGTGTGCATTCGTAAAAAATATCATCAGTTTGCCCAATGAACTTCTTCAGTGCATACATGTGTCAAACCTGTAGGGGTAGACAGTAACGTATTTGTGTTTATTTCTGGATCTGAAATGGGTTGATGTTCCGCGTGTAGCAGGTGTGGACCAATTGTGTCTGACACCTATGAAAATGTACACCAGTATTAAAAAAGTGGGAAAATACCAGGACGGGGAGACGACTTGTGCATGGATGTACCAGATGTCTAGTTCCCATGGCAACCCAAGTGTAATTCCTGGCACCTCTTAAAAGAAGACACACTATGTGCACTAACAGGATACTGCCTCAAAACACCAGATGCAGCAAGTGTGCTGGACTTTGTCCATCTCCAACACCAGATGCAGCATGTGTACTAGTCTGAGCCCATCTCCAACACCAGATACAGCAAGTGTACTAGTCTTTATCCATCTCCAACACCAGATGCAGCAAGTGTACTAGTCTGAGCCCATTTCCAACACCATATAGAGCAAGTGTACTAGTCTTTATCCATCTCCAACACCAGATACAGCAAGTGTACATACTAGTCTGAGCCCATCTCCAACACCAGATGCAGCAAGTGTACTAGTCTGAACCCATCTCCAACACCAGATACAGCAAGTGTACTAGTCTTTATCCATCTCCAACACCAGATGCAGCAAGTGTACTAGTCTGAGCCCATCTCCAACACCAGATACAGCAAGTGTACTAGTCTTTATCCATCTCCAACACCAGATGCAGCAAGTGTACTAGTCTGAGCCCATCTCCAACACCAGATACAGCAAGTGTACTAGTCTTTATCCATCTCCAACACCAGATGCAGCAAGTGTACTAGTCTAAGCCCATTTCCAACACCAGATACAGCAAGTGTACTAGTCGTTATCCATCTCCAACACCAGATACAGCAAGTGTACATACTAGTCTGAGCCCATCTCCAACACCAGATGCAGCAAGTGTACTAGTCTTTGTCCATCTCCAACACCAGATGCAGCAAGTGTACTAGTCTTTGTCCATCTCCAACACCAGATACAGCAAGTGTACTAGTCTGAGCCCATCTCCAACAATCTGGGGGCTGTTCATGAATATTGTGCAAAGGTCATATACCAACAACGTCACCAACTGATTTCACCTGTCTCAACTGACACCAACGTGACATTGTCATCTGTGTCACATGGTGCTACAATCCCACTCATCATCAGTGTCACCAACGCCACCTGTCACCAACATCACCAGTGTCATAAACATGACAGCCTAGGTGTGAGTTTACAGTGCTATTTAAAGAACAAATGGCATTCGTATAATATCCACTATTGATAATAAAATTTTATTGTGTGCTGCAATAAAACATTATACGCCTTCTTTTCTCTAGATGGACTTCATAAAACATTTCAGTGCACAATAAAACATCTTCCGTGACACACATGCATGTGAAGTTGTGAACGTAGTGTTATAAAATCGACTTTCAATTTTAAATATATAACTTTGGTTAGCATAATGTCCAAATATACATTTAAACGTCATTACATTAATATTCTCATAGGCAAATATACCATGTAAACATACATGATTATAACAACAAATTAACATTTGTTGTGTGCACGTATTTATTTGTTGTGTAACAGCATCATTATAATCAAAAACTAAGAATTGCCATTTATCATTTTTATGAAAAGTGTTCACTCACATATAAGTGTTTCACTTCATGTCTACTCCTTTTCAAAACATATTTCTTAATTGTATTTCATTCGTACCATGTGACTTATTATTTGTATGTATTGCTTGCTTTTTAATGTTGTGTGTTTTGAAATAAATTGAATTGAATTGAATATGTTTGCTACCTAGAGTTATTAAAAGACTCTCCACAGCTGTGTAGTTTGCTCCAGCTGCCGGCCGCGAACCGACGGATCAATTAGGTGAGAAGCGATTTACCAGGCCGCAGCCATGTCAATCTTATGAAGGTTACTTGGTATGATCATCGGGATAATCTGGATCAGCTGCATGCTAAGTCCCTCAATAAAATCCAATTTCCTACATACAGCTGGGGCAGCTACAGCTGTGAGTGTAGCTGCCCCACACTTGTCCAGTCACAGAGTGACTGGACAAGTGTGACTGCTGACTTAATGGACACTGGAGGAACTGGACACTGGAGTGACTGGACACTGGAGTGACTGGACACTGGAGTGACTGGACACTGGAGTGAATGGACACTGGAGTGAATGGACACTGGATGGACTGGACACTGGAGGAACTGGACACTGGAGTGACTGGACACTGGAGTGACTGGACACTGGAGTGAATGGACACTGGATGGACTGGACACTGGAGGAACTGGACACTGGAGTGACTGGACACTGGAGGAACTGGACACTGGAGTGACTGGACACTGGAGTGAATGGACACTGGATGGACTGGACGCTGGAGTGAATGGACACTGGAGGGACTGGACACTGGAGACACTGGACACTGGAGTGACTGGACACTGGATGGACTGGACGCTGGAGTGAATGGACACTGGATGGACTGGAGACTGGAGTGACTGGACACTGGATGGAATGGACACTGGAGGGAATGGACACTGGAGGGAATGGACACTGGAGTGACTGGACACTAGAGTGACTGGACACTGGATGGACTGGACACTGGAGGGAATGGACACTGGAGTGACTGGACACTAGAGTCACTGGACACTGGAGGGATTGGACACTGGAGGGACTGGGCACTGGAGGGAATGGACACTGGAGGGAGGGAGGGGGAGAGAAGGAGAGGGAGGGATAGACTAAGTTGTTGGAGGAAGGGAGGGATGGATGGAGGGAGGGAGAGAAAGAGCGAGAGAAGGAGAGATAGGGATATATGGAAAGAGGGAGAGGAGGGATGGAGTGTGAGTGAGAGGAACAGTGGTGGAGATAGAGATAGGGGAGAGAGAGATAGAGAGGGAGAGAGGGACGAGAAAGCGGGAAAGGATAGTGACCAGAAAGGTGAGAGGTGGGGAGAAATAGAGGAGAGGGGAGAGAGGGAGGAGTGAGAAAAATAGTTGATAAAGGCTGAGGGGATGCAGTGGAGAGAAGAAAGAGAGACATCATCAACAATCAAAAATGGTCTTTGACTTCACAAACTCCCAGAAACAAGACACGTATTAAGGTATGCCAACATACATGCCAGCTTCACAATTTCCTTAGTTAGTAGATACAAGCCACACCTACAAAACTTCAAAACTACACCAAAAATATTCCAAAATAATTCCTTAAGCATCAACCAGAAATGCAGTGATAAAATTTAACTTTTTAAATGTCTTGTAGTCATTAATATAAGACAGTGTATACTGGTGCCCTGCAAGACAGACCTAGTCATGAGGCAGATGTTATGCAATGTGGCAAAGAGTGCAACCAATTCTATCCATAAAAATGATCAATACAGACTGTTAAAAAGGTAGTAAGGCAGAGCACCTGGTTAGACCCTCATTATAAACGCATGTGTCTGCCATCACGCATACCTTAGTTCCTTCTAAACGCTCCCACTCCAGTCAACAGATAATTAACACATCCATTACGTCAGGTTTTGCCTGGCAACGACGTCTGACAACCTTACTAATATGCGGCCATAAATGTGAAATTGTCGGTCATTCTGTCATATTTCCACTGGATCTCTCACCCCAACTGGCCCCAAATCGTTTCTCTTTGAGAAAATATAAACCTCAGTGCTATAGAATCGAGAGCAGCATGCATGGAAGGTTAATCCGACAGATGTACTCCGATGTCGTAACGTAAATACATGTATGTAAACATGTTCATTTTATGGATTGTGCACATAGAAATTAGATTGTCACTTAAGATTCTGGATGGGTGAATTCCCCACTACACTGATGTGAGACGTAGATCAGTGTAGAGCTGCTTGGGGGTCCATTCACCAACATTCTTCAGCTCTAAAGCTCAATGTTCCTCTTTAAAATTGACTTCAGTTCTAAACAGTAATCTTGGAACTGAAAACTGCCAATGCACAAATACATCACCGAGTCATGTTTGCTGGTCCCCTGGTCAGTGCCGTTGACCAGAGCTAGCCACAGCCAGTTAATATATCGGTCAGTGGAAAAACTACCTCTCCAGCCATGTTGGAGGAGAATATAAACAATGAGCTACACTCGTGATGAGTCTCATTAGACGGTCTGTGGCCTCCTCAGAGAGAAGGCGACAAGACTTCACTGAGGAATGAGACGTTGGTTCGAGGCAGTGAATAATAAAAACATCTGTGAGAGAATGTACGACCTGGGCTAGTGAGTTAGGCAGAGGTAAAAACTGGTCTTGTATACGGACAGATGAGGTGGTGACTGACAGTTCAACATGTCAACACCAATACCAAATCTCACGCTGTGCAAAATTAAATACATTTTGCAGATGAAAAACTACCAGTGTCACATACGATAAGGTTGGTGGTTTAATGACTAGTTCTTTGCAATATCATAGGTGTGTATGATGCACTACAGAGACGATTACTGAAGAAATAAATATAATTATCCTGGCTATAATCTTGATTAAATGTTCACATAATCGACTATAATAGGAACATTTACCTTGTGTAGTTCTGTGAATTAAATACCTTCAAATTACATAATTTATACGTGTTTATTAATCTTTTTTAACAACATTCTTAACCTATTTGTGTTTTTTAAAACTTGCACATCCTAGCGAGTACAACACACAAATGTATGGGTTTTTACCTGAAATAAATGTATTCATAACTATCATGTCTACTTAATCGCAAAACTAAACATCTTGTTTTTGGTTTTCCACTTCCCCGAGTTGTTGTACTGTCTCATCCAATATACCTTTTTACCAAATTCCTCGTCGCGTGCCAAGTATTACCGGCCTGGGATGAGGAGACTGGGTTGCACCGAGATGGTGTAGAGTTACCACGTGGGCGTACCCTACCAGCACCACCACACCACACCAGTCCCTCGCAGACCTGTGCTGCACTTACATTAATAGAAACCACCAAAAGGACACAAATCACTGAGCAAGTCAGCTGGAAAGTTTGCCTTTAAATACCGCGCTGTCGTCACGACTGGGATGTTTTATTGGAATCGTAACAGAACATGTGACACTAATCAGTGTGTATTTGAGTCAAAGGTGTATTAGCAGAAAGAGACACTGTATGGTAATAATTAAAAAGCAAATATTAATGTATTATATATATATATATATATACACATATTATAAAATATATTATATATATAATTTTATATATATATATATATATATATAATATATATATATAATTATAATATCAATATATATATATATATATATATATATATATATATAATGTATATATAATATATAATACAATTTATACACAGTAGCACAGTGGCTACAGCTTCGAACTCCTGACTAAGAGAACCCAGGTTCGAATCTTGTGCTGCCGTGGGCAAGTTTGTTCACTCTACATTGCTCCAGCTCACTCAGCTGTATGAATGAGTACCTGGCTATACACAGTTGTGGATATTTGTGTATGAATAGTCTTTGTGCATTAACTGCAGCGTGGCTGAATGTTTCCCAGAGAAATCAATTTTGTGTTTGATTAAACAGGTCTGTCACTTTACTCCATGGTCTGTGAGTGAAGTGTAAAACTCTGTGCAATGCGACGGTTGGATATTGTGCTATATAAGGACTTACCTTTACTGGTTTAGTTTTACATATAGCTCATACAACACACTTGATAACAATTTCTGTATCTCTTCACAATAAACACTGTAGGAAACGTACTGAACAAATGTTTGTAAGTCTCCTGAGTACACCTCAGTTATATGTCAACGGCATCTTTTTTCATGAGAACACACCAGCTTTTGGTTATTCTACAAACCCCCATACTTCACTCACATTTTGACACGACTGAAACAATCATCAATCACTGGAGATTGTAACTGATTAATTGATCAGAAACACGCACCAACCAATCTCCGGCAAAACCGATTCATCAGAACAGGACGGCTTATGGCGAGTTGACCGTTTGACAGAATATGAATCTGAGGGGGGGGGGAGAGAGACATATAGTAGTGGCCATAAAGACAGATGACCACTGCCAGGCTGGACCTCCAGGGACTGACCAAGGCCAAAGACCAGGTGGCCAAACTAAGCCAGAATTGATCTGTGATTGAATTGGACAGACTAGTGAGAGACAGACACGCATTAAGACATCGCCATAAGACAGTCGTCCGGTCCACTGTTTGGTCAGAGCCAGTGGCACGAGCATGCGTGGCCTCAAGGTGTGGGACTTAGTTCAGTGCCATCATGTCTCTATGTACAGTCTCTTCTACAGTCTCTTCTACAGTCTCTGTAGTCTCTGCATTCTCTGCAGTCTCTTCTCATTTTATTTATTCATGTAAACTGATTCTTATTTTACTTAAATAAATCTTTCTGTACAATACTACAGTTATGGTAATTTTAACTATTTCACTAACAAAGTCAGTTTGGCAGGGGATCTGGCCATAAGTTACAAAGTTTTTTCAAGTAGGTGAAATAACTACCTGGTGAGTGAAGACAATACCACTGCGTGTCATACATGTTCTAGACTGCCTGACATTATGTTGCTCACAGTCTAAAAGACAGATTAACATCGTCACAATTATGTCTGTTAACAGCTACCTAAAAATAGCTATGCCCAAAACACGCTGACAACTCACTTGTATTCAGTTGTGGTTCAATGTAGCACACGCGTGATACAGCCAACATTGTGACTTTGATTGTTATGTATATTACAACGTAGACAGACTCAGATAGTAGACTCAGACTGTAATCATGTTTCTTTCTCGCAGGTGCCCTGTGTAGTGTCACCTGAATGTTCAGGCAGACATGTCACGCTATCTGTCTGTCACTGCTGCCTGCATGTCTTTTTATGCGGGCTCACATTTTCACCTGCCCAAACTACCCTGGTAGATACGTGTGTTTGTGCCTGTGTGCACAAAACCCACTTTAAACAAGCACAGAGATAGTAAGTATAGATTCCTCAAATTGCCAGCCAGTCAGTCCAACTTTTACCTGTGCAAAATTAGTTAAATTACCCCTGACCTTCTCTAGCCATTGATTAGTATAATATCCACAAACAATATAAAACCATTTCCTAACAATTAATATGAAATATATAAAACGTGTTGAAAAATGTCTCATTTGAATAACATAAACAAAATTCTAAATAAAATACAACAGCAAAAGATTTTAAACGTGCCTTGCAAATTTCACGTTTAAGTAAACTAATCACGATTTAGCAAGTGTTACGATAAAATATTCATAACACTTTAAGTGTGGCAATTTGTAACCATTTATTCTATCTTCTCATTTCACCTCCAATCATGCCACAAGCCCCCACAACCCACGTCAGGCTCAAGTTACAGTCACCATTCATTCCAGGGCAACATAACCCCAGTCAACTCCACAACAATTGGATGGTGATTGGTGGTGATACCAACCAGTGATTGGTAGTGATATCAGCCGGTGATTGGTGGTGATATGAGCTGGTGATCGGTGGTGATATCAGCCGGTGATTGGTGGTGATATCAGCTGGTGATTGGTGGTGATATCAGCTGATGATTTGTGGTGATATCAGCGAGTGATTGGTGGTGATATCAGCTGGTGATTGGTGGTGATATCAGCCGGTGATTGGTAGTGATATCAGCCAGTGATTGGTGGTGGTATCAGCAGGTGATTGGTGGAGATATCAGTCGGTGATTGGTGGTGATATCAGCCAGTGATTGGTAGTGATATCAGCCAGTGATTGGTGGTGGTATCAGCAGGGGATTGGTGGTGATATCAGCCAGTGATTGGTAGTGATATCAGCCAGTGATTGGTGGTGATATCAGCTGGTGATTGGTGGTGATATCAGCCGGTGATTGGTGGTGATATCAGCTGGTGATTGGTGGTGATATCAGCCGGTGATTGGTGGTGATATCAGCAGGTGATTTGTAGTGATATCAGCCAGTGATTGTTGGCGATGTCAGCAGGTGATTGGTGGTGATATCAGCATGTGATTGGTGGTGGTATCAGCAGGTGATTGGTGGTGATATCAGCAGGTGATTGGTGGTGATATCAGCCGGTGATTGGTAGTGATATCAGCAGGTGATTGGTGGGGATATCAGTCAGTGAATGGGTGTGATATCAGCCAGTGATTGGTGGTGATATCAGTCAGTGATTGGTGGTGATATCAGCAGGTGATTGGTGGTGATATCAGCCAGTGATTGGTGGTGGTATCAGCCAGTGATTGGTGGTGATATCAGCAGGTGATTGGTGGTGATATCAGCAGGTGATTGGTGGTGGTATCAGCCAGTGATTGGTGGTGTTATCAGCCGGTGATTGGTGGTGATATCACCCGGTGATTGGTGGTGATATCACCCAGTCATTGGTTGTGATATCAGTCAGTGATTGGTGGTGGCATCAGCAGGTGATTGGTGGTGATATCAGTCAGTGATTGGTGGTGGTATCAGTCAGTGATTGGTGGTGGTATCAGTCAGTGATTGGTGGTGGCATCAGCAGGTGATTGGTGGTGATATCAGTCAGTGATTGGTGGTGGTATCAGTCAGTGATTGGTGGTGGTATCAGTCAGTGATTGGTGGTGGTATCAGCCAGTGATTGGTGGTGATATCAGTCAGTGATTGGTGGTGGTATCAGTCAGTGATTGGTGGTGGTATCAGCCAGTGATTGGTGGTGGTATCAGTCAGTGATTGGTGGTGGTATCAGTCAGTGATTGGTGGTGATATCAGTCAGTGATTGGTGGTGGTATCAGCCAGTGATTGATGGTGATATCAGTCAGTGAGTGGTGGTGGTATCAGTCAGTGATTGGTGGTGGTATCAGCCAGTGATTGGTGGTGGTATCAGCCAGTGATTGGTGGTGGTATCAGCCAGGGAGGTTGACAGGTGTACAACAGTGGCCAGTAGATCGGCTGCCGATCCGCCCAATCAGGACCTTTCTCATTAATAGCTGCTACACTGCAGCTGTTTGTATCACATTCACTCATCCATCACCCGCCGCTGCAGTCTCTCATTCCTCCACTCCAGCACCAAGCTGACAGGTGACTTTTTTAGTGGCGGAGTTAGAGCACTGAGTTCTGCTCCACTCCACTGGTGCATAGGTATATATCATAGCCTCGACAATCACGATAATATACTTCAACAATCGCTCAACACACCCGGATGGATAAATGTATGTGAAGCTGCAGGGAAATTACAATTATATGGATTTCTCTGCGTAATGCAGCTGAATAGTTGCCAGAAATACTTGGTGCAATGAAACAAAATTTGATTCACACGTAAAGAAAATATTGGTCACCTCCTCTGATGAGGTGAATGTCTGCCATGACGAAACTTTCTCACATAATGATTTTGACACACACACGTATGCATGCACGCACGCATGCACACGCATGCACGCACGCACACACACGATCCCTTCTCACATGATGCTTCCCAAACAGACAGATACTGAACTATTGAGAAACATAAATTTGCAGAAGCCAATTCAATTAGAAGGCACTCGTATATGATAAACAGTGCATCGCCATGATATTTGTATTTGGGATGTACACACATTTTTGACAACTTTTTTAATTAAAAAGGCTTACTCTTTAGTGTCAACATTTTATGGCTAAATGTTTAATATCATGTAGATGTGACTGTTATTATACTGAAAAATGTGTAGTTTTGTATTATCATTTTCTATTGTAGTTATATGTCTCCACACTGAGTCCACAGTATGACCGTAACAAGATGGCCAAATACAAAACACTGGTGAACTGTACAGTGACAGTAGCTTAGAACATAATATTATATGGTATTTCTTTAGCTTTATTTCCCACAAACGAATGATGCACTGTACAAACAATGAAATAAATAGATATAAATAAATAAAATATATGAATTAATATAAAACTAAACAGTGATTTTAAGACATGATACTAAGGTCGTTAAAATAAAGCAATAAACCACTTATCTTAAGGTAGATAATTATACAAAATACTTTTTAATTAATTAAAATGTGTAATAAAAAGATAAGCCTTTAAAGAGTTCTTAAACATTTTCAGTGTCTCTAATGCAAGCTATACATTGCCACAGCCACACATGTGAACGACCCAGAACTTGTTTGGTACACCTGCATACGTGTATGCACTCATCTTGCACTTACACACTTGTAGTTACACACTTGTAGTTACACACTTGTAGTTACACACTTGTAGTTACACACATTTCTGGACACAAATGGCATACGGACAGGTTTTTTAACTTCTGACAAAATCTGTTCAGTTCTGACGGTACACAGTTTGATACTGATACAAAGTTTTGTACACAAGAAGTCCAATGCGAAAAACTGTGTTTGCTTGATCAAAAACTAACTGTAGTCTCTGTGCTACAAAACAACCCTTACAGAATGTCTTAGAACTCGGTATCTAACCATCAATTTCACGGACGGGATGTCATTACTTTACCTGCTGAAAAACTGCCAACTTTGCACGCAGTCCTTAGGACAACGACCCAAACCATCTAACAAAGTCTCACACACAGTCTAGGCACACACTTGTCTCTTGTCTATTGTCAGCAGCTACAGAGTGGTGGCAAATGTCGCCGACACTTCAGCAAAAACTGAGAGCTATGAAAAGAATAATGGCGTGCAAAACATTGCAAAGTTAATTACGCGATCACATGATGTCCCCGCGACAATGCCTGCACCGGCGGAAGCGGTGCTGCCATGCACCGCTGCTAAGCACCGCTACCATGCACTGCTTGCTGACTTCAAGAGAACACCCAGTGTTTTTAACTGGTTCCACCAGACTGCACGTCATCCATCAGATGACAGACCTTCTCTTTGATACCCACAGCACACCTATTTGTTCTGCCTGACAACAGAACTGCTCAGTAAAAAGCAGGTGACAGAGCACTTTCGGACGTGCAAACCTTGCAAGATCAGAAAGGATGTAATACAGCGTCTAACTGGCAAACCACAGACCACAGGTTTCTGACTGGCTTCACTGTTTCAAAGTGAAAACTGCACTACTTACTGTGGTAGTCGCTGATCCAAACCTGTAGATACTTTCTGTAGATGGTACAGAAAAAATACTTTTAATTTAAACTATAAAAATATATTCTTTATCTATTGTTGGTTTCTATATCCATTGCGACGTACAAAATTCCACTTGTCTACGACAACTGGATTTGCCGCTGAACAAGTAAAACTGTTACTATGGTATACTTGTTGTCTGTGGGACAATTTAGTTAGGGTGTAGGGCAGCACTGTTCTCCTCAGCTAAACCTACAAAGTCTAACATGCATTGCCTTTGAAAAAGTTATCAGCACACGTAGTTGTGGAACAAGGGAATTGTTGTATGGACAAGAGAAATGTTTTTTGGGAACCACTTTGGGACAAGTAAAAATATGATGAATTTTTAACCCTGCCAATGGCCAGCTTCCGAAACATCAGAAAGTTGACACGGCTAACATGCTAACGATGATTAAACGCTGCGGTCAGCCTGAACAGTCTCCTCTCTACATGTCTCACATCAGCCAGTGTAACCATTCAATAGTTACTGATATCACACAGTATCCCTGGCTGTGGTGGTAACCTACCTCCTCCCATCGTTCGAAGTAGGCGCCCTGTCGCAGGGTGTCGGGAATGGGCGTTTGCCACTGGAAGTCAAACAGCTTCGCCATTGTGACCTCAGGGTCGACTGAAGGGGTGACTTGTCACACACTTCACCTGTCGCATGAATAACAGTGTCAAACACATGATATGAACAACATGCAGTGTCAACACTATGCAACATGAACAACATGCAATGTGATTAACTTAATGTTTTTGGATGGATTAAAAAAATTACTGGCCCCCCAAAAAAAATTACTGGCCTGAATTTTGCCTGAAAATGCTTTAATTTTGATAAAGACATGCAACTTGTTGCCTCACAATTACGTCGACATTAGTGATGCCATGTGACCTTTTGTGAAGTTCCTATCTGTGCGTATTCACATTTCTAAGTTATGAAAATGTTAACAAGTGCATGAAGCTAGAACATGAAGTATAAGGTGGTGTTTTTTGCTACAAAATCTAAAGCGTCATTCAAAACAAACACTCTTTATGAGATCTCTACACTGAGACGTCATTAGCAACCTCAACACATTTAAATAAGGACACACAGTCACTGTGCGATATGCCTAGTTGAATTGTAACAGGCCCAGCATTTGGCATAATTATGCCACATGGTTCGCACATACTCAACACTGTGTTGTTATTAGTGAAACTTTGTGGAATTACTGAAAACCTGCAACACATGATAATATCTTAAGATGGTGACTCTTACTTAGAATGAAGTACTTATCAGAAACATATATAATTGGTGACAAGTGACAGAAACAATACGTCAGGATTTTCTGACTGAAACCAGTGGCCCACTGGGCCAGTAAAATATGAAAATGCCAATTTTGTTCACTTATTTGCCACTTTCATGAGATCAAAAATTCTAATTTTGACCTATTGTCAAAATTATTCACCCAGTATGGTTAAAAATAAAACATGAGCTCAAAATAGGGAGAGGGACCAATTTGTGTGCACATGATTTGGTTACAGATTTGAAATCAGCTCCAATTCTGTGATTGGCTGTGATGTTGACAGAGGAGCCTGTCAACTGGGGCTGTGACTGATAAATGCGTGACTCGCTGTGATTCGTGACCTTTCGTACAAACTCAAGTGGGGATTGGTGACAGATAGTTCCTATATTGTTTGTCTAGACAAGTGCGACAGTGACATTGCATCATTGGTCATAATCGGATCAAAATCGGGTACCAACTGCTCGTGTATTGGGTGATTTTTCCATCACGATGTCCAATTCTATTTAAGAGTTGGACATCATGATGACATCTTTTTATCATTATATTTTAGGTAAAGCTTATTGGTGTCTAGCAAATATATATCTTTAGTAAAAAGTAAAAAAAACTTTCAATTATAAAAATAATTATATAAAAATGAAAAATTATAAGTACCCTAAAATCACTGGTTTCTAATGGAAAGCTTTTGCCCTGCATGGGTCATTTAATAACATTGGTTCAGTTGTACATAGATTTAAGTATACAGTTTATGAAGTTAATGAATAACGTTTCAATGTTTGATATATCTAGTTTCTAAAATCACTTTGCCAACCACAAATATTACTAATATAACTGCAGGTTATGTAAAGACACTTCAATGCAGACGTGGACGCGCTGTGCTGGTGACAACCAGGGCTTTATGCAGGATAACATTATTGACAGTCACATATATTTTGGTAGACACATGGATGTTAACTGTTAAGCCAGATTACAAACTTTCAAATGTGCCTGATGACCTGAAATGGGCTACAAACACACATATGACACCATTTACACTCACTTTCAAGGCATAACTAAAAATATCCATGGTTTTGGAAGCTTTTTTTGGCTCCTTTGTTTTTGTACCCGTCCACCCATATTTCTACATGTCCATATTTGTTTTTACCCGTCCAAATGACGGGTGAACGGGTCTCTACATAAAGCTATGGTGACAACCTCGCAGAGACAACAGTGAACAACCTGTGCTGTGAGAGACGAGCGAGAGAGGAAGAGAGAGCGGAAGTGCAATGCATTGCAGTGTGCTGCAATAAATAATTAATGTGAATAAAGTGGCTGTCACTGCCAGTTTGCCTCATCCAGGCAATGAAACGCTTGACTCTTGATACTGAGTTTATCGTTTGTCTGATTCGTCCAATCTATCACGTAGCCAACTGCGATATTAACACATCTACTATGATTAGTACGTTGTCTAAGTCACAATGTTATTTCCCCAATCATATGCCCATAATGATATAAATACAGCTTAGTAATGTTAAATAATTATACATGATGGGCAGGTGCAACTGGGTCTTGTTGTATAGATTTGTGTCAAATCTGGCTAATTTCACTTTAGCATAATAATAGTATTTATACATACAGTGTACATACATTTGTTGTTGTCAATTAATCTGCTGTCAACAACATAATTATGTCCTGGTTATACCTGTTCAAACAACAGGTGCACAGCTCTGCATAAAGCTATGGCTTAGATACTATAGGCATACATTACCTTTTGACAACCAACTATACTGCAGGATTCAAAAATCTAATTACCATATATTAAAAAAATCCTTCTAACCAGCCCTGACAACAATTTCTACACATTATGACATTTAAAAGGACACAGCAAACTGGCAGTGACAGAGAGATGTGCCGCTAGAAAAAGACCTGATGTGCTGGTACTCGTTACAAACCTTCGCGTACGTGATTAATTGAAACCAAGCTATTTTGGCATTTCACCAGTGAGACTAGGCAAATTGTTGAGGTAACTGGCTGTAGTCACACAACGTAATTGTCCTGGTCTTTTAAAGATAAATTACCCCTAACAAATAGCTATCTGTCTACCCCGAACAGGTATCAGAGCATGCGAGATCAACTGTAACCATTTTTCAGAAAACTTCAAAGAAATACCAACGTCATCAGAAGACACAGTATCTTACAGTGACGCAGTACTAGAGTACCCGTGGTAGTATTTTACTGGCACTTTATTTTATAAACCATCTGCACATTTGACATATATTTTTATACATAATATAACTGATTATATACATTCATAAGGTCAATCAAGATATGAAAATATAATACTTTCCACTTTTTTCTATGGAAGATTTCGTAGATCTGTGTACATCGAGAAGTGTACCATTTAATGCATAAATTTGTTTTGTTCAATGATAGTTATATGGAGTTTCCCTGCCCAGTCTTAAACAATTCAAAACAACAGCCCGCTACTGCATTGCATATTGACACTTGAACACGACAGGCCACTAAAATTATTGTAGCATTGACGATGATTTAAGGCTGATGCTGATTTTTGGTGTAACTGACTGCAAACATTTCACAGCAGTATTGGTAGGATTTACCAAGTAACAATTTATTACATGGATTGTTGTTATAAGATTTGTGGTGTATTTTATTGGATATAGCCAGTGACGATCATAATAAGTAAATAATGCCAGCGTTCTTTTTCAGCTATTAAAAATGATGTATGTAAACAGTGTATTAAACATATTTAACAATGCTGGCTTGGTTTAAATTACTTAAAAGTTAAGTCATTAGCTACAAATTACCAAAAATAAATAACACTCACATAATTTAAACATTTCACTCAAGCAAATATATCTTATATTAAGCTGATTATAGTAATTGGTAACTAGCATTATAAGCATACATAAAGTCCATACTTACATCACAATTATACATGTTAGGACTATTACACACCCTAGTAAGAGAGCTGCCAGATGTACAGAAAACAGAACTCTGCTGGTGTATGTGAAAACACCACATGGTGGACAATGTGAAGGCTTCAGAATACAATGGCTGATGAATTGAATTGGTGCATGCCAATTACTCAGCAACCAAAGCCAATTACTACTTGTGTAAGCACTGGGTAATTGGCCAGAGTCCTGAGTGACACATTTCTAATACACAATGTTTTGGAACAGCAATGTAATTGCCTAATTTATATAAAATTAATAATTTAACTAAATAAAGCTTTTATAAATTTAAGGATTAAACATCATTTAGAAGTTGTGCTTTTGATACAAACAATGTGTAGCTTGATTGCCTTTTTTGGCAGTGCCATTGGAATTTTTGAACTGACACAAGTTTAGCAATAACAAGGTCCTAGTAATATATACGTAGGCCCATTATTTAGCTATTATAATATACTGACGGGAACAGAACCTAAGTGCATATGTTATTTATGCATTCAATGACATCTTGGCCCAAAGCCATATTACAATTCACAGACGTGTCACAATTTCCATCCACGGCCACAAGCATGCAAAAGCCGATGACTGGTCTGAATCTGATGTAAACAAGCATGCTCGTTGCGTTGGCGTTAGTCGTTGCGATCAGCCGTATCGGGCGAGTTTTGCACGCTAGCGTTGCTGCTTATATTGTACTGCTTGTAACAATGCATTAAGTACCACAGATAACGGACAAAACGTACCCTCCCATCACAGAACTTCGTCAACGATCCTCCGGTTCCTGCTACTATTTATTTACTATGATTCAATGGACTCCAGAACGAGGCTCTCTTGAAGTAAATAAGGTGCTGTCAAAATCCCAGGCGCGCCGAGCATGCTATGTGCCGAAAGAGTGAATGCAAACCCTAGCATGTAGTTGAATCACCCTGGCACCAGTCATGACTCTTATAGTGGCATTAATGGCGAAATCGCACAATTCCGGAAGCCATCAGACCCACTGACACGGATACCTGACAACCGAGACGAGTAGCGCCTGCCTCCGACTCCGAGTGTGATATCCGACGGCGAAAATACTCCCAACTTCGTTCGCACAACCGGCCGTCGAGGCCGATTCGCATGCTTGGACACAACACAAAAAAACTACCGCCTCACGACCGATAAGACAACTTACATTCGATAATTTCTGCAACAACCACACACGCACATCTTTTCGTGCAGTCGAGTATGTTCCGCATAATTTGACAACATTTTCACAGATGAAGCTGCCATCTTCGATTTCCGTCCAATGAAGAATCGCACGAAATGGGCTTGCGCCACCTAGCGGTGCAATGTGCGTGTTAACGTCTAGTGTCGCCATCTGGCAGAGTTATGATGGTGATCGTAAAAACGACAATGCGCTGCATACTGCAAAATCCACGTTGCGAACTTGCTAAAATGATAATATCTACACGGTGAGGTATTCAAAGAGGACACCGGGCGAAGGGCACTCATTTTTGCATATTTTTTTTTTTAATATTCATCGATAGATATGTGATTATTTTTTGTTGGGACATATTGGCACTACAAACACTTTAATCTGCATAACGTTGTGCACGTTGATGTAGATGGTATGAGAGGATGGATGACACGTTTTGTTGGTGTGTGATGCCCAAAAAAGGGAGGGACGGAGGGACGGAGGGAGTGAGGGGAGAGATCCTAGGGGGAGGGTGGGGAGGGGGAGGGAGGTAGGGAGGCAGGGAGGGACGGAGCGATGGAGGTAGAAGTAGAGAGCGAGAGAGAGAGAGAGAAAGAGAGAGAGAAAGAGAGAGAGAAAGAGAGAGAGAGGAGGGAGGGAATGAGGGACGGAGGGAGTGAGGGGAGAGTTCCTAGGGGGAGGGTGGGGAGGGGGGAGGGAGGTAGGGAGGCAGGGAGGGACGGAGCGATGGAGGTAGAAGTAGAGAGAGAGAGAGAGACAGACAGACAGACAGACAGACAGACAGACAGACAGAGAGAGACAGACAGACAGACAGACAGACCAGACAGAGAGAGAGAGAGAGAGAGAAGAAGAAGAAGAAGAAGAAGAAGAAGAAGAAGAAGAAGAAGAAGAAGTGAGAACAATTAATTATAAGCAAGGTGCATGACCAACATGATCCAAACTGCAAAATATTTCTTCTACGTTAAATATCGTCATTACGACTGGCAGATTGTGATTGTGGTTGCCCCTATTCAAAAGAAGATGCCCATTGATAGCAGCTACCAACAGACGATCGATGACAGTCTTGTGTGCTTTAGTAAGATATTGGAGAGACGCATTCATGACATTCTGTTAGTCTGTCTCATCTCTCATCTGGTTCCCATGCCAAGCAATCATGAGGTACAGCACTGAACCATAAGGCGTATATAATTATGTGGGCGTTTGACTGTGAACGAGTGAATGACGCGTCCTGTTGTTGGATCTGCGAAAGGATTATGATTTTGCGAACCATATGTTGTTGCAAGATAAATTGGCCATATACAGATGTTCACAAGCATTTACATCTGTCAGAGCACAAACAGTTTGTTCTGGTCAAAAGAAAACAGTCTGAGGAATGAGAAAGCACAGCGGAAGCTCCCCCTAGAGAATCAGATTTAAATTATTATTGCAACTTTTTAGTTGGATTGTACAACCATTCAATAAAATCTACAAATAAATACAAGTAGCATATAATTACTCCCTTTTATTAAAATAAGATTTATTTTACATACACTAAAATAAACCAATTTAAAAAAGTAAAATTCTTAAATTTGTTCGAACTTGTGATTGTTTATGTTATATGTGATCATACAATTCCAAACAAATCTTACTTACTAAGTTAAATAAATAAATATATTAAAATTAAACAAATATTAATATTTAATATAAAAACGTAGATAAAGATGCATCTATATCGAGACTACTGTTTGTTATTGTGTGTGTTTGTGTGAACGACTGAGCATGAGCACAATAAACGTCCGAGCAGTCAAATATATAGTCAGTTGGTGGCAAACATAAAAGTTGCACCAAATCTTGATGACAAATTAAATAACATTGTGAGTCTATTATTATTATATGCGACTATCATGCTTTCCAAGCTCAGATTTAAATCGGATCACAATACACTTCAAATGGTTATTATAGCCGGGACACATTTTCACATTTTTGGGATGGCAATCTGTATTTTTGACAAACAATTCTGTAAGGATCCGTATCAATCCGTATCACTAATCAGATCTTCCTTTTCAAAACGGGGTTTTCCACGTTTTTGTCGACGTGTTTTTTATGTGTATGTGTTTGGAGTGTCATTCTGCATCACTCACGCTAAAAGAAGTCAGATATATTGTTTTATTGTGTCTTAGATCAATTTAATGCCGTCGAGTCGACGTAAATAGGCCGATGTCACAAGGCGCGAGCTGTTAGCGCAGCACAGACA
>OZ024856.1:10563381-10640881 GCA_964017155.1 Oasisia sp. SBJ-2009 | reverse complement strand
CTCTCTTCTTCACACCCCTGGGAGAAAATTCGGATCAGTTTAACCGTAAATTGTGTAATGAATTCCACAGAACTGTGGAATATTTGCAGGCTGGGGACATCTACGGGTATACGACGGAAGAGACACTTCTGATAGTACAATATATAGACATTCCTGAATGAATAAAAATACATCATATTATTATAACATCGGAACATGACAATACATGGGACAGTCCGTATTAATCTCCAAGAGAGCATTCTGTCTCACACGAGAGAACCTATGATATGATAAAACCCTTTGTAATGTGTTCCACTGAAGTGAAGCTGACTTTGCTTAGAACTTTCTGTTCTCCCACGTATACTGCTCAGCTGTGGTGGAATTACAGAGTAGCAAGTATACATAAAGTTCATGTGGCTTACAATAATGTGTTTCGCTTATTGCTAAATCAGCCTAAATATTTCAGTGCCTCCACCATATTTGTAGAATGCATGTACCAGATAGTAAAGCTGTAATTAGAAACCTTGTATATAAATTCATGCGGAGAATTGATGCCTCTTATAATAAGTTGGTAATTGCAATTATCAACCGTGATATACAATGGCAATCCAGGATACGATCAAAATGTTGTATATAATTTTTGATTGAATGTCCCATTGTGCAATGTTTTTTTCTATTTACCATGTGCAATACTTTTATTCTTTTCTAGTCACTTGTATTTTTTTAAATGTTTATGTGGACATCTGTATGACAGTCTGAAATAATGATATTGAATTGAATTGAAATTGAATGGAACACCTACTTGACACGACTGAAATTCACGCACATGGTCTGGTGACAGTAAACGCAATCCACCCGATATTATTGCCTCTAATTCTAGAATACCCGTGCAGTGAATTTGATCTAAAATTATTTTCTTGGAATAAAATGTTGTTGTGTTAGTATTCTTCGGTAATGACATATTTATCCCGGGAAAAATCTACGTTTTACAGATAGTGTTACCTTGGTGATATCATTTCATTTTGAGAGCCTAGTCGATTCCAGGAAGTTCCCGGCACGTGTGTATTGTTCGTACGTGCGAACAACAGAGTTCACGCCATTAACGAAACAGTTCGCAGCAGCCACACGACACGTTTCATTGAATTTTATCTTTCTGTGTCGATCGAATATAATATGAAGTGAAGTTATTTTAGTCGCCATTAGCACAGCGGCAAACGCAGGCGCCGACAGGCCTGTGACAATTGTTGACATCGTGTTTTGATTACCCATTTCCTTGGATCAATGCGTAGCTTATCGAGCGTTCACGCTTAACGATTATATTATACGTCGTAATGATACTTGCACTGACGTTATATAACAAGGCGGATGGTGTTGAATGGTTCCAACGTAATGCTTCTACCGACACATCAAGAGGTCAACGACTGCTTCTGTGTGCATTGCGTTTGGCTGTTATTGATAAATTTGATATAAAAATGCAGCAAAGGCAGTTAAGTTACTTGCACCGACGTTAAAACCCATGCAGCAAAGGCAGTTAATTTACTTGCACCGACGTTAAAACCCGGGATGGAACGTGATCCAATGCCATTAGTCGACCCAGTCATACTGTAGTTGCTCTTGGTAATACAAATCAATTTAGACAAACAGCTAATGCAGATGGTTCTTAATTATTTTTTATAAGAAACGTATTTAATAATTTTCAATTCGCACAAATGCATAACCAGAAAATGCGTTTTTTGTTTTTGCATTATGACTAGAAGTAACTTGTGTTTTCAATCGTATTGTTCAAAGTATTTTTAACTGGCGACGTACATGTTGAATGTCGCAACTGCGGTTTCAGTGGGTTCAATATACTGTCTATCCATTTATGTGTTATTAATATTTCATGAACATGTTGGTGTATGTCTGAAAAACGACCTTATCAGTAGTCATTGACATGATGACGTAGTCGCACTCACTCATCTCACACTCACTCGTGAACAACGGGGGACGAATGGTGGTCTCATCATCATCATGCTGTCGCGATGCGACAAAGACTGCTTCCATCACTAGACTATTGCTCTCCATTTATCTCTCCGCTGGGACAGTGATGCCCATGAGTCGGTCGTTATGTCTCTCAGCTTCAGGTTTCTCTTGATAGTATCCTTGAACCGGAGACGAGCCCTCTCTTTCTGTGACCAGAAGACAGTTGAGAGTAGAGAACCTGCTTTGGTAGCTTGTCTGGTGACATCCCCGTGAGGTGTCCAGTCCACCGGATATTCTTCCTGGTCAGAAGATCTTCCATAGATTGCACCTCTGTCCGTTCGAGTATGTCCTTGTTTGTCACTTTGTCCATCCAGGTTATCCTCATGATCGAGCGCAGATTGCGCGTCATGAAGGCATGCATATTTTTCACCTGTCGTCTGTAGCCTCCAGGCCTCGTATAGGAGGGTGGAGAGCACGATTGCACGGTAAATCTTGCCTGTAACCCGCATGAACACATGGTGGGGGGGGGGGGGGGGGGCTACAGTACAACCATCTGCCTCCAGACGCAGCTCCTTCAGTGTCATCACATGTCTCGTGTCACTCCGCACGTTCCACCCCGCACCTTCCTGTCATTAGTCAATACATGTCTTGTATTATATTCCCACGTGTTACTGGAACCTTTTTTTAATGAAACGTAGACCCTTAACATGTTAAATATATCACGCTCATCTCCTTTCGCTTTCAGTCTGTGAAAAACGCACCCACACCTGAAGGTTTTACACTATTTCATAACGTTTGTAGGTTTGTTGAAAATCACTAAGCAATTTATTGCGTTATTAAATGTTTGTGATTTTGTGATTTGAAGGTTAATTCTCATTCAGGCAAATTATCAGACGTAACGTCCAACGGCGCTGTTGTTTCGACCAATTACTTTGTTATCAATCAAACTCGCAATATATTACTGATACTATTCGCCCAATTCACACTTGACCACCAGAGATCAGGACCTGAGATCGATTAAACCAGTTGTGGGAGCCGCTTTAAAATGCTGTCCTCGATCTCGTCGCATCCGAAATGGGTGCCTTAATTGCTGTTTCTCTGGCCTATATAGAGTGGTCCGTAATGTATTGTCACTAGCGTACACACTCCTCCGCACCGGGTGAGAAAACCCGTCTCTTTCCGCCGCTGGCATTAACCGTGACCGACGCCTCCGCTATTTTTGACCTCGCGAGGGCGTGACTCGGCAGAATCGGAAAAACCCAGCGCGTGACACAGTGGTCACGTTTCACACGTGCGCCGGTACATGGGTGGTTTGGCCCGTCACAGATGGCTGACGCCGAAGAGTTGATGCACGCAGCCGCTGGAGCTCGACGCTTGGCGATACGGCAGTGGCCGCAGTGATGGCTATCTTCATCCGAGCACTGTGTCTAATCGCAGGAACCAGGAAGTTACTGGCAGCGTTTTAGCCGACAAACACATGTCGTTGAGATTGCGACGTTGGCAGCGTTCTGTGCAAGCAGAAGGTGATGATGTGGACCATTCGCCATCGAGTGTCTCAAGGCGGGCGTCTTCAGCAAGACTCGTAGTCGTTTCAACCGTCGCTCTCAGCAGGCAAGACGTTAACAGGTAGGTCGTACTGTGTATGTTGTCGAACTGTATCAAGTGTTAATGTTTAAAGTGTGGGTGCCAACGCCTAGGTTTTATTGTTTTCATTTATTATTACGTTCTTGGGACTACAACATGCATGCTGCAGGCTTACTGCCTGCCAATTTGTGTTTAGTTATTTGATTGAGCTCAAACTATTTTTGCAATATTCCGCCTGCAACACGTTCAAATGGTAGACAAAACATCTAGTTTCAAAACAAAATAGATTTGCAAAATAGCTTTACAATGACACAAACATCACATCTGTATGTCACCTAGAAGTGGAGCTATGACTTCTGGAAAGTCGTCAGGTATCAAGGTCTGGGTCACAGTTTGATTACCTCTGTCTCTGGACGTGAAGGCCAGACTGACATCATTTGTTGGGAAGCATAGACTCGTGATCATAAATCAACATACCAAATTTAATCCACATCGTCATGTATAGTTCACCCTGTTTGTGATTGACTTCAAATGGAATGTCCCCATATAGACAAAAAAGGTTGATCAATCTAAAATCCATAAGCCGTAATCCAATTGTGAACAGAGAGGACTAGGCTTTAGGGAGATAGATTAGTTTATAAAGATATGCTCTTAAATTCCAACGGAATTGTGTATTTATTTTTACAAGTGACCTAACACTAAGAGGGTGCTTACTCCAAAGAGGTGATGCAGCACCAGAAGACATAACTATTTCCAGGAAAAAAATGTAAATTGCCGGTAGGATTAAATAAACCGATAATTTTCAAAGTCACTTTTTTTGAAAAAAGGATATGAGTTTTGCAATTTGTTAAATTTGTTTGGAAATATACCAGTTATTGTTGATTGATTTAGTAATTAGTGTGACTCTATTCGTAATATATATTAAAACAAGTTTTAGACAATTGCGTGGATATATACAGACTTTCCCCAACTCGATTTTGGATGTAGACGATAATATTCTATGCGTGTTTTTCATGACGTGAATTAAAGCTTAATGTGTGAAATGTTGGATTTTTCTGTAATCTTTCTTTGTGCTATTTACCTACCTCCACTTAAGTTGTTTAGGAGGCTAGAGTTGTATCAGCATTAGCAAAGATGTTTAAAATATGTTTTCAATAAGGCTTTTCTCAGTAATCATTTCCACATCGAATTTGAACAAATTGAGAAACTGTTCTTTCGTTCGTTTTTCTCAATAATTTCTGTTATTAAACAATATATCGTTTTAAGACATTGTTAATGTATTTCTAATAATGTGACACTTACTTACTTACTTAGCTTATATAATATCACTTAAAACAATTGTATTATGAGAATCTAAGTTAGTTTATTAAAACAAATATCATCATCATCATCATCATCATCATCATCATCATCATCATCATCATCATCATCATCATCATCATCATCATTAGTGTTATTGTTATTATTATTATTATTACTGCTGCTCTATATTCACGGGGTCTGGTTCATTATCAACTGCAACTGATTTTTAAGCGTTAGATAAACAACAATGCACATCACGTAAACATATACAGGTCGTTGTGACAGAGCTGGACAAGCCATGTCCTGTGCAGACAATAACTATATTTTGTAAATGAGAATAAACCAACGTACTGACTACACTATAACAAGATATGGGATACATAAATGCAGAATATGTACTGCCACAGCATGAACGTAAAATGGGAGTAAAGGTAACTAGTCAAACAAGGCACAAACTGATTACTTTGTAAGCACTCTGTAGTACGTTTTGGGGAAATAGTCATTTTTATTCTAGGAATTCACATAAGTAATTACATACTACGTTAGTGTAAATTCGTTAGTAAGTAGCAAGTAAGTAAGTAGTAAGTTTGCAAGTATATCAATGAAAATGTATATAATTTGATGAGTAAGTATGTGAGTAAGTAGGGATATAAAATATCAACGACGTAAGCCATTTAAATGTTATATACACATACACATACACATACACGACGATATATCTGATAGAAAACGTCCTTTCAAGTACAGAAAAAACTCATATATATATATGTATATATATGTATATATATATGTATATATATATATATATATATGTATGTATATATATATGGGAAACTATGGTAAACAAAATATTAATATATATATATATATATATATATATATATATATATATATAATGTATATTATACATATATATATATGCGTATATTTATATATATATATATATACACCCTGTACAATTATATATATTATATAGATAATATATATAATATATATATATATGCATATGTTTATATATATATATATATTTATATATATATATATGGGTATGTATATGGATATATATATATATATACATATATATATATATGCATATGTTTATATATATATATTTATATATATATATATGGGTATGTATATGGATATATATATATATATGTATGGATATATATAATAACTTACATATCGCCGAACACTTTCGGAGAAACATGCTACATGTCATCGTACGTTTGATTGAACAGAACCCAACAGAACAGCGACAGTTGTCGAGTTGCTGTCAAGAGGATCCGGTGACACTTGGTCAAGTCTGGCCTCGACATCATGGGTTGTGCGTCGTCGTCGGTGAGTGTCGTCCACGACACGAGTGACAGCCACCTGACGGATCTGCTCACGCCGAAGCAGGTGGAGGTGTTCCGGTGGACGTGGGACATCATCGCCGAGGACGCCGAGGAGGTCGGAGTCGTCATGTTTGCCAGGTACTTGTCATTGGGCTTGTTGTCGACTTGTCATATGCGGGGTACTTGTCATTGTAACTGCACACACACGCACGCACGCACGCACGCACGCACGCACGCACGCGCACACACACACACACAGTCACCTATTATTACGACAACATAAAAGCTAGGTTACATTTCTGTTACCAATATATCAATGTAGAACGGATAACGGTATGTTAGTACAAGATGTATAACATTGCATTTGAGGTATTGTGCATGCATGTATGCATGCGTTTGTGCGTGTATGTGCGTGTGTTTATGTGTTGTATGGTAGGTGTGCGCATGCGCCGGGGTTTGTTCGTGGGTGTGTCGTAGCCTCGTAGGTCATTCACACGGTCAGATATAACAGTAACATTAAGCAAGAATAGCATTAATATAATATTACACGTAACAATCCCCGTAGCGTCTAAATATGTGCAAAGCGTGAGATTGTGGTCTCGCGCCAGTTGCTGGCATTGTGTACTTTGTATGGAGGTAGAACTTCGATATATTCTATTACTCACGAACCGTGTGGCTCAGTTGCCGTGCCTACTGCAAACTCGGCGAGCATCTCATCCCTCTGTATCCGATGTCTATAGAAGATTGGGTTACCTATTGAGAGACACTGCCAGCGAGAAGGCCATAAAGTTCACACCACGGCGAACCACCTGTGGAGATGAATAATTATATCCAGAAGCAAGCAGCTGCCGATGTAACCGATCATGATACGGAAACAGGATCCGCTGTATGGTACAGAAAAGACGACGAAGTGCCCGTACCGGAAGTGGCAAGACAGTAGAGCTCTATGAGCAATAGTCAGTTTTCTCATTTATGGGCAGTGGTGTGAACGAGTCATTTATTTTGGTCGAATTATTATTTCAGCCATGTTTACGCATTTAGTACATCGACGTGGTAGTAGTTGCAGGAAGCATCATGGTTGTCATGGTTACCGTATTGGGCAGTTTTATTTTGTTGACAGCTGTTATAATATTATTAAGAAGTATTAGATATTTAAAATAAATAATAATACAATATATCGTATAAAAAATTAAATGTAATAAAATAATAAGTAGAAAGTCAACATTACCGTTAAGGTGTGAATTTGATTGTGAGACTCGTAGAAACTACCTTACTGTTCATTTCTCTTACTGAACGACAACAAACAGTTGCTCATTATTTACAATAACAATCATTGTAATAATACTAACGAAGATAATAATAATTTCCATATGACATAGGCATACAATAGGCGTCTATATATGATTATGTAACTGATCATTTTGTACATTGTCGTGAAAATAGGTCATTTCTGACTGCACGTGACTGTGGTCACTTTCGTCCATTATCACCGACGGCTTCTTAGGAAATTAAATCCATTCCGTGAATAGTCTCGCATTGATCTTCTGATACGCAAATGTTTGTCGTGGAAAGGGATTTCGCTGACGGATTCCATTCAACAGAAGCGATGTTTATGGAGATATCTGGAGAAAAAAGATTGTTACCCGGTAACCATGACAACTATAATCAGTCCTCGTGCGCGTTCTTGCGTGCATCCACATCGATCAACGGAAATGCGGTCAGGTCACCCAGAACAATAAGCCAACACGCATGCGCGCGCGTGTGTCTGAGTGTGTATGCTGTGTGTGTATGTATGTGTGAGTGTATGTATGTGTGTGCATGTGTGTGTCTATGTATGTATATATGTAGGTATATATGTACGTTTATATATGTATGTATATATGTATGTATGTATGTATATATATATATGTATGTATGAATGCATGTATGTATGTATCGACGCATGTGTGCATATGTATGCGTATATGTGTGTATCACATAAACACATGCAGACATGTAGTTGCATGCACAAACGTGCATGTACACTCGTACACACTCGTACACACACACACACACACACACACACACACACACACACACACACACACACACAATTGAAAGGATGCAACAACTATTCGTAGCCGTGTAGCCAGGAGGACAGTGATGACAGAGACTGATGGCTGGGATGTAATCGACATTTCAATTAGAGCGTTTCTAAATGTCAAGTAGAGCCAAAGTCTGGTTGAGTGTGTTCACCTTCGTCCAGGTTCAGACATCTTTTAGTTTTATGGGAGAAATTAAGTCGGGCGACTCATCTGTACAATAATGACTAATAATAATAGTTATTTTATAAAGCGCCACATCGTAAATCACACAAAATAAAATTGCTTACTGATATAAATATTAAGTTAATCAATCTACTACAAAGTAAAATGCTTTGAAAACATTAGACTGACCACTAATGATAATTGTACTACTACTACCACTACAACTACTACTACCATTAGAATAACAACAATAACAACAGTACAACAACTAGGCCTACTATGCCGCTGCCGCTGCCGCTGCCGCTGCCGCTGCCGCTGCCGCTACCGCTACCGCTACCGCTACCGCTACTAATAATAAAAATAATAATGCCATCATATGTGACTTTGAGAACTGTTATTATTACATTATACTTTAACTGCAACACGACGCAGAGTAATACAACTATTTCTCGGTCAATACCCTTAGGTATTAGAGAGCTTTACGAGGTGCTCCGTACGATCTTTCTCATGTGCTAATGAACAATGCGTCGTTTGAACGAGCGGTCCCAGCGAAGGTCAAATACGGGCGTTGGCCTGTGGCCTGACCAAACAATTGGACATGTTATATTAATCTTGACAATCGCCGTTATTATCCTTTATTATCTACAATGACGCTCCTGTTCTGAAGACAGACAAGAAATATTGCGAACACTTAGGTACGGTTGTATCACGTTAAGTGAAATATAATTCAAAACCAAAACAAATATTATGATAGTTTCGCCTGCGTATAATTGACATGAGAACTGCATTGCATAATTTAACATACAAGGGTACGTCATGATTCCAGAGCTCGTAGAGTTTTGTGCAGATATCGCAGGATGAATTATCTCGGTTCACTGGAGGCTTTTGTCATTCTCTCTTCATTTAAACCGATACTCGAATTTAGGGTAATGTCTGTTAAACATTCAGTCTGTGTTAAACATTCAGTCTGTAGTGAAGCATTACACAGTAGCAAACACGACACTACGCGATGGTAGACGATGGTCTCTCGTTATTCGCGTTGGTTATGGTTTGCCGTGATTCCCGTGGCGGTGATGGTTTAGAGAGCGTCATCTTGTATTGATTGCAAGGAGGAGAGTAGCATTAACAAGCCGGATACGATCGTCGACGGCAGGACATAAAGCCGATTACATCTGGTCGAAGGAAGCCTATTCGCGCACGATTCCGCCGATAACTGCATGTTTTATTTCGACGTCAAGGGACCTAGAACACTCCACAGTACAGACGGCACTCGAAACAGTTCAAAACCAAACGTTGACCGGTTCCATAGTCAATCGCATTAGAACTAGGCCAGTTTTACACAAATGTTGATTATTAGATTCATTACTTCGTTGTTATGTTTCGCCGCAATAACTACGGCGTTCATACTAGCAATCAAGCACAATGTGTTGGCACTTTTACTAATAAGAATACAGCTGTTAACAATAACTACAATGTTGGTACCTGAATCATTGCGTATGCATTAGTCTATTATCTTTTCCCATGCACTCGACCCGCACTGAGAATAATGATCAGGCACATATAACCGAATCCCTGGAAGTCTTATTATAATCAGCATTACCTGTATGTCATGCAGACCTTTTAGAATATGAAAACCTCGTATGTCCAGTTGTGACCCTGGGGTGTCTTGCCTTATTTTTACTACACCGCATGCAATACGTCGACTACTGATGTCCTACCGTGTCCTGTAAGCTGGTGCCAGCAGCAAGGTCTATACCACACCACCGATTTACAGTATCCATAGTAGCATAAATATCGTAGTTTAAGTCCATACGTTTCTGGACAGTTCCAAAGCCATCGAGGTCATGTTTCACGAAGCAAGGCTAGAGAATGTGGGATTGGCAACGTCTGCTCCTGCAGAGTTTATAACTCGATATAATACATTCTTGATCCATCGGACGGGAAGAAATACTTTAACAATTAATTCCACGTACATTAAAGCTACTGTCCAATTAAGAGTTTATAATGCGTTTGTTCGCAACGGTATGCACATTTACATCATAACAAAAGTATATTAATACGCAAAAACGTCTTCTGCCACCTCACTCATTGTGAGCCATCCGGTAGAATGACAGTCATTTTTTATAGTGTTTTTAAAATAAGATACTATATACAAACAACTGATGAATTCATTATATTGTATTGTATGAATGTGATGTATAGGGCCGTTCAAACAAATTATAATTGACCTCGCAGCAATACATGCAATCACTTTTATGTAAAAACAAATAATTAACAACCAATATAGTCATGTATATTTATCTCATCATTTAAAGTCCATACATAGCATGAACATCAAAAAGTAATTTAGGCAGGGGATTTGCACTGGACGACACGTTATAATTGATTATGTTATATCGCGCGTTATGACGCTATAGATAAACAAAATGGGGTTAAGTGCCGCCGAACGCAAAATAGCCCTAGATTTTGTTGTTACATTGTTGTATTTGATTACAATGCGTATTCTATGTTATAAACAAAACAAAAATCTCTAAATGTTATTATGCTTTTTATTGTATATATTGGCAACGATCGAGATAATCGTAAACTGTCCATTAATCTAGTTATAGTAATTTTAGTAACAGTAATTAACATTTCAAAGTCGCCTACATCCTTAAACATTCAAGCGCAAAAGTCCCGCCCAGTCAGTAGTTGACGAGGTGTCTCCGTCAGACTGTTCCAGTCAGTATCTGTATCTGTCTGATACTGGCAAAATGTCCTGGGGACACATCACGCCAGTGCGCATGGTGGGTCGTTTGACTTAATTATTAAAATGTTGGATTACGTTTTTTTGGAATGAGTTTAGTGATTTACTTGAGACAATGTTTGCGGGTAGAAAATTCCATTCTTTAATTGTGGCTAGGAAGAGGCTGTTGACGACAGTAGTTGACGAGGTGTCTCCGTCAGACTGTTGACGAGGTGTCTCCGTCAGACTGTTCCAGTCAGTAGTTGACGTGGTGTCTCCGTCAGACTGTTGACGAGGTGTCTCCGTCAGACTGTTCCAGACGGACAAGGACCTGAAGGGGCTGTTCGTGGGGCTGGCGGGGGACGACACCCACTACGAGGACGGGGAGTTGGGCGTCGACGACCTGCAGCTGAAGGTGCACTCCCGGGTCGTCATGGACGTGCTGGGGGCCGCCGTCGAGTGCCTCGACGACCCCAGTGTCCTCAACCCTGTGCTCTTCGCCCTCGGCCAAATGCACGCCCCGTACGGGGTCGAACCGCGCTACCTGCCGGTAGGTGGCGACACTGCCGCTTAGTAATGTGGTTAGAGTTAATAATAATAAATTATTTTATGCTATATAGCGCATATATATATATTATATATATATATATATATATATATATATATATATATATTATATACATATTATATTATATACATATTATATTATATATATATATATTATATATATGTGACCCCGGCTGACCAAATGTGTGACAAGTCAGAAAAAAAATTATGTACTTTTTGGACATATTTGGAAAGGAGGCATAGTACTTTACAGTAATTCAAAAAGTATGACTGTACTATAAAAATTGGGGAAGTTATATCACATTTGGTATGGTAGGGGTCAAAAAGTAAAACTGGAGAAAACGGCCGTTAAAGTTTTGCATTATGAATGAAATTCTTGAAGTTCTGGCACATTATATGTGACGCGGCATGTGGCCCTAATTCATTTCACAGCTAATTAGTCTAAAACAAAGCCGTTTTTATGCTAATTTAGCGCAGTATCCTGCACCCAAGTAATTACTGAACGGATACATTTTCTACTTCCTGCGAGACAAATGTAGCCATATGTTTTAGCTGCTATATAACATAAAAATGAATCAAATCCATCGAGAACTTTTATTTTTATGAGTTTTTCAACATCGGGGTAGGCCTTTTTAGGCCGCCCGATCGCTGCTACGTTCGCCTCCGGCACAAACCCTCGGCGCGAGCTGTGAAATGTTGCGCTGACAAATGGTCGATTTTTCAAACCAAAAAGTATTATTATGAGTATACACCATATCTAGGTCTATGAAAAATGTCAGTACAATTGGAGCATTATTGTCGTTGCTTAACATGTTCCCGTCTTCGTTGTCATCGTGATCGGCTTCCCAGTCGTATAGGGCCCGTAAGTGTGTCACGATAAATGGCGTGACTCCGCGCGATTGGAGCTCATTGACATTGGGGCCTAAGCGAGACAATTGGGGATTGGACACAAGAATAATACACAATAAACTAGTTTACGGGATTTGCATTTTACATTGCTGTACATTGTGGTTTCGATAAGCACTTGTATCTGACAAGTTGTCTAAATTCGCATAAGCATAACACATGTGTACGTTTGCCCAAATCAGGTTGTACTACGCGAAAATGGCACTTTTCATTATTAGTCAAGATCGCCAAACGCAAGTACTTGCCGCTATTGCCATGGCAACCACCATTAAAATCGATTAAAATTCACGATTTCCGTGAGCATTGTCACCGGCAAAGTGTTACACTGCTTCTGCTTGTAATCATCCTTCGGACAGTATAACTGAAATAGTTAGACTAGAACCGTTCGATTATTACAACCAAAAACAAAACGAAGTCCTATACGTTAACATGGAGAATATGGACCTCCTGCCCCCAACTTCGTTTTCGCGCGCGAGACTTACACGCCCTATTCGACCGTAACGTCGCTGTCGGTTTTGCTGTCAAGGTCAGCGTCCCATTCCGAGGCGTCGAAATCGTACTGCTCCCACATCCGCGCAACAGCAATGTCATCGCTGGTTGGTGTATTCAGCACACGTAGGAACGCGTCCGACATTATGTTGCAAACGATTTAATAACAGGGAAACAACGATAGAAAAACACGGCGGAATACGAACGAACGTAGTTTTGACACCTTCGAAATGGCTACTTGTTTACGTTTAGCACTGCCGTACTGCGCATATGCTTAGGCGATCATCCAATTGCAAGCACCGAAGCGCGCACGTGACAGAGCACCGATCTCATTAGTATGCAAAAGCCTTCTCAGGGTAGCCGCCTATTGGTTAGTTTTGAGCTACTATGGTGTACTTGGCCCGGATATGGGTTACTCTACGTCAGAGAGGAAGAAGTGCCCTCTCTGTGACTCTGGTGATACCCAAATACAAGGGGGTAACCCCAAAGCAACGTGGCGGATTTCATCGAAGGAATCGAAGCAAAATCCTTTTGTTTGAGTAATTTTGGACTAGTTGATCAAGAGGGCTCGCATTAGAATACGTTAAAATACACATTTTATTTGGAATAAATAGTGTAGGATGGGTGGGAGTGTTAAAACGGATGTTATAAATTTTATTTATGTAAAAACCTAAAATTCATCCAAATCATGCCAACTGGTTTTAGACGGCACTCACGGCAAATGTCAAATCCCGACTTGTCACTCATTTGCCTGTTGATTTGGTCAGCCGGCGTCACAATTATATATATATATATATATATATATATATATATATATATATATATATATATATATATATGTATATATATATATATTATATATATATTTTTTTATATGTTATATATTATATATACATATTATTATATTAATATACATACATATATATATATATATATATATATATACATATATATATATATACATATATATATATATACATATATATATATACATATATATATATATATATATATATATATATATATATATATAAATATATATACGTGATGAGCTCTTTACACAAAGCTGCAACATTAATAATTTATTTTTACAAAGTTAAATAAAAACAATAAAAAGATATCAATAAAATGAAATGTTACAGTAATGTTTTAATAAATGGTAGTGGTATTGCACAATACATACATATCAATAGGTACGACAATAGCTTCATCGGTAACATTACTAAGATGATATGATATAACATAAATACAGATCAATCATACAGAAACTAGTTTAAGCGTTACGAAGGGATCAATATAATGCAACGCAAACAAGTTAATAAAATATTGCGAAATGTCGCTGGTTGTAGCGAGTTTGCGAACTCACTTTAGGTTTATTACAAGGCAAAGCTGTTAATATCGTACGTGGGGTGAGCGTAACAACGAGAACACTGCGAATATTTGTGTTGAACGCACATCACAAGGCAAAGAGCTCAACACAACCATTCGTACTGCTCCCGTTGCTACGCACAAACCACGTGCGTCATTATATACAAAGCAAGATGGCGGACAATGGGTTCACGTCATTCACATATCTTCCCATCCATTATATAGTGGACCGTTTCACTAATGGTGGCCACAGACCTACCGATTTTTCGTCGCGAATATCGCAGACCGGAGACCGGTAACCGACATAGAGCTATTTTTAGTAAACATCGTAGAGTGTATGCACGAAATCCGTCGGAATAATTTCGTATGTTCGCGATTTAATATGTCGAATCTTGAACAGCAATGATCGTATAGTGTGAGCATAACAAAAAATCGGGGACCGCGAACCGAACCAGTCTATGCACGTTTGTCGCGAATAACAAGATTTAACAAGATTGCCACCTAGAGAATCAACTCTAGATGGCAGGTGGACAAGGAAGCCCTTTGGCTTATCGAGAGTCCAACCTAACTAACTAAATGTACCCAGCCCTTCTTAGGTACATGTCAATTTTAGTTTTAAACATATTAACACTACTAGCACCTACACAATCAGCCGATAATCTGTTCCATTCATTTACTGTTCTTTGTGAAAATAAAAAAATTCTAATATCTAGTCTACACTGCTTCTTTGCTAATGTAATTCCATGTCCTCTAGTCCTTCTCTCTTCCTTGACAGAGAAAAAAATATTTCTGTCAATATTTTTATACCCATTCAATATTTTTAAAACTTCTATCTGATCTCCTCTCAATCTCCTGGTTTCTAGTGTTGTTAATCCACATTCTTTTAGACGCATTTCATAACTAATATTCCTGAGTTTTTGTATCATTTTGGTTGCTCTTCTTTGTACTCTTTCTAGTATATCAATATCCTTCTTGCGATATGGCCTCCATGCCTGTATGCAATATTCTAAATGAGGCCTAACTATTGTTTTGTACAGCGGTATTATTAGTTCTTTTTCCTTGTACACTATATTTCGCCTAATTAATCCAAGAATTTGGTTACCCTTTACTGCTGCAATTGCACACTGTTCTGATACCTTCATATCAACACTAATAGTTAACCCTAAGTCCTTTTCCTTTACGGTAGTATTTAGTACAGTATCACCCATTGTATATTGTGCATCTTCATTTCCATGTCCTGTGTGGAGGCACTTACACTTCCCATAATTAAACAGCATTTGCCACTTATCAGACCATTCGTTAAATTTATTTAGATCATCTTGTAATTGCTGTCTATCTGCATCACTTTCAATTTTTCTAAACACTTTTGTATCGTCCGCAAACTTCAACACCTTGCTTGTTATATCATCATCCAAATCATTGATATATATTAAGAACAAAATAGGTCCCAATACTGATCCCTGCGGTACTCCACTCAAAACCGATTTCCAGTTTGAAACCTCCCCATCAACTACCACTCTTTGTCTTCTATCAATGAGCCATTTTTCTATCCAGTTAATCATACCATTGCCTATGCCATGGGCATGAGTTTAAGTAGTAATCCTTGATGTGGCACTTTGTCAAAGGCTTTTTAAAAATCTAAGTATATTATATCTACTGGTGATCCCTCGTCTACCCACTTTGTGACATCTTCCAAAAAACATAAGATATTTGTTAAGCATGACCTCGCTTTTAGAAACCCATGTTGAGATGGGTTAATCAAGTTATTTTTAACAAGAAAATCAACCAAGCGATCTTTAATTAGTCTTTCTAATAGTTTGCAAACCACCGATGTTAAACTAACTGGTCTATAGTTCTCTGACTTGCTTCTTGGTCCTTTTTTAAATAATGTTTGCTTCTTTCCATTCTAATGGAACTACTCCTTCCTCTATTGACAAATTGAACACTGTTGCAAGAGGTATGCTGATTTGTTCTACAATTTCCAGTAGTAATTTGGGAGGAATCCCATCCACTCCAGGTGACTTATTTTCCTTCATATCCTTTATTTTCTTAGCTACCATTTTTGGTGTTACAATTAGTTGTTCTAAATAGTCTGACTCTCTCCCTTCAAATTTAGTCTGTGGTACTGGTAATGCACTAGTATCTTCCCTGGTGAACACCGAACTAAAGTATTCATTTAGGTTTTCTGCCATTAAGAATCCCTCTGTTATTATGTTTCCATCACTACCTTCTAGAGGTCCTACCTTATCCTGAACTTTCTGTTTACTTCGAACATACGCATAAAAACTCTTGCTGTCATGTTTTATATTAAAAGCTAATTTTTTTCATAGCTTCTCTTTGAATTTCTAATTTCAGTTGTAGCTTGGTTAAGTGCTTCTTTATAAATGGCATAGTCTTCTTCACTTCCATTATGTCTATATGTCTTCCACATCGTTTGCTTGTATTTTATTTTTCTAATGGCTTCTTTTGATAAGTGTTTCTTTTTTGACCGTTTCCCCTGTTTTTTCAAGGGGATAAATTGTTCGACAATGCAGTCAATTTCCCTCTTTAAGATATTCCAACATTCTGTTGCTGCCTTATTCTCCAGTGTGTTATTCCAGTCTATCTTTGCTAAATGTTTCCTCATGTCCTTATATCTTCCTTTGTTAAATCTTTTCCTGTACCGTATTTTACGATTCTGTTCTCCTTTTACTTTAATGATAAAATATATCTGGTTGTGATCATTACACCCCAGTGGCTCACATATCCTGACATTATCAATAAATTCCTTCTGTGAGCTCAAAACTATGTCCAATACATTCTCAGCCCTGGTTACTTCTAACACATGTTGAGTAAGGAAACTGTGTTGTACTAAATTTAAAAACCTTTGATCTTCACTCCCAGTACTCTGTTGAGATTTCCACTGTATACACCCATGGTTAAAATCCCCCATAATTATACAGTCCCGTTTATTGACTTCCTTTATAGCGTTTTGTATTTTTTCATTCTCATCTGTGCTTATGTTTGGACTTCGATAAACTAACCCAACAGTTAATGTTGAGTTTCCTGTAACTATGTTACACCACACAGCTTCTTCACATTCTGCTTGTTTTTTTAATTTTATTTCGTAAGCCTGAATGGATTCTTTAATATATAAAATAACGCCACCTCCCCTTCTCCCTATTCTATCTTTGCTAAACATGACATATCCTGTCATTCCCAATTCGGCATCTGATATATCGAGGGTGGCCCAAGATTCAGTTATACCTATTATGTGAGGGTCATTATCTTCTACCATAATGTTTAGTTCATTTCTTTTGTTTACTATGCTCCTTGCATTTAAACACACACATTTATAACCAAATGTTGTAGAGTTTTCCAGACTGTTCTTTGCCGTTTTATCTGTGCTGTCCTTATCTGTGCCTCCAGTATTTGGCTTCTCTGTGAATCACCCCTGCGAATCTAGTTTAAATAATTGCAACCTGTTCCACTGTCCATAGATTGAAGCAGGTTCTCAGAGAAGACTGCTGCGCCCTTTCCGCTTAGATGGAGGCCATCTCTCACGTACATGTCCTCCTTCCCAACAAAGCGCCCCCACAAATCCAAGCCCTTCCTCCTCACACATCTGCTCCACCAGAGCATTGATTGCCATTCTCTTACAGTTTCTATAGGTTGCTCCCCTTCCTCCGATTACTGGCAAGATTCCTGAGAGAATAATCTGTTCAACTCTTGTCTTCTTCAGTTTCCCTACCAACTGTCTGTATCTTTGGACTATTCTAGTTGTCCCCTGCCTGTCTGCATTGTTCGTCCCTACATGTACTAATATAGATCCTCCCTGGCCATGCCCCAACACGTTCTCTACCCTATCTGTTACATGCTCTATCCGAGCGCCTGGAAGAAAAACAACAACATCTTCTCCTTTACTTAACGTCTTGTCCGTCTTTCGCAAAATTGAGTCGCCCATAAACACCCTTTCTGTTCTCAATGCCCCCTCAATCACTGCTTCAGAGTAACTCCTCCGTTTTGCATCTCCCTGGTTGCTGACTGTTCCCCCTGCCGCTTTCTCTGTTCCTTTCTTTCCTGCCTCTTTTCTTCCTGACACCATCCTTGTTATTGACTTCCGTTTGGTCACATCTACTCTCAGTTCCTTTCTTCCCTTCGTCTTTCCTCCTGTCGCATCTGCTTCTATCATCTCCTGACCCATTATCACCCCCTCATCTACTGTCACTTTCTCCCCTGTCACCTTCCTGCATGCCATGTTTTCACTTGTTCTTTCTCCATTTGCTTTCCTTGCACTCGCCCTCCCTCCTCTCAGTATACTGTCCTCACCCTTCTTGTCACTGCATTGCTCCTTCCGACCTCTTCCATCTGTCTCTTTGGTTATTCTCCATCCCCTTCACAATATCGGTTAGCCTAGCTAACTCTGCTGTAAGACATTCCACTTTCAAACACCCTGTACACTGGAAAGTAAAGTCTTCCTCCATTGTCTCAGCCCATGACTTTGTGCATCCGGATAGAGACAAATCTACAAAGCTGTGACAATAGTCACACACTAGGTGCCTCCTTGCCTTCACTTGCCGCTTGCAAGGGGCCATATTATGACTACCCAGGTACTCAAAATTTACTCAGTCGGTATACCAATTTAGTCTTTAGAAAGACTGTTTTATGTGGACAGTAACTGCAGCTCAATTTATGTTATACACAACTGACAAATGTGGTATTTACTGGTACAGTTCCCTAGCGGATACGATGGACACTACCTGCATAAACAAACTAAGGTTTCTATAAAAAGCTTGCTTATTTTTTTAATAACAATGCTACCTGATCAAAGTATTATCTTACGTATGTAGCTGTTATGCCTAATATTTTATATGTTATATATTCTATCAAATAATCAGATTTGCAAATCTTGTAAAAAAACTTGTCGAAGGCTAGATTACCGTATTATCACCCACTATGCTAATCTGCTCAAAAATACTTTTAACTAACAAACTTTTACCAAAACTTGATTAATAATCTTCACATAAGAATAATACTGTAGCTGTTATGCTGAATACTTTACCTGTTAAATATTCGATCAAATACTAAGTTTTGCTAACTCTTGTTTACAAACTTGTCGAAGGCTAAATTACCCTATTATCATCCACGATGCTAATCTGCTCAAAAATACTGTTAAGTGACAAACTTTTAACTAAACTAATACCCAATATATGTCTAGTACTACTTTATGAATAATCTTCACATAAGAATAATACTTATCAGTCAATATTTCCTCTTGTTTTTCAACTTTTATGCACCACCAAATTCAAACATCTGCTCCCGCCAATGTTCCCGCCAAAAACGGCGGGAACATTGGCGGGAGCAGATGAGAATAGATCGGCGACCCATCAGCCAATGAGGCGGCAGTCTGAGATCAGCTGACAGTAGAACGTAAACATGGCGGCATCTCTGAACTTGAACAAAAACAAAGCTGGGGACAGACGGACACAATTACGATATACGTCACTCTCCTGGGGTGTTATGCATGGAACCTGTTTAACCAGCAATTAATGGCTGCCGTTGGCGTTGTGTTTATTGTGATCGGATATGTTAAAGTGGCCAAATGTGCGCATTCAAACGCTACACCAGCAAGAACATCGAACGAATCAACGCGGTCAATCTTCAGTTCAGGTAAGTCAGAATATTTATTATACAAATTTACCTATCACCTACAGTCCAAAATATCGTTTCGCTACCGCTGGCGGTGGCGATGTAAAAGTTGTGTTTGACATACGACTGTGCCTGTGGATATTACATATATAACAATTTTTTTTTAGATACGGTCACAATCACAGAAGACATGTTCGACGAAATATTAGGCCCCACGCCTACGGGCGCCGTAGGCTACGCCGAGGCTATAGCCTATGCAAATACGATTTGAAGAAAGCATATTTTGATCAGCATCACTGTCATCAGCGATCGGTCAGGCAGCTCTACCATAGACATAATCCATACTACGTCTTACTAACTAAAGTAAAGCATCACCGGCGATGGTAAATCAGTGATAATGTTGAAAATGCATAACATCAGCTCATCTATTTGGCGGAAATCAACAGAACTTCAGAAGGTTAACGAACGGTCCCACTGCAACTAACAAAGTCACTGTTCCCGTGTGCCTGTGGTATATATCCTAGTCAGGGATGCCTAATTTTTGCGGAGTGTTTTCGTCATAGCATATGCCACACGACACATTTTAACTACTTATTTGCATCACATTAGTATAATAAAACGGCTAGTAAAGTAAAAATGTTGATTCTTTATGCAAAAGTGTGTTAAAATTGATATCAACTCTAGCATTTAACTATATTAAAAGTTGCTTACCCTAGCCCTAGGCATGTCTAGTAGTAACATGGCCACTGTGAGTGTGACATGGTGTTGGAAATCAAAGTTAATTAAACCCTATATGTCAAGCTTGCAATTAAGTTGCTACTTACTGTAGTGTTTTATTTCATACTCATAACTTGTCTAAGTCATGCTAAATCTTGTTTGGATTCATCTATGCTTTTTACATTTTTTATATTAAAACATATTTATACTAATTTATATTGCATTTGGTTCAAGCGTCTCAGATATCATCAGAAACAGTGACAAACTGCATACTTTATATATTCATCTTATTAGTACAATCTTGGTGATGTCTAACAATATGAGCAATTTTACTTTAATAATTCTCCTGTTGCATTGTGTTGTAGTACCACAAATGTGTATTGTATATCTATAGTAATGATGGTTATTTTCAATGATGATGGTGTCACTGGAAGACGGCTTTTAGCCAAGTGACAGCCATGCAGTGCAACACACTGACAATTTATTATTTTGCTTATGTTTGTTCTTGTACGTGTTGCGTTGCGACTAAATTTACTCTTACTCTTTCTCTTGACATAGGTTGTCAGAGCAGTAGCCTTTGTCATGGCCTACCGTTATTTTATTATCTATATAATTATATATTGTGAGGTAAATAATATATGGATAATCTAACAAGCCAAGGACATGGTATTTATGTATTAATAATTCAAGGAATAGATACTATTTGTATATTATTTATACTTATACTTATACTATTTATATTTATATTAAACGACAGAACTGCAGCACAGAGTTTGGCATTCAAAATTAAGTTATGAGTGATATATACTTGACCATTATCAATGACAATGTATTTATTATAATTTCAATATGTGTACATAAACAAAAACAAACAAAAATCCACCATATATTAATATTGTCCATGTAGTATATATATATGTCCAAAGACAAGCAAGTTTATTCTACACAATTATCTGATGTTCAATAAAATTAATACTATTATGAAAATGGTAACATCATAGTTGATAGCATTCTATCATATATTCTAGCATTGCAGTACAATATTGCTATGATGCATGCTTGCAATAAATTATTGTAATTGCCTTATTACAAAAACTATGCTGAAGTAAGATGCTGTTGAAATAAAGCATAGTTACTGTGTGTGTCAATTTATCACGTCGTGTAATGTTTGATTGTTTCATTTCTGTAGTTGGATAATACTTCTTTTTCAATGTTATGAAAATGCAGCAATTTAAAACAAATACAACTTTCTTCTTCAGAACTGGACACTTTGGATTTGGAATTATAAATGCAACAGAACTGAAACACTGCAGGATGAAGCCGGACCACTGTTGAAATAGTCTGGATATAAATATTGCATTTTTTACTGCATTGCTAAGTGTCATTGCAATCTTTGTTCTTGATTCGTACCTACACCCGTCTGAGTTATGCTATTTTCTTTTTGTAAATAATTAAGTTATGCAAATATTAATATTTTATATGATTATCATAATAAAAAAATTATATATGCTGAATTTGTTTTTATGTTGCCTTGTATGTGAATTGTAATCATTTGAGGTAATAATTAAGGCATTAAGCTTTCTTCTGACATGATTTGTTATGATACATGACACAAACTTTTTTTAAATATTAAATGGGGTCTATGTTAGTACATATTTTTCCGAGGTTAGCAAACATTGAATAAGCCATGCAGATTTTGTTATTTGTAATTGTTATATGTGGTAGCAATATAAGATGACGTTGATAGTGCGAACATAAATCGTGCGTCCTAATGTTTCATGCTGATTTGACAAAACTCGAACAAAAACAAATACAGTCCCGTTTCAACGTAGATGGCATATTCTAAAATGTCAACACATATGTTAACATACAACGTAGTGAAAACAAATAATTTCCAGTGATGTTCTTACAGAAACTGGCAGACAGAATTCCAATTTCGCAATTTATGAAAAAGACGCATAGGACCAGCCACCAGGTAAACAAAAACGTGCATCCTATCTGCGCTTTATAAATTGCTCCTTGGCCAGAATGTGTCACATAAACCACAAATCAAATCATATTTTTTATTTCGTAACAACAACAAGAATGCATGTACATTAGCAATCAAAACAAAAAAGTATTGTTACGTGGTGGTCACCACTGCAAGAACATATCAACAGTATTTTAAAATAGGCTAAGTCTGTAAGAGCGCGAACACAGTTAAGTGGTAGGTGTTTTGACCTGTGACTGGATGGATTGTAGAAATAATTTACTGACAGCGATTCATGAATCTTGAGACATGACATCGACTACTCAATTATCAATGTCAACCAACGCTGATAAACGATACAACGGACATACGAACAAATACATGACAGACAGACAGACAGACAGACAGACAGACAGACAGACAGACAGACACAGACACAGACAGACACAGACAGACAGACAGATCGACAGATCGACAGATCGACAGATCGACAGATCGACAGATCGACAGATCGACAGATCGACAGACAGAGACAGAGACAGAGACAGAGACAGAGACAGAGACAGAGACAGAGACAGAGACAGAGACAGAGACAGAGACAGAGACAGAGACAGAGACGGAGAGAGTAATACTCCTGTCCTTGTTATATATATGATTACATTATAAAACATGAGGACACCGTAACAATCTAGGTAAATAAAAGGATAAAATAAAATGACAGTTTTAACTAAGCCTGCTAAGCAATGTGTTATCCGGAAGGAAGGAACGGGAGGCGCCTGCGCTCTTCGAACAGTTAGTTGGAGTTTCCCGGGTTCCCCTCGTTACCGAACGTAAAACGTCGACACAATCGCACGAGATGGCGTTGTCGTAGCCGTCGCTTACCGCGAACCGGACTATTCTATGCATGAACAATCGTAACAATCGTAAACCGCTTATCGCCAAACGGACTAGTGAGAGCATGCACAAAATCGCAAACCGGCTGGTCTGGGGCCACCATAAGATGAAGACCTCTTAAGGACATTTCGTCAATAAACAAAATCCCTTGAAATGAAAACAAGCATTATGTTAAATGAAATGAAAACAAGGTATACGGTTATATCCGTTTTTCATGTGTACGAAAGTTTAACATTGTATCTAATATCTGACATTTAATAGATGCATAAAAATACGTTTGTGATAAACCTTCAATTTTATATCCGCCTGTGTAGCGATTTCCGCAGGAAATGTGACATTTAATTAACTACGTGATTATGTGGCATCTAAACTTCATCGTTTTGACATACATCTTTATGTTCGCCGTTACGCAAATAATCATTTTCAAAGTTACAACTTGTCGTTAGTATACACAATTATAGTATATAATATAGAATTATCTACACGTGTGTTTAAACGTACACTAATGCGAACAAAGTAAAGCTTTAAAAGACATTTTTCAAACATGATGGATGTTTACAACTATTGCAAACATTTCCTAGTATATATGCCTACACAGATGTATCCATTTAATGGTAAATATAAACCATGACTAAAATATTCATATTCTTGAAAATTTTCATCAATTTGGCAGTAGAGTATTCCAAAAAAAATCATAATTAGACAAATAGCAATGTCCTACTTACTTCTACGTTTTGACCACCATCGGCGGCCTTCTTCAGAAACTGAATGTTCAGTGGTTAGTGCCCGGTAGATGGCGTGGCGAGCCATCTGGATTAGGAAGACGGAACCAACTATGAACAGAGACGGAGGTGGGGGTGGGGGGGGGGGGGGCGGGGGCGGGGGCGGGGGCGGGGGCGGGGGGGGGGGCGGCTACAGACTAAGTCACGAAACGTAGAAGTAAGTAGAACATTGCTAGTTGTTGTGTAATTACGAAATTTGCTTGGAATAAAATATTCATGCCTGTTTGTTGTCCACAGCGCCTGTGGCCAGCCATCAAGTATGCTCTCCGCCAGACGTTGCAGGAGAACTTCACACCGGAAGTGGAGGAGACGTGGCGAATCGTGTACCACTTCATCGTCGGCAAAATGGTCGCCGGCATCACGAGAAGTGGCGCCCCACTCGGGACGATACTGGGTTCGGACCAGACTGCGTCATAGCGGACCACGCCGCCGTGGGAACAAACTGCAGTAGTGGGAACCACACCAATACATGACGGTTCAAAATGTCATGTAAAGAACCAGGATAAATAGTGCATTTCTATTCCATTACACGGTTGAATCTACAAGAAGTCAAGACGTATCAGCAATAGGTGCATAAGTACTGTGATGTGCCAAATGTGAAGGTGTGAGTGAAATGTGTACAAATATGGATACAACATTGGTCAAGGATCATAACTGTAACGGAAGCTGGATTGTGTAGCTTCCATGGCTGCATCACGTGGTAGTGCGTGGAAGAACAACATTGCTGTATACATGGGAGCGACTAGTGCAGCTGATGTCTAACAATGCGGCCGACCTGGAAGAATTTTAATTAGTGTTTGTTCTAACAGTCTGTATAAGACTATCTGGACAGATAGTGGAGGCCCGTCCGTCTCGACTTCTGCCGGACAGTCCTACATATATCCCGTGCGTGTGTGCTAGAGAAAATGTGTTTGTGGCTCCGAACGTTTCGATGTTTCACGTCCGAGCCAGTGTAACGACTTTCTTACAATTTTATACCGTTTGAGGCATCAACGCATTTGCCTTCTTGCCACAACATAGATGATTGAAATAGCATAAAGAATATGATTTTCTTGTGGACAGACTAAAAGGTGTATGTTTCGATTCGACAACTCAAACTTCTACAAAAATCGATTACATATTAGTGATTAGTCATGTATGTTCTATTATGTGGGCATTGTGTGCCACTCATACAAACCGTGCGCGAGGACAATTTAACACACATAGCGTCACGTGACTAATATACGAGCCGGAGCATGGTTACGTAGAGATATATTTTTATTGGTGAAAACTGCGCATAAACACTATGAGAAGCTGATTTATATTTGACTGCATGCAGGTATTTGCAAACGATAGCCGTTAAATGTGCCCTACCTGACATACGTCTATTGACGGCATAGGTTATTTTATACACGGGTAATGTACACCTGCCGAACATTGCATGAAATGCCGCTTTCAAATTATTACGGCACAATATATATTTACGACACCAACCGGAAGTAGAACTGCAAGGTAACAACCTCGAAGTCGTAAAGCTGCACCGCTTTACGACTTGTCCAGAAGAAGGCCTATACTTTGTCTCCTGCACGCAATGTTGACAGCGTCTTCAAGGATACAGAACCACTTATGACGTACATGACGTACACACTATTCCGTAGTCCACATTGAAGTCCCGTGGAAAACAAAATACCGATGTCATGGTGACCTAGAATGTCATATAGGATACAGCGGATCGGGACAATCACACACCGCACTTGAGCCTGCATACCACAAGGTCAACGGGACGTGCGCAATGATTAATTTACTTATGAACACTACTTATTTTGTTGTGTTGTATTTTCCTAAACAATAACTGTAATAAACTGTATTATATTAAGATGTGCATCCCGTACTTAGTACTTACTACCCAATACTGTCATTCTATCAACTATTGTTTCAGAGTAAAAAGTAAACGAGCGTTCTTATGTAGCGCAGTGCCGCAGTATCCAGTCCTCTGTACCATCAATGCAATTTACAACCTGGAAGACAATGTCATGTTCAGTCAATGGAACACAATTTCAACTTCTCTGGGAAGCACGTGTGCGCGCGCGCTCGCGTATGTGTTCGCGCGCTCGCGTGCGTGCGTGTGCGTGTGCGTGTTAATTTTACAACGTATGTTTCTATGAAGAACACACAATTTATAATTAATATAACTATTTCATGAAATCTTTTGCCCTCATTTAATTATAATTATGTTATTTTAATCACAAATGACCCTGATAACATTAAAAACAAAACAGTACGCGGAGTTTCTAATTTGAACTCGGTTATCCGTACATGGCATGGCTATTAATTATTAAGAAAGCATATTTTTAATGAAATAAAGGCATAGAATCATATGCAATAATTATACATTACAAAGTTCTCGGACTCACTTTTCTTATAATTTGGTCCACAAAAAACACTTTCGGGTCCTAAAGAATCCCTTTAAAAGATTGGCGTGCTTGTCGCAAACAATTACACTACATACGGTTGGATGTATCACATTGTTCCAAAAATATTGACGGTTTAACAATAATGTCTTATTACAGCCGATTTAAAGACTAGCTTCTATAAGATATAAACCATTGTACTTCCTTAAACAGGCAGTTTTGACCACTCATCTCTGACCAAGTACATGTGCCAGCTTCCACATGCACATGGCAAGTATAATGACAATTTCTGTATTCATTTCTGGATTTGTTCAGTGTTTAGCAAGTGGTAAACTTCCAAGTAAAAACCATTAACCATACATAATTAACATAATAGTGTGGTATGCGGAAGAAAAATACCAAATACAGGAATTATTTTAACAAATCCGGTCAGATATGTAGAAACAGTAGTCTTGATTTACTTGATTACACCCCTGCTACACCGTTTTGGTGTTTGGTTGTGACATATGTGTCTGAAATTAGTAACTTAATATTAAAAATACTTACATTATATCAATTCACGCTTACCTAATACATGTAATGGTAATTGGTAGATAAAAATGTGAATTTTACACATTCCAAAGTATATAGGGAAATGCGAACACATTTGCTCAGTCTTCAAACTTTCTCGTCCCCTCCCTCCTAAACATCGGTCCCGTGTTGTACACTCAGGCCTAAAGAAAACATTCTGAACATCGCTCCACTCTCCTTTTTCAACGGAGAGTCGATGCAGATAGTTGAGCGCTCGGGCGCAATACGAGTCAAAGAGAGGCACCGATGTGAACACACTTGTCACAGTTATAGGTTAAAGCTCCGTGAAAAACATCCAGCCATGAAATCCAAAGTGTCATTTCCGTTAGCCAACTCATCCACGCGAGCCAGGGGTAGTTGCGCAATGCTTCAGTAGGCCTACTGCATTGACGTAGACACTTCTGCCTCTCTGTTTCTATCTATGTCTCTATCTCTGTCTCTGAATCGTGTTCGCTGCCTAGCGAGAGAGTGAGAGAGGTTAGAGAGGGGGGAGAGAGAGCGAATGAGAGAGGGAGCGAAAAAGAGAGAGAGAGAGAGAGAGAGAGAGAGAGAGAGAGAGAGAGAGAGAGAGAGAGAGAGAGAGCGGTAGTCTCGCACGGCGGATGGCCAAGACAATGGCGCCATCTAGTGTAACGGGTTGAAACGATGGTAGTGTGTTGTTTAACCTGAAGTCGCCAGAGGGCGACACGTGATCTTCACTCTCAAGTATTCCATTCACCTTTTCATAGCCGCAAGCAAAATCACAATATTTTATTGGTTTCTAGTGCGACATTTGTTTAGCCATATTAATCTCATAAATATATTTAGTGATTAAAGGAATCTATATACTCGTACGAGTATCCAACGGGTCGAGTCAATGGCCACAGCTGGCCGAACTACGCTCGAATGGGCTTCTACAAATCCACGTTAGTCGCTAGAGGCGCTAATACGCAACTAGACCCTAGTTGCGTATCAACGCCTCCAGCGACTAACGTGGATTTGTTTGCATGTTTTGATGAACGCTTTTAGATCATCCTCAATTAGCTATTTACTGTTGCCAGCGATAGTTTGTATGTGGGCATGCCGTACGCGAGGTCAATAGACAGAACAGTATACCGTATGTTCAATAGACAGAACAGCCAAAACAACGCCATCTTAGCACTGAATTCAATCGAACGTCCCGCGACGTTTCATCGACTGTAAGTGTACATTTATGTAGACATTATGCTTTCATATTGACGGACATGTTATACGATATCAATATTTAACTATGTGTGAAGACGTAGCAGTCTCGTGTGATGCATACGGCGAGCTGTAGATGATTTTAAACATCCTTTCCGGCGTCGAACCAGCACACCTGTCGTCGGGCCACCAGTCGACATTCCATCGGTTGTAAATGTTCATTAATGTACATATTTTTCCTTCACATAGACGGACATGTCAGACTGTATCCATGTTTAGCTATGTGTGAGGCTCCGGAGTCATGCGAGTTCAACAGCTGATGTAGGATGATTTAAACAAGCGTTCAACAAAATTTTTGCAAAACGGTGCCGCATTTTACACACGTCAAGAATACGTAAAAGACGGCACAAAGACCCTAGTTGTGTCAGAGCGCCCTCTGTCGGATTAGTTATTGTGGTACCTCATTAGTCGTAAATGGAACAACTATTGCTCAAACATAACAGCAGCGTGATTATTTTGATGAGCACGGAGCCACGGTGCATTTTTAATATTTGTCAATATTTGACATCTTTGGGGCTGGTCGCCGCCATTAATCTGGACCTGCCTTTTGTGTGACTCACTCCTGAAATAAAAAGTGAAATTAAATCAAAACGACTTATAACAAAAGAAACGTTTTAAATGGCTCGTTGCGGTATACCGAAGGCAGCATTCCCCTTAATTTCCTCACCGACGTTGATGCAGATACGTTTCCGTTCTTTACACAGAGCAACATAAATGTGCTGAATCAACTGCAATGCCAATGAATTTGAAATGATTTGCACACGTCTAACTTCGTTTATTTGCTTCTGGTTGGAAATAATGACTATTTCGTCTACGGATTGAGTGCGAATGTGGGCTTCATTACTTCATGAATATTAATGAGAACTGAGTTTCATGAAGCCGTGTAACTTTACGCGCAATTACGCGGTCTATTGGTCGCAGCTAACAGCGAATAGTCAATGTAGATTACGGCCGGTTTAATGAGACCAATTTAGCATTCGTACAACTAAAACAAATTAGAATTGACCTAGGTCCTAGTTAGGTCGCGGTGGGGAATCCCTGTATTTGCGCTGTGTATAAACAACCTTTCTCTAGCTGCCGCCTCTGCCGTTCGCATAGCAAATGGGAAGCTACGATGAATGTAAAGGATATCCAGTGTAAACATTAAAAATAATTTTGTTGGGAGTGGGCGTGTTGGGAGCATACCGTACATATTTCAATGTTAGGAGCATACCGTAAATATTTCAACTAGCGTACAGTTACGCCTATTAAATACATGGTGCAGCTAAGTGCAACTATGGAGCAGGCTCATAAAACGCATCTAGCGCAACTTTGCGACGTTTTAGGTTTTCGACGGGTTATCGTCCGCTACGACGTCGTAAGTACGCTCCAAGAAACTGGGCCCTGGTATTAAATCTTGTCAACAGTACCTTCAACCTAACCATGTCCATGATCCTAAATCTGAACCTTCTTCCACATGAGAACAACAATGTGCATCGTACCCTAAAGTATAACAGCGCCTCCTACCCGCATTTCCTGTAAAACAAGTGTAACGTCCACGCGCAAAAGTGAGTGAATTTCAAGTACATTGCGATCGATAAAATACTCTAATTTCACAAATTTGTATCGCGCTACAACTGTAGCGCTTACATTTTTTCGGCGTTATAAAAGTTCCGATTGACGTTTCTGCGCATGCGCAATAAATGTAAAATCATCAATGTGCAGCGAAAGGACAAAGAACTTGTGGCATAGATACCACGGGTCGTTCGTTAGGATATATATAACCTCTCAGCGAAGTTATTTGTCCCAAATTAACACGAGGCAAACAAGTTTTGAGGCATATTTGGAGAGCAAGCGTAAATCACGTGACTGTAGTGCGCCATAACCCGTGTCAGTGATTTATAAAAAAAACGCAATACTGTATTGCATTGAACGACATTTTAAGAAACTCTTCACAGTAATCATCACAGGAGAGTTAATAAATAGCCCATGGCATTTATACCGAAAATCCTTTATGGTTTCTTTGGACATTGATGATTTTACATTTATTGCGCATACGCAGAAATGTCAATCGGAACGTTTTTAGCGACCGGAAAAATGTAAGCGCGACAACGGGTTTAAACCTCAAAAGTACCCTTAGTTTCCCTTGGCATACACGAAACATATCTGCGAACACGCTCGCTCATTTATTGACTTGTCATACTTTTGTTTCGGCTTAGATGCCATATTACTATGTTGTCTGCATGAACGATAGTCGCGTCGTGACAGCCAGCGCTGTAGCTGTGAATTCAAAGTGGCAATCACAACTGCAAATCATCTTCAAACATTGACAAAACGAAAGTCCGTACGGGCGCACTGACTATGGAACCGACGGGTTGAGTGCTCAGCGAGAATAGCTCCGTTTCGAGTACTGAACTCAGCAGGGCACGTGATGAAAGGTTCACTCGTTGCGCTCGATAATGCATCAAATCGTTCGATGCTTCGTGAATAATCACCCGCTGGGTGCCGACATGAAGACAGGACAGAATCCAGTCGACCGCACTACCAACAATGCCATAACGCAAACGTAGCCGCTAAATCGTTATTTTGTAATCGATTGTTACTTATCAGTCCTAATGAGAAAGATCAGCCATTGTAACTGTGTTATTGTGTGAGTTACTTGATGCTATAGAACTTATGTCGTGGCTGGATGATCACCCAGCACGATGACCACCGTTGGAGTTGTTTACGTTTCACGGACGAATCACCGACTGACTGTTGTTCTACCAATACAACAACGTAAAATAGTTCCTCATGACGTATCGTAACATCCCCAACTGCACAGATAAATGCACAGTGTATGCACAAAACCCAGCATATAGTAAACTCGTAGCCATGCTAAATTAATGACACAAAACTTAATGTGATGTACATGCATCGGTAGATACTTAATGCGTAACTAGGACTAATCCTGGTTACGCATTAAGTATCTGCCATAGTTCTCTGCCAGACATTGCCGTTGTAGGCTCCTGTCCAGATGTCACACGCACTGTCACAGGTTCTGTCAAATGATTCTTTTCACCTGTAGCGGCTTTGGTAGAATGGTCAAATTCCCTTTCACCATTGCCGACTTCGTGAAACCTCACGTGTAGACCTGTGCAATGGCTCTGGTTCTTTAGGATGCTTTTTACTGCGTTAGGCTGAAGAAGTTCTCTCGGTTGTCACCTGTTTCTGCGCAGTCTGGTTCTCTTTGAGGTTTGCGAAAACAGCACAATGTATGAACGTGGTCCATCGCAATGGAGGCGCGGATAGTGTAGTGGTTAGCACATCCGCCTGGCACACCGGCGGCCCGGGTTCAATACTCGGTCACGGCAGGCATTGTATATTTAGTGTGAAGCCTGGCTCTCAACACTGGGGACTGTGTATCCGTCGTGAACCGGAGAACCACGTAAATGTCGGTCCCGTCTTAGTTTGGGACGTAAAAGAACCAATGAGGACGACAAGCACCCTGGCATTGACCACCCTTAGCGCCAGCATTTGGCGTAACATGTTCTGAAAATTCTGAGTAGTTCAATGAGACCTCATAACGTTGTGACCACAATATATACAGACTAGCCAGTGCTGGACACCATGTACACGTGTCCTCTGTGAAGATTCCTACTCGCTGACACGCACGGAGTGGGGCGAGCCATTGTCCAGCAGTCCGGTAAGTGTATACTCTCTCATGTTGACTTTTCGAACGTGTATAGATAGACCTGTCAGTGGTTGTCAAACGTTGGGTGATAGCTATAATTACGTTGACAACTTTGATGGGATGGGACAATAATTGAACACGATTCCTCTCTGACTTATTAGCTAGGTGTCAATCGGTGCATATATCATACTTTGCAACGCTACGTGTACGTCATTTCCTGTATGGTGTATTTACCGGTGTGTACCTGACTCTCGCCTAGTCCGTATGACTGAGCATGTTTCGGTGGAGTAGCGGTGTTACTGACGTTCCACATGCTGCACATGTACTTAAATAGCTCTCCCACCTACCGTGTCACATTGTCTGACTGTCTCCAGCGGTGGACCAAAGAGACCGACACATTCCGTTGGCTTGTGGGCAAAAGTTGCGCTGCTAGGTGATTCTACTTTCTGCACTTGTGCAAATTTGAAATGGTAGTCAGGGATGAGCAGGTAATGGCAATATTTGATCTCAAACATGTCGCTTGTAACCTTCGTCCACTATGTCGGCGGCACGAGCTAATGTGGGTTGATTCTTCTGTTCTAGTTGGTTTTATCGTGAAGTTTCTCAAGATTTGACCAAGGTTTCAATGTCGTTGTTATTGTTCGGCCAAAGCACAGACAATCCATCGAAACAGGACAGATGAGAGTCTTCTTTCGGTTAATTCAAAGTTATTATCCATAAACCAACTAATCAGTATCTGAACCTCTTCTCAACACGACGTCTCATCCGTATTCCGAGTAGTGTCATTGTATTTCATCGAACGATTGACCCACAGAGACACAGTCGTTTGTAAAGATACTGGCAGGAAGTGAGATAGTACACAACACTGTAGGGCACAGGATAAGAGATGTAGAGATGGAGAGATAGAATGGACAGATTGAGGCCAGATACAAAGCAAGCTATGGACCTAATGACACATGGCAGGATATGCATTCAACAATGAAAGTTTATCAATCAGGTTAAATGTTTAGCTAATGTCAATGAACAAGACCCTGATATTGGTTTCTGGCCTCTTCAGATACTTCAAAATGTGCTACAGGCCTAAAGTATCGCCTACTGGTCTGCTTGCCTGATAAGTAAACTGGTACGAATTCAGAAGATCGTCGGTGGCCGACCTTAGGTACCTAACAGCTAAATATCGATGTGTTCAAATACAGTCGTGGCAGCAGAAGTCAGTGCAATCGTTCAGCCAAAAGATGTTGCACTTCGTCGGAATGGGCATGATGCTGCTTTTTGAAAACTTATTCAATTTAACAACGAATTTTGTTTAATGATGAATTTTCTTTAAGAGTTCTTTATCTTAGTGAAATGGTCCCCAGGCATGTCTCTTTAAAAACGTCCCAATCTGTGCACACATGGCATGCCCGAAGAGCTTCAGTCGAGTCGTCTGTCAGGATCTTGACACTCTTCTTTCTTGGATTCAATGGTGTTTCGTTTGTGTTGGTACGTGGGCATGAAGATATCTGTTGTGTGGCCAGACTCCCCGAGGGGCCATGACTCACAGCCTTAAAGATTGTGTATCAATGGTCTATGATCTTGTTGGTGCGCGTGGCCCAGTCTACGCGTTGGGTGCACCTGGGCAGTGCCGTCTTCAGGTTTATATTATTACATTCACCCATAATGATAACGAAGATCTCATGGTTACTCGATTCTGCCGTCAACACCTGATCAATCTACTGGCTGACTGCTTTACTAGCGCTGACATCGGGGGTGGGGGTGGGTGAGGTTGGGATGGATGCAAAGACGAAGCAGAAAAATCGAAGATAACTCTCTCGGGGAATATTTGTAACTGATACTGGGTGTTCACGATAACACGAAAAATAGACACGCTCAATATTATTACACCGCCGTTGATTCACAAGCGTTGATCCACTGCTACTACGTCCACTGCTGGCCTGTCCGCATTAAACAGTTCGTGGCCAAGAGTGGCACTGATGCAACGAGGGTCGTGACTTCTAACCACGCACTTAGAAGCCTATGCCACTTTGTTTTTAATGAATATGTGAAACCATTAGTCTGTTTTGTTCCTGAACGACCACACGTTGGGTAGCCGTGAGTAATGGTCGAAGGCTGCGAATTCTATTCACTTGCGGCTACCCCACTTGCGGGTGGGGCGACATGTGTAACCAGTGTTGTTAAAAGAAAAAAAGTAGGGGAAAGGCGGGTAAAGCGGGCCCCTTAAGCACCGATTGGTCTTCATTTGACATTTATGTAAAAATCGTAATTTTTTGCTACAGTACCTAGCTTACCTAGCTATATATCTTGACTAAGTGCATGCACAGTCTTGTTACCCTGTCTTAATAAATACAATACGTCCGACGTGATTTAAAAAGAAACCCTTTTTATTAGTTTGCAAAATGTGGAAGCCAAAGTGGGCCCCTTACAATTCTACGAGATGCCACTTAATTATCGGCGCAAATCTCACACTCATACCCGGCACACGCACGGATGAGCACTGGCCATATTCCCCACACTGCACCCAACCATAGCCTTTTCCGCTGTTGGAATATAATTCCGAACAATACAGACAAGGTCTAGTGTCACCGTTTTCCTTCTATGTCTTCATTTTATTTGACGTTTTCTCAGCTGTTGTGTGCCATCTCTTCTTTGAACTGTTTAGTTGAAGGCGCGTCACCATTCTTGTCATGGCTTCGATGTCTTTCTTGCAAGGGTCGTCTGTAATGATCCATATCTCCCCTCTCTGTGTAACTTGTCGCACTATAGCCCTATTGGGTCCACTTTGGCCTCTGCCATAGATTATCGGTCGAAAGCCATTTTGGGATTAATGCGTTTAGTCACGTCAAACTGAAATAGCTTATTCAATTAACTATGAGCTATTGCTCCACGGATCACATTTACAGTTATGTACCCTAACCATTTGTGGAAATATGGTGATTTTAAAGCACATCAATTATTTAAAGAAAAGTACCAAAAATACAACTTTGCTGCTTACTATTTTGAATTCGCACACAAAAAACAACTATCATGTTGAGTTGTGTCCCCTGACGGGTCTGTAAATACTAGAATCGCTACCCTAGCTGCATTCCATACCAGATATGCTGTGACGGCGGGGACTTTGTCCGAGGGGCCCATTTTACCCGCCCTTTCCCTATCATCCAACGCGAAGCTTTGTCTATACTCACAGTTCATAGATTCTCTGGTGTTGAGAAGATCGATCTCCACGGTTGTACTTATAAATGTAAATTGTCTTAACCACCAGCACAATCACTGGAAACTTGCAAACAGCCATCATCCACCGACACCCCGTGTCGCCAAGCTTGCATGTAAATGCAAACATGTCATGTACGATCGTCTCGTCTAGTGGAATTTCATGCAACAATAAAGTGCTCAACGGGTATATTCTTTTTTATTAGTTTCAGCTATTAATAATGCATAAATAATGTTGTGGCTTGCATAATTTTGTTTATCTTTATATTAATCACAAATTGTTTCACATTATAAGTTGAAATTATTGTAGCTGTCTTAGATATAAAATACGGTAGAATTTGGTAAAATAAATTTTCCCACATATCCAAGCCTAGACAAGGAAGCTATTTTGTCAATGGGTTATACCCTCAAAATGTAACAAATTGGTAAGTACTACATGGGCGGGTAAAGTTGTACAATGTTTTCGAAACAGTCCTATGCCTGTACTTCATTCATGAGGCCGAGGCAATAATTTAAGTACAAGTACAAATAATTATTAATTAACCTAATTTATATAACTCAACACAACTGAATTCATAATGGTATTTTTTTGGGTGGAAAATTGTAAAACCTAACACGTTTTCTATGGAGATAGGTGGTACCACAAACTGGCTTTTGAAACAGTCCCATGACTGTACTTCATACATGAGGCCAGGATATCATTTGAGTACAAGTATGAATACACTTTTTTAAACTATTAAATAATAGTGTGCTTTAACATTATTAATTAATCTAATTCATATAACTCAACACAACTGAATACATAATGGTAATTATTTATTATTTTTTGTCGGAAAATTGTAAAGCTAACACATTCCCAAACTGGTTACGAACAGTTGACATTCTACTATTTTTATACTTTAGCTCTTGCAACATCAAAGTTCATCCAGCAATATTCTAATTAACTTAGTCTGACAATGTAGTAGATCTCTCTGCAATACAAGCATGTGGTGTCACTGTGTTGATATATCTAGGGCAATATTAAGTCGCATAGCTACCAACTGTATATCAGGCATAAAATGTGATTGACGCTTGAGAAAAAAATAGCGAATCAAGTTGAGATGTGTCTTTAATGAACACAAAGGAGTGGATAGTCAGCCATTGGATATCCCTAGCCCAGGGTTTCTATCCCACTTCAAGGAGGAAATGGGATGTGCCTCTGCCAAGTTCCTTTGTTTGTTCTGTGCTGGACTACTGCTTTATAAAGAGTGTCCGCTATGTAAATAACTAGTAGCTTCTTTTGAAAATAATAATAATAAAACAATTATACTGTAGCATACAAGCACATCATTTATTCACATGTTCAAATACATGCAGTAACATAAATAATATCTGAATTACAATAACACGTAAATTGCAAACATTCCCATGTGTAAAAACATGATTAGATTTAACAGTTGTTGCAAATGTGTACACAATTTGACTTATCCAATGTTCGATTTGCATAGGTGACACAGATAGGACAAATTCTAAAAAGTGTTTTTATGTGGGACACTGCTAGTGTTGATGTCATGAACTGGTTTGCTGTAAATAGCAAGGCAGACGTTAGTTTATACCACTGTATTAAGCCAACCAGTAACATATATACATAATACGATATATACAAGATCTGCCTATATAATTCTAAAAGTCAACTAACAGCATACAAGCACATAACATGGATGCTGACCCTTGCACCGGGACAGTTGCTATATTTTACTCTCTGAGGAAACACTGCCAGCTACATGACATCTTCATTAAATGTAATTGGCACTTTAGGTGAATGATGCATATCAAAGTCAGATTAAATTACAATTATTATATTACAAATACAATTACAGTTATGCAACTGAATACAGCCCTTAGCAATATATTGACCTCATCAATACAGGGCTTTCCATATAAAATCAATCAAGTAATTACATGATCGTCTTTGAATTTGATGACATTTTGTGTATTAGTTTATGATAATGAGTTTATGCAAATGTTAAGTCAAGCTGACCTTCACATCAAGATATAGAGGTCATCAAACTTTGATCTGACCTTGATGCCTAGCGAGCTTTCAGGTATCTTAACTACACACCTAGGAGACCAAACTACAGATGTAATGTTGGTGTCATTTTAAAGCTATTAGAATTGTCTACCTAGTTAGACAATAACCCATATACCACCATTTTTAAACAACTCTTTGACCTTTGGCCTGACTTGAAGTAACAAAAACATGTAACCTCCGATTTCACTTTCACTGTTTATGCTTAATGTGCATGCAAATGTGCTTGCATATGTGTGTGTGTGTGTGTGTGTGTGTGTGTGTGTGTGTGTGTGAGTGTGTGTTCGTGCGTGTGCGTGAGTGCATCTGTGTGTGTGTGTGTGTGTGTGTGGGTGTGTGTGTGTGTGTGTGTGTGTGTGTGTGTGTGTGTGTGTGTGTGTGTGTGTGTGTGTGTGTGTGTGTGTGTGTGTGTGTGTGTGTGTGTGTGTGTGTGTGTGTGTGTGTGTGTGTGTGTGTGTGTGTGTGTAAAACTTCATGCCAAAATTGGGTTACATTTATTTATCTAGGATAGATTTTAAGAAACAAATTGGTATTAGTTTGCATTCATGATTGTATGTTACAAACAACCATATTTTAGGTCAATCTGACCATCATTTAACGGTAGCCATATTCAGGTAATTTTGGTGACTTCTATCTTTGATGTTGAACATGTCTGTATATCAATCATAACTATTTGATCTAACCTTGACTACCTAGTGACTTTCTAGATGTCACGGCTTGTCCCCAAAAGTCAAATAGTAAATGGCCTTTTGTTGTCTCTGCTACCTACAGGTACACATATATTATACATACCAACAAATACAGGTGTTTACCACATCTGCAGAGAATATGTAAAGAAACAAACAGTACATTTTATGATGGCAGCATCCGTTTGCATACTGATAGATTATGTGACAGATTTAGTTCCGAGTATACCACTATAGCAGCATTAAGAAGTGCAATCTGCCTGATCATACTTTCTGCAATTATTGCCAATTATATATGGTTCAAAATAGAAAGTCAAGAAAATTAGAGCTTACTTGATTTTTGCATTGTCAGGTCGAAATCAACTAAATTTAGCAAAATATTATTCCGAATTATTATTTTGTTATTGGGTACAAAGATATACATATCTTTATTATAAATTTAAAATGATAGCAACATGTAGATTGCTTAGGAAACCAGAATGACATCTGGAAAGTTACCAGGTAGTTATCGTCATGACAACTTTTGATGATATGACTTGACCATGACTAAATGGGTGGTCAGACTGACATAAAATGCACATGCCACACTTTGACTTATGAATATAAGCAAAATAATTCATCAAAATCGAACATAGATAGAAAATTTAAAATGTTACCCATGTTTTGGCATATACCGGTAGGTCAGAACACAGTACTGGTATACAAAAAAGGGACATTTCACTACTAAATTCAAAGGCATAATTTATATTAAAAATGAGTACATTCTGATGTAGCTGGCATGACTACAACGGAAGTTGGGATGACAATCCTCATGGCTAAGAGATGACACCATGAGGTTACTATGTAAGATAGTAGGTAACATGGACACAAATTTAGGTAAATATGACCACAACATAGTAATTAGGCTTAACTTGAGAACCAGTAAGATCCAATCTATGTACTAGAGATATGCAGGACATTTGTTCTACTCTGTAACGGTGTGGGGTATTCTTAAGTAACAGTATTATATTCATAACAGTATTAGATTCATCATGCTGATTGAGAGCAGTAGGTATCATGGACAAATATATCAGTTCAGAATATAGTCAAAACCAGAGGTAGATTGGAACCAGCTAGAAGCTAAAGCTACCATTACTCATTACCTTTTTCAAGGTAAAATCGAGCAGAATAGGGTTAATGTATGAAAATGCAGTGGAAGCCAAAGCAGTAAGTAACATGAGCGATGTATACCAGTATTGTGTTATGACCCATTGTAATGTTTATATTGTACATTAAGTATGGCAGCATGTGTAGAGTAAGATAATCAGTATTTTTAATTAGTGTATAGTAAAGGTTATAAAAAAAAATGTAGTAAGCCAGCTGCCGTTTGCATAGTAACAGAGCATAATGACTGTACTCATTGCCTATATGTCAGCATTAATGTGACGTAAGAAATGTTTTTAAAATTCATAACTCATGCACTATTCAATTGCGCACGATAAAACATTCACGGATTCTTGCTATATATGTATGCTTCAACATAAAAACAAATCATTGAAATATGAGGTTGCATGTTTTTGCTAGGTCTGGTCAAATCATACAAAATACGTTTTAATAATTTTGGTATACATGTTATTATCTAAATAAGTAGACAATTCTACAATGTGTGGGAAACATAGACTTGTGATCATAAAAACCAATACACAATGTCATCAAAATCGAAGATGGTCATGTAAATGTCACACTTTTCTATTGATTTGACATTGAATGCCCCATACTTCGTTAATTCATGATTTGACTGTGGCACTTGTCAGGCCAATCGGTCTGGTGAATTTTAGCTTTGTACTCTATTTGAGAGAGTATTGTAAGCAGTGAAATACCATTGGCATCACTGGCCAGTATAAGGTCTCCCACTGGCAACACCCATTCCAAACTGTCCAGCCAATTCATCACTACCTTTGCCATCCTAGGATACAGCAGTCACAAATAGCATACAAAGCACTCACTAGTGTGTATCTAAGAGGCATTATGCATGTTCTAGACTGTTTTATACCCTATGACTATATTGGGTGTGAGTAAGTAGGTATCATATTTTGTTATTTCAACCCAATTATACTTCAAACAAACATCTAATTTTGGACTGCTAACATCAATATAAAAAGAAAAAATTACTGACACGGTTTCTGATATAGATCAAGTTAAAGGAACTAAATATTATTTTTAAATAGTAATTTTAGTGTTAATCAGTTAAACATATCATATTAGCAAGACACATGACAACGTGCATTTGCCTTTTGCTGATTTGATTGAAGGCTTGCTCGTATCTGAAATAAAATAAGTACAGTTACATTAGTCATCTAACAATATACTATCTGCACATGTGCATCAAAATAAGTTAGACATTAAAATGAGGAAAATATATAAATAATATTTCAGACTACTTTACACAACCATGTGTATTATTTTATAAGATATTCATGTGTATGCGTGCGTGCATGTGTATGGTTGTAAACATGCTCTACCATTGACAATAACCAAAATAAGGCATGCATACCATTTGTTGACATCTTGTGAGCAGCATAGCTCGTTGTTTTGGCATGTTGCTGCTTCAGCTACAACAAGAAAGAGCTTTTTATAAGCAAATCGTATGTTCACTTGGATATTGTGCTTAACAATAACATGTCATTAATATGTTTTATGATGTGTACTCTAGTAATATCCCATGCTCTTGGACTGAGTGATAACTATAATATATTTATGCTGACCGCATGTTTTTTTTACCTGAAAATTAAGTTGCAGATGCACTGTTTATAAAAATAAAAAAAATAACATAAATATGCATCCATGGAATTATGTTGTCAGATTAAATTAACAAAATGAAGTATAGAGTGTTAGCAAAGAAACAGTTATAAAGGTAAAATTGAGGTGGGTTCGAATTCTATACAAGTCACACCTATTTTGTTACACTGTCCTGTTAGTGTCAAGTTTCACACCAGTTGATTCATGTGATATAAAATGAAAAAATAGACAGACTTACACACATTAGACAGGACACAATTATTTACACTAGCTGGTGACATTAGTTTAACTTATCACAGATATCCCAAAAATGTGATCAATGTTTTGTTAATACGACAAAGATGTTTGGAGGCATGTGTTGTGCTACGAACAGAAAAGCCCCGAAAATTGAAACTGAAGTCTAACGTCTTCGGCACTTGAATAATATCGGGGTCCACCTCAATTATAGCTGTTTAGGCTAAATTTGATATAACAACAGTGCTCCAGTTCCACCCTTCTACAATATCACATGCGTATGTTCCAAAAAGTATGGTTCTTAATAAAAAAAAGAGGTCTAACAATCAACCACCATCATAGTAGTCTGCGTCTTAGCGACCGCAGTCACGTGACAGTGATCAAAACCTCAATATAATAAAATCATGAGTTTCGCCTTCGACCCCTTCGACTTCGTTGAATCAAACAAGGTTTTTGGTCACAAAGTTACACTAAGTTTAAGGTGTAATATTACTTAAACAGAAAATGAGCATAAGAATGTCGACGACGAAGGATCTATCGTCATACGTTTAGATAAAAATGTACGAAGTGGTTACGTAGCCGAGCATCGGAACCCTGTACCTCGGCGTTATAGGTCCGAGCACTCAACGCGCATGCGCTAATTGTCACGTGTTGCATCTTGCTTCCGCTCTTTCTCACGCCAGCCGAGCATGTGTTGAGGTTGGGATGAACGTAGGCGATGGTTTTGACGCAAATAAAGGAAATAAAACAGCAGTGCAACTCTACATTGACCACAGGCGGAACTGTAAGACATCGGCTGCGTCGGTGGCTCTATATTCTGGCTGCGCTGGCAAGATTAAGCCCGAGCACAAGTACTTCGAAGACAAATGCCAGTCGATTCGGCTCGGGCCGGCTCAAGATAACTCGTCGCCGATCATGAGACGACTCGGCGTCCATATGAGACAACTGGGGACATTTGTTTAAATTTTGCACCACCTCAATTTTGCTGTTATCACTATTTTTATCGAATTGCAATATGACATTTTTAACCACAGAGTAAGTGTCAGTTTTATATAACAATAATAATATAATTCATGCTTAATGTTTATACTAGTTGTTTTGCTTGATTAATTTTATATTAGTGAAATAGTTATGTGCATTATTACGTTTTTAAGACAATATTTATATAAAATTATAATAAAATGTATTAAAACTGCAATTAAAATGTCGCAAGCATAATGACCATAATTTTTTTTTAGTTTGTTATAAGATGTATGTTATGTTGACTAAATTGTTTATGATTGATATTGTTTGCCTACATTTCATTATTTCAGTGCATTAAATTAATAATTATCCCAGGCATAATTATGTTTTACAAATATAACCCCTTCTACCTTAGATATTACGCAGTTCCTGCTGTTAAATACTAGACTATCCGCAAATCTCACGTGTCATGATAACCCTTTTGTGCAATGTTTTTAAAATTCATTTATCTATGTATTTGTATTGAGCATCGAAAATAAATTCACCGTCATGTCATGTATATGTTTTACATTTCTCCTCTTACATAAACACTGTAATCAAAATACTGCAACCATAATGAAACTCAAAACTGGCAGTGTTGAGTACATGAGCTATTTTCCAATTTCGCTACATTACCCACTAATCTAGCATGTGTCATGGTAACCCTTTTGTATAACTATATAACTAGTATTATGCCATTTGTGAAATGTATATATGTTTTACATTTCTCCTTTCTTACTTTTATGCTTATATTAGTGCACTATATATGCATGTTTTACATTACTGTCAGATTTCAAGTGCATGACATGTAGTTATATATACCCTGTTAATAATGTCGGTATGGAATCAGTTACCATAAATTAGTAATGTATTCTAGATAATAGAGATCACGTAGCAAGTTTTTTTTACTTAGTGCAATACACGAGTATGCTTTACATTACTGTGTCAGATTGCAAGTCGATTTGTCTTCGCGCATGACGCGTACATACGTCACTTAAATAATAATGTTACCCAGGTAATCATCATTGTAGAGATGTTCTTTTGTCATCTTCCAGTAATAAACTGCTACATACAATATTGCTACATTACACATGTGTGTATTTAATAAAATTTACTATCTAAAAACATAAGTCCATAAATCATCCTGCTATACTACAGCAATTACAATCTGCAGTTCTCAAAACGCAATTGCTTTGGCCTGTTATGCCCTATGAATAAAATAAATTCATCAACCAGCCATATGCTGTATGATGCCCCTGTTGTTTCTTTCGGTGCTCATGTAATTATTAATAATGCTCATATTTATTAATTATAATGTCGTTATGGGTATATATTACGCACTTAGATTCAAACAATTAACGCAAACAATATTTATAATCATGCAATTGGGCTTATAAATTTTTAAGTATTTATTTCATTTTTTCCATAGGCTGTGACTTGTTATAATGGACTTATAAATATTAATCGAATATCCTTATGAATCGCTAGTAGCAGTAGTACGATTACGCACCCGTACTGATATTGATGCGAACGGTAACGTGAAAGTACGACCAAGAAATCGCCTGTGCGTTGAATGCTCGGACCTTTATCACAAACAAACACGGTTCCGATGCTCGGCCTGCTGCACCGCGTCCGAGCACCGGGGAAAATCAAAGTAGGCGCATGCGCGTTGAGTGCTCGGACCTTTATCACCAGCGAACACGGTTCCGATGCTCGGCTACGCAACAACGTCCAAAAATGTAATTATAATCACAACATTCTAGGACTATAGTATAGCTTATAGTATAGGTGCGACCGCAATCTTCCAACTGACAATTGTTTACTTTTAAGTTTAACTAAATATAGGTGTATAATTCAGCTTCAACTGCATACAATTGCATGCATCTAACAAAGATGGTTATTTCTATAGAATTCACGCAATGTGTTCTATAAACGTAACCCTAAATAATTTAAAAACTGAATGTTTTCAATGAACTTACCTATACTTCGTTACTTGCGAAGCCGAAGGTTGTTGTTGTTCACTGCCGCTTTACGACATTTGCTACATCATGTTAAGACATCGTTAAGCTACACAATATTAAATAAGTACAAATACTCAAATGAAAAAAATAACTTCTTCGGCGTTTATAATACAACATTAATCAGTTAAAGTATGCTAGCTTATTGAGTTCATTGTGTGTGTATCGAATGTCGTAAAATTGACGTGACCGCATTCAACAAATGTACGACGTATGGCTTGGAGATCCGTCAAATATTTGTTTTATTAATGTGTTTACATATTTATTAAAATTAATACATATCCAACAAGCATATATTACACTGAACACGAAACACTAACCCCTCAATCAATATATAACAACACTTTTAAACTATAAGCACTTTTCTGCCGGAGTCCCGTACGTGGTGCCTTAGGCATTTCAAAATATACAAGGGTCTGCAATAAAGGTGCTCAAAATCAATCAAAATATAAAATAAAGTTCCGAATAATGGCATAAGTTAATTCCTTTATGTCTAAACTATCTCCACTAGCAAGGGAATCGTAACATAAAATGCAGTAGTTACGCAATCACGCCTCAAAACATTACGGAGACCGGCTGCGGTCTCCTTAAATCCGCGGTGTCCCGTACGCGGTGGTATATGCACAACTGGTCTCCCTATGCAGCATTTAACCTTATATATATATATATATATATATATATATATATATATATATATATATATATATATATATATATATATATATATGACATTTGTCAGTGTAGATACTAATATATATATATATATATATATATATATATATATATATATATATATATACATATATATATATACATATATTACACATAATTATTAGAACTTTTATAATGTAAGTGGATGTAAGTACTGTATGTTGTCTGTTTATTGTTCCCCATGTGTTTTGACGTCTGCCAGATATTTCAATACAATAGAAAAAAATACTTTATATCATTTCCTCGAAAATACCTTATCCCTGTGAGACAGTGACAGTGTACATAATAATTGCGACCACATATCAGAGAATGTATAATTATTCTTTAAAAAGAGAGTGTTATTTCTTTGACCAGATAAATGTGTGAGGTTATTAATAGTTAACTGTAAATGTATACTTTTTTCTTTTTTGGAAAATTTGGCACAATGTTAGTTTAAGGTGGTTGATCAACGTTGCTTCCATTGCCTGAATTGTTATAAATAATGGATGAAACAATTAATGTCCATTCCTTAAAACTATATTGCACATGTGACACAATGACAGTGTATGAATAATTGTTAATGAGCAATAACATTAACAATGTGTTAAAGAGCAATATTTTACTTTGGTTGACCGGATAAATGCATCCGGTTAATCTAATTGACAGATTTAATAGTAATTGTAATTTAATTAACTATATATGTTAATTGCCTCATGCTTTATGTGTACTTTTTGGGTGAACAAATTGAATTTGGCCAACATATTGCCCCAACGTTGGCCCAATGTTGGCATTATGTTGATTTAGGGTGGTTGGCCCAATGTCGGTCCAACGTTGGTTGATATTTGTATAAAAAATATTGGAATTGCATAATTATGTGTATCAGGTCAGTAGTTGAACCGTCACTGTGCCATCGTTAGAATATTAAACTCAATTAATTTATTTGAAATTTATGTTGATTATACAACGTTGGCCCAATGTTGGCCCAACGTTGGCCCAAAGTATCCAATAGGTAATTGAACCAATGAATATAATTATGTGGATTGATTCATTAAATGAACCATCGCTCTACCAACATTAATAATATCAAACCCAGTTTACTTGAAATTTATGTTGGCGGTACATCGTTGGCCCAACGTTGGCCCAATGTTGTTCACCCAACGCCAACATTATGCCAACAGTACCATATTTGGGCCAACGTAGTCTTGCTATCTGTTTTTTTTAAATAAATTTTACTACTAGACCGATGTAGGGTTTTTAAGAATGTGGAGTGATCAGTCTCGCTATATGCATATACATTTGTTTTGTGAACTGAAAATGTGTGAGGACATTTCCTATGATGTCCCCCTCAGGCTGAAAAGTGGGGGACGCGTCCCCCTCGTCCCCCACCGATCGATGCCCATGTTGTGTAGAACTTCCAAATCCTAAATTTTGGCAAAGAAATTTGTCATCACTCAAATGGGAATAAGTTACATAAAGTGCAGAGGAATGCGCCGCTTCTGTCGTAGGCGATATGCATCAAGCAGGCGAGGGGTGAAAGTGCAACACCAATTTCATCATTTATAATGTTTTTTGATGGCTAGAGCCTATTATAATATCAACATAAGGATACAAACTTATACTTATAGAGCCCGGCAACGGCGCAGCCCGGCATGATGATTATTTACTAAAGTAAGATCAAGTTGCGTGCTGTGGCCAGCCAAGCAATATATCTAGTCGATTTTGGTATGATTGGTCGGAACTTCATATCGCGAGTTTATTGTCAAGCTACTAGTCCTATGCAGCGGCTTTTAAGAGAGAGGAGTAGTGAGTGGGGTAATATGCCCCGTATTTTTTTTGAACTGAAATATGGGGGGACAATTCCTATGCTGTCCCTCCCCACGCTGAAAGGTGTGGGGACGTCCTAATCTGTGTAAATATTACTAAACAAGGCCTGAATGATCTCACATTGGCATTGCTGACTCTTAGCAGAAACTTTTCATTTCTTGATAACCATGTCCAATGTATTGATCATAACATTTGTTACAACACATTGGCTGTTATATATTAGTAAGTATTTAATAACAAAAGTAAAAACATTTTGAGGGGTTCTAATAAAGATTTCCCGAAGGACGTCCCCCACCGATCGACGCCCGTGGTGATTACATGTATATGAGATTGGAACCTTCCTAATTAAGGACTGAGTCTGAAATATGAATTGATCTGATCTCTTATCTTTTTAAAACATCGACGAAGAAATTACCTCATCTTACATGTGCTACTGGCTGTAATTGCGTGTTGGCGGAGTTTCCGCCAACACGCAGCCGTGTGTCGCCCATTCACTGGGTCTCGATCAATTGTGGCTCTACGACAGTGTGTGCGTGCAAGTAACCCATCGTTTCTCTACTGATTTTTTATTTTAAGGAACATAAGCATTTATCACAGCCTTCCAGCGTTGAGCAAGCTTCAGGAAATTCTCATAATGCGAAACGTGTTTTGATGTTAACTTTCTGTCACGGTCCGCGAGAGTATTCGACTCTTTTACTGGCGGTCAATTTGGTGCAGTCGTCGTAGGCGATGGCGTACACTTATTAACTTCGTTCTTCGCCATAGATGTTCATCGTTTACATTATCGATCCCAACATCGTACTTCGAACGTGACGAGTTGTTGTTGGTGCAGCCAAGGGAAAACTACTAGTCAGGGAGGTGTTAATTAATCTGTGTGATCTAACCTAGGCACACTCCTCAGAGCGAGCTGATTTGTTGACCTCAATGAATGCCACTGGAGTAAAGCTGTGTTTATATCACTACTGGTTGTTGCTTGGTACAAGCAGCCCTACACCCACGCGTGAATGCTTACATTTATATCATTCGTTATAAATCGCTGACGTTTAAAATTCTTTCATGCCGTTTGAAATTATTTCATTCATTATAAATCGCTGAAGTTTAAAATTCTTTCATGCCGTTTGAAATTCTTTCATTCATTCGTTATAAATCGCTGAAGTTAAACAATTCTTTTATGACCTTTGAAATCCTTTCATTCGTTATAAATCGCTGAAGTTTAAGATTCTTTCATGCCGTTTGAAATTCTTTCATTCATTCGTTATAAGTCGCTGAAGTTTAATGTTTTCATGCCGTTTGAAATTCTTTCATTCGTTATAAATCGCCGAAGTTTAAAATTCTTTCATGCCGTTTGACATTTTTTCATTCGTTATAAATCGCTGAAGTTTAAAATTCTTTCATGCCGTTTGAAATTCTTTCATTCATTCATTATAAATCGCTGACGTTTAACTTTTTTGTATTCCGTTTGAATTTATTTCATTTGTTATAAATCGCTGAAGTTTAAAATTCGTTCATGCCGTTTGAAATTCTTTCATCCTTTATAAATCGCTGAAGTTTACTTTTTAGATATCCAATTTCATACTTCCATTTTAAATAAGTTTTTAAAGTACTTTGAAAACGCTTAAGCGTGGATTTATTTGCAATGTATCCCAAAGTAGGATATTTGGCTAATCGAATAATGTTAGTGGAAAATGTGCTTGAAAAAACTATCACTATCTATTGCTGTTACTTTATAACAGCTGTGATGGGTTTGGAAAAAACACTTTGGAATGGAATAACTAGTGACGTTTTCATGTACTTAATGAATGTGTTAAGTGTTAGAAGAAACTATACTTTCGTTATCCACATTGACGTCGTTTCATAGCGTTATTCATTATTTAGCCTTCGTTTTAAATTCATGCAACTTAATTGATTGGCTAATGAAGATGTGTATTTTAATCTTTATTGAGTCTCACGATATTTAAATATGTATAGAGTCTCAATAAAACGTTGGCAAGCAGAACTCTTTCGTGCAAGACATAGCTTATTGCAGAATGCATTATCTTTTATAGCTACACATACGTATTTCACACAAAATAGTTTTATCAATTTATTTTCACTAAATTGGTTAAATAATTGTTAGTTAATTTAAAACCCAATATGCCGAGATTATTACGCTGTCTATGATTATGCAGCAGTTGTCTCCACAATGTACTGTTAAACTCACGTTTGATATATTTCATGTCTATGCGCAGGTAAATACAATACAAATACATAATTAATATAAATAAGAATTAATTACTGGAAGTTGGCCATATCAGGTTTGCATATTAATAACTACACTCTAATAATATATTGGGTATTTTATTGTGTTAGTACCCTATTAAATAAATGCAAACGTATAAAAGCAGGCACTTAATTGTTGTTATTGAATATTTACATTTCCCTAGAGTCGTGAAGGTTAGGCTTGAATTTAGAATATAAATAATTAAATAATGCGTTCATATGTTAAGCTATTCGTGGAATTCGTTAACTTGTAACATGAATGCTTGTGCCTACGTCTTTAAATACAAACTATATACAATGCTATCATTGCATAAATAAATACAATCTTATTACGGACGCTAATAGTGTTAAGCTGACGTATGTTTATGCCACAGCGGTTGCCGCGCCTGTCTCCACTTTATAATAGTAATATTTGTTGTCTGGCTTAATTGTTTTCCTTCTATACATGGAATTATTAAGTACTGATTTATAGTAGTACCATACAATTATGAAATACAAATAATAGTAGCCCAAAGTTAAGTAATTGGTAGCTGAAGTTGAGCCATTTACCATTGAAAATGCGGCCAATTGCCAGCGAATGGTGGGTCGGCGGCGTCAAATTAACTTGGCCGTGCGCTATCCAGTCTTGAATATAGGTCAGTGCGCGTACCCCAATGTAGTATCCGATTTACGGTAATTTACTCTACGCACGCAGTCCTAAGTAAACCAATAGTCTAGTAAACAAACGGAATAATGACGACTGTGATCATATAACTAAATTAAATTAATATATATATATAAATATATATATATATATAAATGTGATCATCTTAACCTTAATCCATAATTTGCCGTGATTTTAATATCATAATTTTATAATTTTATAAATAAGTATTTAAATTATTGCTCCATGCAATGTTACACTTATTTCTTCTGCAGTAGAGGTTGTGGTATTTATTTGCTGTCGTTGCTAATGTGTAGAGAATTTCGGCGCGATATCCGACCTTCCGGAGCTTGTAAACTATCTGGGTGACGTTTCTGCGCACGCGCGATTAATGTAAACATTATCAGTGTGCAGTGAAACGCAAAGCATTTGTGTTATAGATATCACCGACCGTTCATTAACTCTCCTGTGGTGATTATTGTGAAGAGGTGCTTACAATTTCGTTCAATGCATTAAAATATTTCGTTTGCTTAAATCACTGTCACGGAGTATGTCGCACTGCAGTTACTTGATTTGCGCTCAAGCACTATCAAAATATGCCTCAAACCTGTTTCAAACCTGTTTATCTCTTGTTGATTTGCGACAAATAACTTTGCTCCTTTCGCTCTTTGGGCAGAGATATATATATAAATATATATATATATATATATATATATATATATATATATATATATATATATATATATATATATATATATATATATATATACATATATATACATATATATATATATATATATATATATATATATATATATATATATATATATACATATATATATATATATATATATACATATATATATATATATATATATATATATATATATATATATATATATTTACGAAACCTACCATTTTGGACATATACCAAAATTCCAACTATTTTGGACCAAAACGAAATACGATATATAATAATAATTTTTTAAACTAAATTAGTAGAACACATATAAGACAGCTTAGCTCTAAGTTGTCATGTGTGTAAAAGAAAAATGTGTTCTTTTATTACAAATATACTTTTTGTGGTCCAAAATGGTGGGTCCAAAAAAGTCAACGGCAAGCTGTCATGCAAAATAAAACCATTTTGGCCCGCCATACCCACGAAACCGCCTATTTTGTACGCGCGAAACAGCCAATGAGAATACAGCTGGACAAATGCGATAATGTCGGACAGATTTCAGAATTAAGAAAATATTGCGTGATTTTAGTCAGTTCCAAGTCTGTTTCATTATGTATCGATTCCATACTGACGGAGTGAAATCCTTTATGAAGCATCGCCCAACTGGGCCACAACTATGTCGCAGGGGAGTGGGAAATGTTTCAAACTTGGGGTTTGTTTAACATTAAAGCGAGGACTGAGCTGTTTTATCGCCCACACCCCGTCGGCGGTAATTGGTGCAGAAACAAAACAGCTCTTTTCAGAGCTACGGTCCCATATATTCGTAGAAGAATTTGCTACCATTGAATTGATGTGTCATGCTTATTTTCCTGAACAATGTAAAACTGATCTAGTCAGATCGTTAACGAACTCTTACTAACTAGGCCTTACGTTACGGCTACATCTGACTTGTACGTGTTGTAGAACAAAACATTTTGTTTTGCCTGCGGCTGGGTACGTTGTATGGACTTTGTATGTTACGAACTATGTTGTTTTAAGGGAATGAGATATGATGGCTGCTAGAAAATAAAAATGTGTGTCTACCTTTTTCTAATGTATTGTCCTAATTGATTTGATTGATCCCTCAAATTTAATAAAGTTTTGATAGTAGCAGTGATATTTCTTTGTATAAGTGGGTTATTATAAATCCAATAAAACAGTCATAAATGTATAGTTAAAAACAATTCTGCCACATATCGCTTTCTGCCTCACCATGATTACACGGATGTATATCATATTAAATATAGTCAGAAACATGATGTCGTATGCAAATGAACATTTACAAACTTGTTGAAAAGTTATTTAAATGTATGACAAGGAATTTGTTTCTAAGGAATTGTGACTCATTTGCTGTAACAAAGCAGGTATAAGTTTATAAAGAACTTTGTATTCAGCCAAACATTTATAATATATATATATACATATATATTTATACAATCCACATAATCCAATTTAAATTTGTAATACAGTCTAAATGTATTATCTAATATCATTATTATACACAAGTCATGGCCCTCTGACCACCTCAGGATTCCTTGTCACTAGTTAAAAAGTTACATATCTCAAATTAAACAATGCATACAGCGCTTCGAGACACATTTTCATAACAAATGCAAAACTTGACTTCCGGCCATGCGCCATAACTCATGAAAATTATTTAAAGAAACGCATAGTATAAATTGTATCAGATGACATTCGAAACAACTGTTCACATTGATAACCACAGGAATTTTAACAAACAGCATGTGGTGTTTAATGTTTATACATTGAATACTTTACATTTTGTCGCGCAATGATTATTTTGAATATGATGAGGCAGAAAGCGTATGTCATATGAAATAAATATAGTCTTAGGAATATTGTATTACACAAAGAATATTCATTTTACACTTTGCTTGCATGCCAGTGATGAAATGAATGGTTCTGATGTTGATATGTTGCTCAAAGATTTCAAAAACAGCATACTATGGTTCTGTATGGCAACATTTCCAGAAACCAGTACCCACATGTACCCACAATTATTATACAACATCAGTACTTATAAAAGTGAAAAACGTGTTTAGCTGTAAAATAGTTTACTACAGCTATACCTATTCAGTGTATTGTACAAAGCTCTGCGGGTATTCATTTGTGTCTTCCACTGTTCATTCATCACCTTCTTTCTGACCTTTTCATCTAAACTTCTGTGCATCACATTCTCATCCATAAATGTCAGCAATGCTGGTTTGGTACAATGAAAGGGTAAGCAAAACGTCCGTTTTTTTATGAATGTGTTCAGTATGAGCAAACTGTGGTAATGTTATTTTGTTTTGTATGACCATCAGTACAATTATTGCAATATAAAGCACAATCCCCTTCTTGTCATAGTTAAATGATATTATGACGTGTAGCAGTAGCTTCTTTGTAAATTAAAAATAATAACGAGTTCAAATAGTTATATATAATGCAGTCTCCAAATACAAAATCTTAAAACATGGGGTATTCAGGTGAAATGCTGTTGGAATTCTTATTACATGTATATTTTCAAATTAGATTTATATATTTCTTGTCATACATATATGTTACAATTTTTGTATTGCAAATAATAATTATGTATTAAGATAATTTCTAATTGCTGGGTCAAGAGAGGTATTTTCAATAAATGTATGTTCATTCCACAAACTGCCCTTTCCTTCCTTGCCTCTGCATACATCTAAGGCCATGAGATGTTTCCCCACTTTTGTTATGGCCATTAATGCCAAGGGGCACTTGTTAAGTTCCCATGTTGACTTTTTCCAAATGTCCCATGTGGGAATAAAAGTGGGCACAATCTTATGGTGTGGTGTCCAAGCCGAATTGTTTTATATATAAAGGCACTCGTGGACATACATAAAGTATTGTTTAAATAAAATAGTAGACGATAATTTCACATTTAAGCACATTGAAGAAGATATCATAAAGAGTATGATAACTAATTTACCAAAAACATGTAGTTGATGGTCTATCCACTAAATTGCTAACAATTCTTGAATCGGCACTAACAAAATATGTAACTTTATTAACAAATCAAGTATTAACCACAGGGATAATCCGTGATAAACGAAGAATTGCAAAGGTCATCTCAGTCTATAGAAAGGTGAACCAAGCAGAGATGGAGTAATCGTATTCCATACTCGTAATACTTGTACTTGTACTTTCTGAGTAATCATACTTGTACTAGGGTATATTGGCCCAAAAAGCAAAGTAATCATACTGATACTTGAGTAGGTTACCAAAGTAATCGTATTTACGATTACTTCTCTCCATCCCTGGATCCATGAGTATAGGCCCATACCACTTCTACCAACTATTTCAAAAATACTTTAAAAATATTTGAACAATGATCATCTTATTTAACGACTCTAACATTAAGTGGCACTAAAATTAATAGATAGAATAATAACCAAACAGGATAAAGATAAAATACCTATTAATGTTTATTTAGATCTTTCCAAATCCTTTGATACCATTGATCGTATTATTTTACTAGATAAATTGAAATGTCATGGTGTACATGGAACAAATCTTAACTTATTCAGCAGCTACCCAGAACTCATAAAAAATGCATGGAAATTAACAACATCAAATCAAATATGCTATCAACAACAACAGGTGTACCACAAGGTTTAATCATAGGACCACTATTTCTCATAGGACTATTATTATACATCAGTGATTTTGCACAAGACAGTAAAATGGTTATCTTTCTCATTTATGCTGACAATACAACCATATCAAGTACAGTGTACACTAAATATGTTCAGTAATAACAAAAATGAAAAAAGTTAGATTCTTTAATAAACAAAGAATTTGTAAGATAAATGAATGGCTCAAAATCAACAAAGTATCACTGTATGTACTAAAATCTAAATACATGACATTTCAAACAGCAAAGAAAAATAGAATAACAATTTATAGAAACACATTAACTGGAAAAAGCACACTGAAAACATATTCTAAAATAATCAGAATTTTAAACAAATTACCTCCTCTAGATAAAAAAATATTATTAAATTCATTAATAGAGCTACACGTTAAATAATGCATCATGGCATGGGGCTTTGAATGTAATAGAATAATAACTATGAGATACATAATCATGATAAAAAGCTTATCATAAAATATGCACTTATCAAAATAAACATGATTTTGCAAAGTCTTCGGCATAATTTGCAACAATTATAACATTCCTGAAATAGTCAAAGAAAAACTTAGCTCACATAGTTCACTGGGATTTGCCAAGTATGTGAAACTCTATATCTTGCCATATTATCAAGTAACGTGCACTAAGCAAAACATGTATGCAACATTTAGAATCAACAACCACCTATCAACTTTACACAGTATGACTATTTACAACACTGCAAACAATAAAAACATGTGCTGTGCAAAGGCATCTTTATAATGTTTTTGTTTGTTTCTGGAAGAATTTGTTTCAGATGATGTAATGATGTTGTAAATTAAGTTTCTAAAATAAGGTGGCTCCTCGATAGTAACTAGCACGGTTTTAGGACTCTCCAGACCCTACCCTGTATTAGCAATTATATACACTACTACCATGTTTGCTGTGATTGTTTTATTTTGTATTGTTCCCGAATTGTTTGACAAGGATGTATGCAATGGTATGTGTGTATTTTTTGAAATACAAGTCAAATAATAGAACATTATTCGTCTTCAGCTGATAAAAAACTGTTCTGATGCAGATTAAGATAACATTTACACACCTTGATAAGGGTAATACAATTATCTCCTTGAATTAAGGCCTACTCTATATATACATATACTACATGGCACAATTCCAACTTAAACGACCTAAGGTCAGGTATAACTTGTTATAAGTCATAAAGATGTCAAATTTGTGACAAAGAAGCATAGTGATATATCGGAAGCAAAAACATAGAATAACTCAATTATGACAAGTCACATGACCAAAACTGGCCACCAAAGATAAATATAATAGTGTATTTTTAAAACACAATTTTTTGGTTATTACTTATTACTGGATAAGTTGATATTTTGATAGCATGATTACAATACATTATGTATTAATCTGAACTAAAAGAAACAAGATCAGACAAATATTAAAACATATATATATCTTTTATATACAAATGTTACAAAAACACATAATCACCGTGGACAAAACATGCTACGTCTCTCTAAATAAAATTGTCATTCATTTCAGTTTCTTCATCTTATGTAACTTCAACACTATGCCAATTTTCATCAGCATCAGTCAACAACCTTTCTATATATCTTGTCATATATTGACATGCATGGCTAAAAAAATGGAGAAAACAGTGTTCAAATCCTTGGTACATATTTTACTACATATCGTCTGACAACACTATTTCACTTACAAAAGCTCCAGTTTCACAGCTACCATCACCTAGTACTTGTACCAGCATGCCTCCTCTTTCTACATCTCTTGGCTGCTTCTGTTACTTGCTTTTCAGCTGATATCAACTGTTTTCAGTCAATGGCAGCACCCTGCTCGAGATGCAAGTTGAAGTTTTCGCCACAAGTGTTTTTCAAGTTCATGATAGCACCACATGCCCTGCATATGTAAAGAGTACTCTAGTTGCAAGGCCTGCACCAAACTGTTACATCATACCCACTGTGCTGCCATGTGGGACAAGGAAATTGTTCGACAAACTTCATGAGCGGTCGAGTTTCAAATAACCGATATCCATTCAGTGGCTCATCACCAATGGCTGGTTCAGGCTGCAGAACACCGGGCTTCTGAGCTGACGAGCTCCTTGGCAGTTCCGATCCAGTGGTGGCCAATGATCCTGTATATCGATTGCCATGAAATCTTCGGGGGGGGGGGGGGGCGTGGGGCGACCACTCCTGTGTTTTGATGATATATGTACCTGAAATATATTTAAATAAACATGGTTATAAAATGTGAGATATACTTTAGATTATGTGGGTTTCTAGCTATTTAGAAAACATTTTGAAAAGTACACAAGACAAGTACCACATTTTAGTTTATTTAGTCCAGGTCTGTCCTACATGATTAGAGAATGCCAATGTGATTTAATAATTATGGGTTATAGTTTAAATGACATTAATTGATTAAACTATAAACCCATCAAGATAATATTTTAAGTTAAAAATGACTACGTAAGGGACTGGCAGTGTCATTTGCAGCAATACATCAGCAAGCAATAAATAGCCAATATGAATATCAACTCGGTCCCAGTCCAGACAAAATACTACAACTTCACGTTACATCGTCTGCATGTTTATACCATTTATTCAACACTTTTAGTATATAAGGAATTCCTATACATACCTGAAGATGATTGTCAATCCAATGTATGATAGTTAACTAAATGATCACTGTATCTTATACTTAAAGTAAAAAACGAACAAAGCAAACTAAATGTTCTACTACTGTTTACAGCGAGTAGCCAGAGCAGGAAGTAATCCAAAGCCACGCCTCGATATAAGCTCGACTCTGATTAGTTCATTCACGCACTCGATGTACAAACAACCAAGCTTTCGTATTTGTAATAACAATCATATTTTAGGGGGTTAATATACCTGACCTAATGCTGAAATATTTTTCGAGAAATCGCCGCTCTTCGGAAACACAAACAAACTCGCACCACGATAACGCCGACGATGTGCAAAGAATGTGGCGATAAACTCTGCCCAGGGTCAAGGTCACGTACAACAGCGATGCCGATGGATAAAATATATTTCGCAACGACAATATCATATTGCTAACTTTTTTATTTCTTCGTGGAATACTACTAAACTTGCACACCACATAGACAGTTAATACTATATACTTCATGCAAAAGTTGGGCTTAACATATACGGTAAAATAATGCAATTGGAGGGTTTTTAGACCAGGTGCAAAATGGTTGGGATGCAAAAAAACGAAAATATTTAACTCTACATTACTGTCAAAATAAGAAACGTTTTTAGGAAAACGACTTATTTTCAACATTTTGAAGAAGTGTACCACGCATATACATAATTAAAACACACCAAACATGTTTTTCATAATTATGAAAGGCTTTGATTTTTTTGGACCCGGGCACCGGGTCCAAAATGTAAAAGTGGTCCAAAATAGTCGCAAGATTGGTTCAAAACGGTCGGTTTAGTATAAATATATATATATACATATATATATATATGTATATATATATGTATATATATATATATATATATATATATATATATATATATATATATATATATATATATATATATACACATATATATGAGGTATTCCGACGAAATCAGTCGGATGTCGCAGATTGCCATTACGCTGCACGGGCCAAAATAGTGAATGCGGGTCGATATGGACAATTTTGAGATTTTGATACTACCTACATTAAAAATTGTTCATCTTTCACCGCACCGAAGCTTTTATAGAAATGCTACTTGTAAGCGGTCTTAATTGGGTATTAGGAGAATGTGCAAGAACAAAGGCCAAAATTATACTTTTTCAAGTGCCATTATCGTAATTCTCCTTCGGTCGATCGCCATATTCCGTACATCGTCGGAAAGCTAAGAATACCGGCTCTCCAAATATAGAACAGGTTTCGTGGTAAACTACGACACCAACCTAACATAATCACATAAGAATCGTATGCAAATCGGCTTGTTGCTATCACGTGACCCGATACGCGTCGCCTATTGGACGATATCCATTTCCGTTTCGTCTGGTTGGGTTGTTTACGTTGTGGATTTGTCATTAATGTGTTGTTTTATAGGAGTATTTTAAGGGTGCGCGCTTTTACGTGGATTGTCATTGTATAAGTATGTCATTGATAACCGGTAGTACCGACGAATTTGAGTTGGCTCGGCTGCTAAATCAACATTTTGAGCGTGGAGGAGGTGTCAGTGTCAACAACAGCCAGTGTGAAACGCTGCCGGAGTATTTCGTAGTCAGACACCAGTGTAGAGCACAGAGTTAGATCATTAATCATTCCCCTATAGACTAGAGTGATAAGCTGGCCCGCTGCACAGAAGCCGCAGTGGACCACTGGCGATAATTCACATAGCACGGCAGAAAGTGCCGTACTCACTGGCAGGATATAGAATAGAACTGGGGTAGGGATCTAAATATTGGTCACTGTGGTTCCTCGGCTATGTAAATAATGATCCAGTGGGATGGGTTGTAGCCTCCAGCTTATATAGTCATTAGGGGAAGGGTTGTGAGCTGGAAATGAGTTTAACCTGAGGTCAATATCCCAGATGGCTACTCTGTCTCTGGCCAGTTCGGTAGTTGACACTGATGCGAACAACGTTAATCCATTTGGGGACATGCTGGCTACAACCGTCATTGTGAACTAGCAAGTATGGTTATTTCCTGTGTAGCGTACAACTGTACCAACCGACAGAAAACAGGACCCAGAGTCTCTTTCCCCAGGTGAGAATCTCAGTTATACAATATATAGCTTAGGTTATAGTCTGCGAACATATTTATGTTCCACTGCCATTAATTTAGGAAATGAATAGTTTTAAGACATTACGGTCATATGAAAATTGATCAACAATAATACATGTTGGATGAATTATGTACCAAACCGATTTTTAATAATATTACAGTGCATAGTCGTAGTGTGAGTGACATATTTTATATTAATCTAATAGCCTAATTATAATATGGTACTATTTTATGACTACTAATTATTGATAATACGAATACGAATAATACGAATACGAATACATTTATTTCAGGTAAAAACCCATATACAATTGGTACATACATTAGCACATCTAAGTAGATATAACACTTCAAATATGTTAAAAAAATGAATAGATAAAATAAATAAAATTATAAGTTAGATAAGTATAAAATTATTTAAAAAAAATTATTAGCAATATACAGGATGTGATTGTATAATAAATATGCAATTAATTCATGTAAACAAAAGCCGTTTGGAAAGTAAGTTATATAAACAACTTACTGACTTTAAAAATATATATAATAATAATAAAGTTATATGCGAGACATGATGACTATCTTACAGATTAACCGTGTATAACGAATTATGGGTACTGCCTTCTGCAGATTCCCAGATGAAAAGAAAAGACCTGAATGCCAAGCAAAGTGAAAGGGAAACTGTGGTCATTTTAAGGAAACCTGTTACCATGACATCCCTGCTGTTTTGATGTAGTTTGTCTAATTTTATTTATTTATTGTTATTACTATTGACACTATCTTAATATTACTACTTTTCTACCTCTTCTGCTACTGTTGTTGTTAGTAATGTTGGCAGCTCTGTTTTGTTGTTGTTTCCCCTATTCTCTCATCCACTTTGCATGGTCTGTTTTTTAATCTGTAAAATTGTAATTAATTATATAGGTGTGTGTGTTCTCTCCAATGTCTTTGGAGGACGAACTTCAGTTGGTTGATTTTTAAATGACTTTTTTGTAAAACACCACAACAATTGTGGATCTGGTAGAACAACAAATTAAATAGTACTAAGCTGTACTCACCCCTCACGCAGCGAGACACTCTATACTAAGTATAAGCCTGTTGATTTGTTTCATACTGGCATATCAGAGAGTCAACTGTTTGAACACATTGTGCACAATTAAACAACACTGGCTAACAGATGTTAGTAAATAAATAACGTGATCATTATGTAGAAAACTTGGTGCAGTTCTATGTATATACAGGCACTGCAGTGGCCTTTCTGCCGTGCTGTCACCGAACGTGTTGACTTCAAAGTATCATGTGTCAACTGATAGCGGCCAAGCGATCTTGTACTAGTGGCGTGTTATATTTATATCTATGGTGTAGAGTCTGTTGTGGCAAATCAGCGAGGGCGACTTCGTGGGCGAGGTCGTGGGCGAGGTCGTGGTCGAGACCGTGGATCCTCCCACACTGACTAAGCCAAAGCAAAGCCGTGGCCGCCCAGTGTGAACATAGACACACATGCCCACAATTGTGTGTACAGTGGGCGCCCCCGGTGGCTTTGCCAAATGTATTTTCGTTAATTAATTAATTATAATGTACTTTTCTTGATACTATTGATCATGATATACTGTGCACAAAACTACATTTCTATGGTTTGTGTGGTGTCGCACAGGTATGGATTCAGAGTTGTTTAGAAAATAGAAAGCAGTTTGTCAGTTTTAATAACTGTCATTCAGAAATACTAAATGTATCGTGTGGTGTCCCTCAGGGTTCCATTTTGGGACCTACATTATATATCTTGTATATTAATGACATCTGTAAAGTCTCACAAGTGTTCAAGTATATTTTATTTGCTGATGATACAAATCTATTATGTTGTGATAGAAACTTCAATGAACTTGTTCGGATGATAAATGGTGGTTTAGAACAACTGCAGACATGGTTTTCTATTAATAGATTGTCTCTTAATATATCAAAAACTAATTACATGATTTTTGGTAATCGCAGAATGACTGCAGATATTTGTGTTAGAATAAATAGACAAAATCAATAGAGCAAATTACACACAATTTTAGGTGTAGTAATTGATGACAAATTAAACTGGAAAAGTCACATTTTATCAATAAGATCTAAACTGTCAAAATGTCGTGCTATTATGTATAGAGCCAGTTCCTTGATTAACAAACATGGTATGCATATTTTGTACTATTCTCTTTTCATGCCTTATATTATGCATTGTGCTGAAGTATGAGGTAACACATATGCTACAAATATTCATTGTTTAGTTTTATTAGAGAAAAGGGTTATAAGATTAATTTGTGGTGCCAAAAGACTTGATCACACAAACTTACTCATTCACAATGTACATATTCTTAAAATACCAGATCTTGTAAAACTAAAACCTGCTATAATTATGTTTAAGGTATATCGTTATATATTACCAATGAATGTACAAAAAATATTCAGAATACATGAATCACGATATTTATCCAAGCATAAATGTAAGTTCAAGCAAATCTATGTACATACTAACTTTAAAAATATGTGTATTTCTGTTACTGGGGTTAAACGTTGGAACACCCTCGATAATTCACTGATTAGTCGTAAAAATGTTCATTTCAAAAAGTGTTATACATATAGACTGTTGAATATTTATGTGTTAGAGTCTTAGACTATTTTGCCAACATAAATTAAATAACAAAATTAAACATTCAGATTGTTTAGTGTTATAAAGGTTTTTTCTTCAAAAAAGATCACAATGTCTTTTTTCCGATTAGATGTGGTATGGTTGTACATGTAAATAGTGTTGTCGCACCTTTTCGCAATTTTCAGATGCTTATGTATGCAATATTAAGCAATTATAATGGTAAACATGAAAAGTATTGTACTTCTTTTACCCTTTTTTCAACAAATTGTATTGCATGCACTGTATGTATAATGTAGTAGTAGTAATTGTTGTTGTTGAAATAAATTTCAATTCAATTATTATATATGCTGTTATTAAACATATTCTCAAAATGTAATTGTGTGCTATGATTGGGATCAGACAGGGTAAATCGATCCTTAGTGTGATTTTTACGCATAACACGTATATAATTTAACGTATTATTTAATGTGACATTGACATTGTACAGGTAATAACCTAAAATGCATACAGATAGCAGCATATGTCTACATGATACAGTCCAAATTTGGGTATTCTAGCGTACATAAAAATGTCTGTATCCATAGCGTTTGTATAGCTAATCTTTAAGAGCGGTTTTAAGTACAGGACTTAATTTCGTGTTAGGAGAATGAGCAAAAACAAAGGCAAACAATTGACTTTTTCAAGTGCTACGTGACCCGATACGCGTTGGCCATTGGACGATATCCATTTCCGTTCCGTTTGTCGTCTGCGAAGATCGCTTTGTTTGGATTGTTTACGTGGTGGATTTTCCATTGATTATTAGCAGTATTTTAACAGTGCGCGCTTTTATGTGGATTGTTATTGAATCAGTATATCGTTGACAACCGGTTGTAACAACGAACTTGACTTGGCTCGGCTGTTGAATCGAAATTTTGGGCGTCGACCCCGTCGTTCCGAGCTGTCACTCACTGACACTAATGTCAGAGTAATGACAGCGCGGGTTTAGCCTTAGCCTAAGTCTTTAGGCTTAGATCGTTTCCTAAACGATTATTTGTTGCAAAGTGAATCAAGGGATGACGAGGAATCGTCGGAATCCGAAATAATCGAAGAAGACACCGAGGATAATTGCGATTTGCGAGTCACTGACGCAACGGGGGCACTTGAACAAGCAGAGATCCACCTGGCAGTGATTGCTGTTGACACAGAGCTCGACTGTGACTGAATACGCCAAAGAAATAACTTGAAAACTTATACACACAACAGACTATGTCTACACAACACAGTCCAAATTTGAGTACTCTAGCCTACATAAAAATGCCCGTATCCGTGGTGTTTGCATAGCTAATATTTAAGTGCGTTTTTTCAGATTTTAGTTTTTCAACAAAACGGTGTTCAAACTAAAATATCTTCGCCAATTTTTCAGACATCATAATTTATAATACATAAAATGAAAGGCAATTCTCTTGACTTTCTTATGGTATAAATATATCAAATTTGCTTTTTAACGACATGTGACTGATTTTGTGGGAATATATATATATTCATATCATATGCCATTTACAGTTTACATTATCCTGCTTTATTTTGTCGTTTTATAATTTTACCAGATATTGTCACAAGTAACAATTTCATATATAAATATATATTTATGCTTTCATATATAATTTTAATAATATACTTTAATGAATTGTTTTATCAGTCGTAATGTTCTTATTGTAATTTCAACCGCTTTTTCATAGCCGCACGTAATATATATTATATATGTATATGACTCATTCAGTCACTAACTTGTGTTATTACCCTATTAATATATGCAAACGTATAAAAGCAGGCACTTTATTATTGTTATTGAATATTTACATTTCCATAGAGTCGTGAAGGTTAGGCTTGAATTTAGAATATCAATAATTAAATAATGCGTTCACATTTTAAACTATTCGTGGAATTCGTTAACATGTAACACCAATGGTTGTGCCTACGTCTTTAAATACAAACTATACACAATGCTATAATTGCATAAATAAATAAATAAATACAATCTTATTACGGACACTAATAGTGTTAAGCTGACGTATGCGTATGCTATAGCGGTTGCCGCGCCTGTCTCCACTTTATAATAGTAATATTTAATGTCTAGCGTAATTGTTTTGCTTCTAGACATGGAATTATTAAGTACTGATATATATAGTAATACCATACAATTATGAAATACAAATAATAGTAGCCGAAAGTTAAGCAATAATTTGATAGCTATACTTGGTCGCGCGCTATCCAGTCTTTAATTTTAATATAGGTCAGTACGCGTATCCCAGTGTAGTATCCGATTTACGGTAATTTACTCTGCGCACGCAGTCCTCAGTAAACCAGTTGCCTAGTAAACAAACGGAATAATGATGACTGTGCTCACATAACTAAATTAAATTAATATAATGAATTGGGCAATGTATAAATGTGATCGTCTTAATCTTAATCCATACTTTGCCGTGATTTTAATATAATATTTTTTTTATAAGTATTTAAATGATTGCTCCATGCAATGTTTCACTTATTTCTTCTGCAGTGGGAGCTGTGATCTTTACTGGCTGTCGTTGCTAATGTGCAGACGCGAATAAATAAATCACATCGACGATGACAGCTAGTTGTCTACTTTCGGCGCGATCCTTCCGGGGGTTGTAAACTATCCGAGTAACGTTTCTGCGCATGTGCAATACATGTAAACATCATCAATGTGCAGCGAAACGCAAAACATTTGTGGTGTAACTATCACGGACTGTTCGTTAACTCTCCTGTGGTAATTATTGTGAAGAGTTGCTTAACATTTCTTTCAATGCATTAAAATATTTCGTTTGCTTAAATCACTGTCACGGATTATGTCGCACTGTAGTTACGTGATTTGCACGTGCTATTAAAACATGCCTCAAACCCTGTTTGCCTCGTGTTAATTTGCAACAAATAACTTAGCTCTTTCGCTCGGCCATTATGAGCAAAAGGAGCAGTTATTTGTCACAAATTAACACGAGGCAAACATACGCTGTAACGTCACCCGGATACCTTTTAACGCCCGGAAAAATGTAAACGCTACAACGGTGTCTTTCGAAGCGTCGATACTAGGACCTAGTACTATCGGGCGTAAACACGCTGAACTTCGTTGACAGTAATACGGTCTGCCAGAAGTGACGGCCTTCATGCAAAGGCTTGCTACGCTTCTACAGAAAGGTCATTGAACTGGTTTCTGAACTGGTCACTGACCCACGCGTTGGGTTGGTTGTGCTGCATATCATACGTCTAGCGACGTCAGTGAGGAGTGAATCCGCTCTCCAAACCGCGATTGCCTAGGATAGTGGCTTTGACGATTCACCTTGCCAACCGTTCGATTGATAACCGCGTAACTCAAGTAACGGGTAAATGAATCAAAGCCGGCCGAGGTGTTCTAGATTACTATAATTATAAGCAAAATGTTTAGTGGGAACCTGATTTGGTCGGCTGGCGCATACAATTCACAATGCACTGCTTCGTGTGTGGATTTTATCACTTTGTCTATTTTCTTTACAGGACACTCTGTAACATGCATACAATCGTGTATTCAGCGTTACACTGCACCAAGGCCGTAATTATTCAGATAACATTTCAACACACAGTTCGGATTGTGAAATGGCCCGTAAATAGGGCATAGCCTATTGTGTTGTTTGGCGGTATCCTTTGAATGTATGGTCTTTGAACATATATGTCTGTTGAATGTCTGAGAGGATTGTCTGAGAGTTCCAGTTCCAGTTATTTGTCTAGCTCTGAGTATTCACATCCGACTTGTTTGCATGCCCTGCGTAGATCCTTTGTTGCGTCAAGCGTGGTTGTGTATACACAATGGCCAAATGTGTGTCTAGGATCGTTTTACGTTTCAAGTTGTACGTGTTAAACACTGTGATCAAAGCACCCCCATCGCGACACTTGTGGTCGGTCACAACGATGCCGTGTCTGTCTCTATCTCTTCTGTACTATGCTCTGTGCATTTTGCAATAACTCGTTGTCAAAAATATCCCACTGCAATCATGTTTGGGCAATCGCAATGATGTACGTTACAGTCGTGATCTCTAAGGAATAGGTTAGCCGTGGAAATTGCAACCAATGCTAGTACTGTTCTGGTAGAAGAGATTGTGGGGTGGACAAGGTCACTGGCTGCTAATGTTAAAAGTGTGAAGGTAGTGGCAAATTTGTACTTTGTACTTTGTAAAGAGTCTCTTAGAAGGAACCAAAACAAGCAAACATTGCCTTCTGTTTCCTTTTAACGACTAGCCACATTTTTTAAAGTTTTAAAGCGCTGTTGATGTGGAGCCTCATGCGATAGAAAGTATCAAGACCAACTACACGATATATATTTTAACAGAACAAAACATGTTTAATTTCAATGGTACAATGTAAAGAGAAAGAAGTCGAATACTGGTCTATGGCGGAGATCCTTTGGCATATAGTTCATACATCTGTTTGGGCTTGATGTAGTGCAGAGTTAATGTCCCTGGATTAATCTAAAAAACACGATACAAATATATAAGCATGCATATATATATATATATATATATATATATATATATATATATATATATATATATATGTGTGTGTGTGTGTGTGTGTGTGTGTGTTTGTGTGTGTGTGAGTGCGTGCGTGCGTGCGTGCGTGTGTGTGTGTATGTGAGTGTGTGTGTGCATGTGCGAGTGTGTGCGTGCGTGAGTGTGTTTGTGTGTGTGTGATTGTGTGTGTATGTGCGTGTGCGTGTGTGCATGCGTGAGTGTGTTTGTGTGCGTGAGTGTGTTTGTGTGTGTATGTGCGTGTGTGTGCGTGCGTGAGTGTGTTTGTGTGTGTATGTGTGTGCGTGTGGTGTGTATGTGAGTGTGTTTCTGTGTGTTTGTGCATGCGTGAGTGTGTGTGTGTGTGTGTTTGTGTGTGTTATTGTACATTAAAATCAGTTGATATGTTGTGATCAGGATGTTTGTGCGTGTGTGTGCGTGTGTGCGTGCTTGTATGCGTGCATGCGTGTGTGCGTGTGTGGTGTATACATGCATGCATGCATCTATACGCGCGATAGGTATGTATACCTTTCGTATGAGTGTGTGTCTAAAAATGTGTCTATGTACGTGTACACTTGTGCATATGCCAATGTGCGTGTGATGTGTGCGCGCATACTTGTTTGTGAACTGGTCACGTGTGTTTGTGTGTGCGTACGTGCATAGTGCGTACGTGCGTGCATATTATACTCACATGTTTGCTGGTGTCCTTTACGCCATACGGGTTTAGTCTGTACGACATGATAGCTTTCACTGCCAGTTTCTCCATGCAGACTCCCATCTTCACGTCTTCATCTCCGTTCTCGAACGAACATTTCTCTTTCCCGCTTTCACTAAACAACCTCCTCATCGCCTCCTTGCCCAGGACGTACCCGGCACCTCCACTGGGGTAACCCTGTCAATGCCAAGTCATCAGCTATAACACACGCTCACCACAACGCACGGGTTCTGTCAAAGATTACATGGCGAGATTGGAAGAGAACACCCGAGAGCAGGATCAGAGAGCCGATATTTAGAGGTTGCACTTGAGACAGGAAATAACAGCCGAGATTGCGAGAAAACATTTGAGATATGAAAAAGCTGATGTGGCGAGAACGTAATGAGATTGAGAGAGAACAACAGAGAGATTAGCGGAGATTAGGAAATGATAGTCGAGAATACGAGACAACAGCTAGCCGTGATTAAGACGGAAGAGTCGAGGTTAGGAAAGAACAATAGACATTGATTTGGGCGAAGACAACAGTGATACAGAAGTAGAGATTGTGAGGGGACACCTTGAGAGTTGAACAGAGAAAGAACCGACGGGAAGAATAATAATAATTATATATAAATATGCACAAACGTTTCAGTCATTATCAAATAGATGACAACATTATTAAAATATATATTATATAAATATAATAATAACAGATAATGATAATATATTATATTATATTTTTGATGACTATATTTACATAATGATATTCTAATAATCATGTACCTGATAACGACAAAATCGTTTCTGCATGTTTATATATAATAATTATAATTATTATTACTAATCTCGTCTGTTCTATCTCTCCAAATCTGAAGGTGTGCGCTCACAATCTCAGATTTCTGTATATATATATATATATATATATATATACAGTACTGTATATATATATATATATATATATATATATATATATATATATATATATATATATATATATATATATATATGTATATATATATACATATATATATATATATATATATATATTATAAGTGAAACACAGTGTATGATGTATACAAAACATATACATGATAATAATTAAGCACAAATTATTAATTTATTGTGGTGCTGCCGATGTTGCGCTTCAAAAGGTGTTTTAAAGGGATTCTTTGGGACCCAAAAGGGATTCTTTTGTGTCCCAAGTTATAATTTGGGTCACAAATGGGTTTTTTGATAACTTTAAACTCTTTGTAATGTACACAATCCTGTTAATGTAATTATTTCATGCAATTTTATGCCTTTATTTCATTAGAATTAGGTTTTTATTAATCACCAATAACCATGCCATATATGAAAACACAGGCGGATGGACCCGACACTAGAAACTCCGGGTAGGCGTACATATTTAGGACACAAAATGGATTCTTCGTCATACATTATCAGGGTTACTAGTGCTTAATAAAATACAATTCTATCTAAATTAAGGCATCTGGTTGCATGAATAAAATGAAGTTACACACATTCTGTATATTACAAAGAGTTTTTATATTTTCAAAGAATCCCTTTTCATTATAAATCTGAACACGAAAGGGATTTTTTTCGCAACGAATCCCGTTGGAGGTCAAGCGGCAAGGGATAGAGCAGAAACCAGGGACTTTTTTCACTGTATCGGCTGCGAGATAATGACAGACATATCATTCTTTATAGAGGAACATAACACTCGAGTGACAGAATGTGTTAGTATGAGACAGTAGTAGAAGAACAGCGCAATGAATGCTTTGGAATATAACATCTAGGAATAGGAAAGTGAGTTGAGACTAGGAGAGAATAGATAGCATTGAGAGAAGGGGGAGAGAGAGAGAGAGAGAGAGAGAGAGAGAGAGAGAGAGAGAGAGAGAGAGAGAGAGACAGATAGAGACAGATAGAGACAGACAGACAGACAGACATACATACATACAGACAGACAGACAGACAGACAGACAGACAGACAGACAGATAAATATAGATATAGAGAGAAAAAACAGTCAAAATTGCGTGAAAACAGCCGATGTTGAGAAACATCAGATTAGAAGCGAACAGCAGCGATATATTGAACGATAACAGCCTATAACGCAAGAGAGCGATTAGCCGAAACCGAGAGAGAACGAAAGAGATTGAGGTAAAATAGCCGTGATTGGGAGAAAACAATCGAATATTTAGCGATATTAACAGACTTGAGCGAGAACATAACGTGATCAAGAGAAAACAGTTGCGAGTCAGAGAGTAAACCAACGATTGGGTGAGAACCATGACCAACCCCACCGCTGGCGACAGGGAATCACGAGGAGAATAACATGACGGTAGGAACGAATAACATTTGTGACATACCTGCTTTGCATATTTATACCATTGGTAACCAAAATAAACTGGTTTATTGGTATCATATTGGTTCAGGAAACGGCGCATGTTGTCCATATATGCATACGTATCATCGTCCGCTTTAAAGAACCAGTCCGTGTCGTTCATGTGATTGTCGAATATGTATTTAAATGTCTTGTAAGTCTTCATTGGTAAATAGTCACGTCCGTGTGGCACTGTGATATTGATGGTCGTGAAATTGTTGTCTTTGTAATCGCTAGCAAAGAGAAGAGTGGTACAGTTGTGGCCCCAAGTGTTCCGTACGTGAATTGCCCTCGTCCAGAGGAACTCGGGTGCTGTCATAATCCAACAGAGGACGCGAATCTTCCGGTAATCTGAAATGGCATGAAGTCTTTAATAATAATGTGATAGTAAAATTGTTGTCTTCTTGTTTAAGCCGTTATATCGAAAGAATGATGTCAGACATACCAGTGACAACATTTCAGTTATCTGAAATGACATGAAGTCTTCAATAATAATGTGATACTAAGGTGTGTGTCTTTTTATTTAAAACGTTATATCGAAAACGTAATGTCAGTTATATCGGAGGCAACATTTCTATTATCTGAAATGGCAAGAAGTCTGCAATGATAATGTGTCGTTAAGGTGTGCGGTTTTTTTTTATAAACTAAGTTATATCGAAGGAGTAATGACAAAACAGATCCAACACAACAGTCACTATTACGATATTATAATGTATCCCCCACACTACACATTATATGTGGGGAACTACAGTGAAATATCGCGAGACCTGAAACCAAAGCGAGTTTGTTGCAAAAAATGGTTCCTGTGTTTATATTGACTGAAATGACTACTGTGTGTATATTAAGTAGAACATTCTAACACACTACTACAAACGGTCATATTATATATTCAATTCATTTCATTGTCTTAAGAAGGATATTCATCATACAACCCATGATCTCGTGTACAAGAAATGAAATGTAATATATATTAGACGTGTTTTTCTTTTTTAAATTTAAGATCACCAAAAAGGAAATCTGAAATGCAGCATGCATAAAATACACAAAGAGGCCTCTTCTTTCGCTCATCACCGTCCACCACAATAGTCTGTCTCTTATGGCGTAGGCCGGAATCCCCTGAGAATCGTTTGCGAACAAAGATATTGTACATTAATGCATTTATGACTAACCATCAAAACATCGAGAAAATGGCAGCCATTTTACAAAATGGCCGACAAATTAAGTGTTCTCATATATTAGTAACTCTGTCACCTGGTATATATTATCCGTTCACACGCCCTTTAATTATTGTCCATTTTGCCTTCGATCACAAGACACACATACCAGAAAGTGGATGCCTGTGGATATTTGAGTCCCTGCAGATAAACATCGTCTGTTTGACTAGTGGCGCGTTGTTATTATCCACGTGAAAAGGGTCGACAATAGCAACTAATCGCTAATATAGGCAAATAGAGTACTTCGTTGTATGTGGGCTCAACATCGAACCAGTTGTCTGTGTTAGGAAATTCTGAGCAATTTTTTTACATTCACATAAGCATGAAGCAGCATGTTGATGATGTTTGCAAGACGTTTGACAACTAACTTGGAAATATCGTCCCCATCAGAGCCGATGTCATTAATCCTGTTTGCCACTCCGTAGTAATTGGGCTGGCTGTTTAAACGGTCTTGGGAACAATGCTCACGAATGTTGAGTTGTTCTCACGGGTGTAATTTGACTATCATTAATTCTTGTTTAGAATGTCTTACTGAGCGATCCAGCGCACGCTTCATTAATATATAATAAGTTATTTATAATGTCCAAAGGAATTATGTTTGCTATCAGAGCTAGACATATAAACATATCATATTACGTCAATGGTATCACACATTACTACATCACAGATGGTACGTCTACGTCTATGTCTAAGCAGCAGAGTCAATCAGTCTGGATTTTGATGATGATGGCATTCGTGGTGTAACGAGACATTATAAACCAAACAAGGATTGTGAAACAATTTGGATAGGATTATGCGTCTGTGTGTGCGCACGCGCACACACAGACACACACACAGACACACACACACACACACACACACACACACACACAGACACATACACACGCACGGACGCGCGCGTGCACAAACACACGAAGCACAGTTACAGATCTCTGCAAGCAAGCCAGTTACAACTGTAAACTCAGAGGAGAAGAATTGGTGACAAATAATTTAATGTATGGTTTTTGAATCAAATACAAATTGATGCATTCAATAATTTCAAAATGTCTCCTTGGAAATGTCAACTCGATTACATAAGCCAACTAGTCAAGTACGATTAGTTGGCTTTTTGAACCAATGTAATCGAGTACAAGTACGATTAATTGGCTTTTTGAACCAATGTAATCGAGTACCAGTACGATTAGTTGGCTTTTTGAACCAATGTAATCGAGCACAAGTACGATTAATTAGCTTTATGGACCAATGTAATCGAGCACAAGTACGATTAATTGGCTTTTTGGACCAATGTAATCGTGTACAAGTACGATTAATTGGCTTTTTGGACCAATGTAATCGAGTACAAGTACGATTAATTGGCTTTTTGAACCAATGTAATCGAGTACAAGTACGATTAGTTGGCTTTTTGGACCAATGTAATCGTGTACAAGTACGATTAATTGGCTTTTTGGACCAATGTAATCGAGTACAAGTACGATTAGTTGGCTTTTTGAACCAATGTAATGGAGTACAAGTACGATTAATTAGCTTTATGGACCAATGTAATCGAGCACAAGTACGATTAATTGGCTTTTTGGACCAATGTAATCGTGTACAAGTACGATTAATTGGCTTTTTGAACCAATGTAATCGAGTACAAGTACGATTAATTGGCTTTTTGAACCAATGTAATCGTGTACAAGTACGATTAATTGGCTTTTTGAACCAATGTAATCGTGTACAAGTACGATTAATTGGCTTTTTGGACCAATGTAATCGAGTACAAGTACGATTAATTGGCTTTTTGAACCAATGTAATCGAGTACAAGTACGATTAATTGGCTTTTTGGACCAATGTAATCGAGTACAAGTACAATTAATTGGTTTTTTGGACCAATGTAATCGAATATAAGTACAATTAATTGGTTTTTTTGATCCAATGTAATCAAATATAAATACGAATAATTGGCTTTTTGGACCAATGTAATCGAGTACAAGTACGATTACTCAGAAAATACGAGTATGATAACTACGAGTACGGCTACATCGTACGATTAACCGATCTCTGGTATATTTATAAGGCGCTCGCTCCATGGTTTTGCGCCGGAGTACGTAGCATATCTCCTATATGCACCAATTCGCAACCCCCGTCCTCGGCAGCTTCACGAGATGCTCCGTCTCTGTTACTGTCTAAACGTCATCTAAAGAGATATATAATATATATATATATATATATATATATATATATATATATATATATAATTATATATATATAATACAAATTATATATATATATATATATATATATATATATATATATATATATATAAATATATATATATATATATATATATATATATATATACATATAATTATATATATATATATATATATATATATATATATATATATAATACAAATTATATATATATATATATAATTATATATATATAATACAAATTAGATATATATATATATATATATATATATATATATATATATATATATATATATATATACGTGAGTGAGTGAGTGAGTGAGTGAGTGAGTGAGTGAGTGAGTGAGTGAGTGAGTGAGTGAGTGAGTGAGTGAGCGCACTGATTAACGTTTAATAAAATGATTGCGCGATTAAAGAACCATAAACAATATTGTTATTAGGAATATTCACAATCGAACAAGCCAATATAATGTATCAGCACGTACGCGTGACGTAGCATGACATCTCGACTTCAACTACAAACTACATAGAAGACTCATTTGGCCATCCAATCTATCCAGTCAAAAAATGTGCCGATGCACATTCTCGCTGTCAATCCACGAGCCACATTCCTTGTCACCTGCAGGAGTTATTTATAAAACAGGGCTCGCTTAACAGCATTTACAAAGGCAGCTGCCGTGTAGGCCATTACAGAGCCGTCGTGGGTGCATAAATAAACCTGTGCTAAAGTTACATTGTAAATAACCGCGGATCAGTTGTCAAAGTGGAATACAGAAGATTTTAACTACCTACAGGTGTTTCTTTTTAATTCTTTTTTTATTGAGTCTACCGGTGGCAAAGAATGCTGTAAAAGGACAACGACGTAGGCAAGGCCCTTTAAACTTTTACACGTTTATTGTCAAGTGTTGCAATGTTTCTATTCATACAATTTGAGCATATATATAATATTTATATCTATGGTGTGATTGGTGATGGGCAGGACAGTTCTTGTGCGTGCACGACACGAAAACGTCACGTGAAATTTCAATGTAACTTGGTAACAAAAGGTTCATGTCTATGTAAGGAAAGACCGCTTACCTGTCGTTTGAAAGGTTGGTGGTAAGAGATCGTGATTAAAAGCACATAAATGCACAATCATTAAACAAGGAACACTCTTAATGCCTGTACTTACTGGACTATGTTACGAACACAAAATAGACACTGAATGTTCATTGTATAATGACTTGCCCAGACAATGCAGATTTTACACCCCTGCACAATTTTCAACAAACTTTAGCGGTACTGATCGGGCAAACAATCTGAGTGTTATACACTTCAATGCCCGGAGTCTAAAAGCCAACTTAAATAAGATTAAGGACACTGTCCGAGACCTAGAGTATAAATTCCATATTACTGCAAGTTCGGAAACTTGGTTTAAAGAAAACAATTGGGATGGAAATGAAGTAATTCATTTTGATGACGCATTTTTTGTTTTGTACTGCAACTCCAGAAACAACAAAACAGGCGGTGGTGTTGCCATATTTGTATGCAAATCTCTACTTGGAAATTGTCAATTTCCTAATATATGCCTACGGAACATATCATATACGATTAATGTTTCGAAAGTGTTTTTATTGAACTACAGATGAGTAAACATTCAAAAATCAATGTCGGTTGATATATATATATATATATATATATATATATATATATATATATATATATATATATATATAAAGTACCGAATATATATATACATATATATATAAAGTACCGAATACCAGCATTAGCAAATTTAATATAAAAAAATCACTCCCATACCCACCCGCCCCTTAATAATTTTGAATATTTTTGAAGCGTCACTGGTTAGGAAGGCATTCAAAGTGAAGAAACAACTGAACCATGTCCATCACGGTGAAGGGACAACTCAACCGTGTCCAGTGAGCACAATAAGTGACTAGCATCCACTGACGTGATGCCCTGCTATGATATGCCTGTTACTCAACCGTGACGAACCAGCCCTAGGCATCCACTCGGTCCGCCGCCGCAGTAAGACACGGGACAATAATTAATAATGGTCGCATGAACGCGTCTGTATTTGTCGCAATTGGATCGTGACGCGCCATGCGGGTAGGAGTGCCATGGAATGTCGTTTGATTGGCAATGCAGCGTCATACAAACACGACAACTTGCTACATGTACTTGCACAAAATTGTCTGTCAAATTAAAATCAACGTATATTCACAAACACGTCTGTTTTTCTTCTTCTTATGATTAGCTCATCACTCTATGTTAGCCACATGTTTATGACTAGAGTATTATCGAGCTTGGTTTTCAGAGTTGTCCTTCTCTAGAATTAGTGAGTCCACTACAAGGTTACACATGTACCCTCTGTGTGGGATCTTTTATTTCCCCTGGCATAGACACCAGATAGAAGGGACCACCGGCTTTTAGTGTCTCTTCCGAAAGACACAGGCATGTGAGGTGAACGAAATTGCCTAAGTTTCGAAACGGCGGTAGGTGGGATTGAACCACCGTCCCCTCGATTGACAGTCAGGCGCTCTACCGCGCGACCACCACTCCTGTTAAGCGATATAAATACCCAATGCCCATAAGTTACAAAACACGGTGCTATGTAGCCCTTACATTGCGCTAGCACGTTACTAATAATAATTTATATTGCGCCTAACTCCTTGGAAATCAAACTAAGAGGTACATCAGGACAAAAAGGTTGACCAGTCTCAAAAAGAGGTGCCCCTTGGCAATATTCCAACTGTCAACAGTTGGGTCAAGCAGTTGTTAAATGCAAAGTTGTAAAGTTTAGTCTTTGATTGACGGCAGAATGTTGTAATAATTTCAATTGATCTAAAGCTAAGATGGAGCATAATTATTATCCCAAAGTGGTAAAATGGAAAGGTTCCTACAGTACATCTTGTTGTGGTACAAGACAAGGGCGCGTTCTCTCACCGTATCTGTTGATCATTAGTATTAACCAACTTTTACTAGTCTTGAATAACTGTGATGCAGGCGTCAAAATCGGTGGTACACTGCACAATTATATGGAGAACCAAAGTTGTGGTTTGGTGACAAATGTCTATATAATGGAGAATTGCTTAATATACTTGGTAATGTATTTGCCTTGTCACCGATATACTAACAAAATGCAGATAGACATATTCATGTTATGGGCGTGTTAATGCAGGTATGTTTGCCCAGGAGCCAGTCCTGGTGATTAAGCATATCTTTTGTAAATGCAAATGTAAAGGCATGAGCAGCAACGCCATCCAAATGCGTCGACTTCAATATGTATAGGATAGATTAATTAAACAAAAGTCTTGGATTAAGTAAACTATCACACAATACGTTTCTTAAAGCAGTAAACACTGATAATATTTTCATGGTATAGCGGTACATGGGACTCTGCTGGATAGGGTGGTATCTATCGGCGAGTCCCCACTAAGCGAGCTTTTAAATTTCAATACATATCCAAAAATATATATCTGCCAAACAATGATGATCATGTTGCCTCAATTAGACACCTTCTATTTACCGATAATTTTACCAAGCGCCATATTTACATGAATATATTTTAAAACATCTCTTAACCACTGCACTCTGATATATTACGTGTCTACGTTCAACTGATATACACAATATACACCGAGCTTTACTTATTACATCATGCCACTGAATGCATTGTTGCTATCTATTTTATTACATATTTTATTCTTCGCCTTGTGTTTTTATATGTGAATGTATATATGAATATGTATGTATACTTTTTTCGGTAACGGAGGCTGAATAAATTAATAATAATAATAATAATCAAGCTTAGTGGCGCGGTGTAAAGGCACAATGACAACGTCGTGGGAAATACAAAGGAAATGTCGTGATCCATCCTGTCAACAGCGACAGAGTGACACTGCAATTGTTGTCACTTTACTGCCTTTTGTATTCAAGTCTACGATCTTTGTGAACCCGTGGGAGAGTATTCTTTTTTATCCTTTCTCATCCTTTGAGTGGACAATATCATGTGCTAACTTCTACGTAGAGGAACATTCACAGTGCTGATCGCAGTTTGAGGTTTAATACAACTGGGTTTTTCAAGAGTTTTTGTACCCAACTTTTTACTGCCGTGTCGAAACGCGTGGGGAGTTTTTGACGAGGCCCCTGAGTCAGACATCAACAGACCGATGGCTGAGTGATAAAAGGAGTGACAAGAGATGCTTGTCATGCTGCTCCTGATGAGACGATTGTTGCCTGAGGTCTCAGGTGTCCACGAGGCCAACCATTATGCCGTACACAAAGGAGGCGTATTTGACAGTCGTACTGTCAATAATGACCTGGCCGCCCACAAATAGCTGTAATCATTCACGCGTGACATGGCCCATGGGGATGACCGGCGTTGTTACTAGGTGACGGGGTCTCACACGCCAGAGATGTACTCTTGTGTCGGGGGGGGGGGGGGGGGGGAGGGGGGGAGGGGGGAGGGGGTCCAGTCCTTTGAAGCAATGTGAGATCACTGGTGCAGGGAACCGTTTGAGGCTTCTACACATGAAAGCACTTGTTCGGTTGGCCCAGACAGTGGTAATCTGAATCTATTATTGAGTATACATTAAATGAAACTGTATACATCCAGACTGTGACACACTAGCAAATCACGCAATATTACACACTGTGTATTGTTTACCACAGTAATACATAAACGCTGGGTAATGTCATTTCATACAGGCTGATATCAGTGGTCGCGCGGTAGAGCGCTGGACTGCCAATCGAGGGGACGGTGGTTCAATCCCACATGCCGCCGTAACTTAGGAAATTTCGTAATCCCACATTTGCCAGTGTCTTTCGGAAGAGACGCTAAAAGCCGGTGGTCCCTTCTATCTGGTGTTTATGCCAGGGGAAGTAAAATATCCCACGCAGTGGGTAAATGTGTAACTTGTAGTGGACTCACTAATTCTAGAGAAGAACAACTCTAAAAACCAATAACAATATTGGTCAGCAAGTTGACCGAGGTCCATTTAATGGAAG
>OZ024856.1:10543381-10555881 GCA_964017155.1 Oasisia sp. SBJ-2009 | reverse complement strand
CCGCCGGGGATTACAGCCACGTGAGAGCGTTCTGTTCTTCTAAGAGCAGTAAGATGTATAATGCACTAGTTTGTCCTGCTGATACAGCTGTTTAATATTTAGACACTAAAACCCCCAAGTAAAACTTTGTTAGTAGTGCTTATAAAAATCGTATTATAAGATGCTGAAAATAAACGTAACAATAGATACAAATATACTATATAAATAAATGTAACTGAGACTTTAATATAATAAAACCGATTTAAAAAATAAAAGGATACAAATAGCATATAAAATATGGTGTGCCGGTGGTAATAAAAAAAAAAAATTAAATAACTCTCCCGATATCTTTATTAAAAATATGTACACATGGCATCTATGGATGCCCACCTGTATTAACAGCTACTCTATTGAACGATATCAGTATGTTTGTAATATTATTAGCTGTTATATATGTGGAAGATGATTAACTAAAATTATAATTATAATGTAACGCCTATTTAATGCATTTTGTGATCTTAATAATGTCCCATCATATGTGTATATGTGCACGCACATCTGTGTGTGTGTGTGTGTGTGTGTGTGTGTGTGTGTGTGTGTGTGTGTGTGTGGTGTGTGTGTGAGTGAGTGAGTGTGTGTGAGAGTGTATATATATATATATATATATATATATATATATATATATATATATATATATATATATCCGCTGCCAGCCGATGACTTGCCAAGAGTTGTGAGTACGCGTTTCGATGTGTTTGAACCTGCGTCACTCTCGGATATGAAAAAATAGCACTCGCATCTGCCACAAAATCGTGTGAACTAGACCCACTGCCGACACCACTAGTGAAACACCACATCGACGCTCTTTCTCATTTGTTGGCCCGGACCATCAACGCCTCGCTATCATCAACCGTATTTCCTGCACCCATGAAACACGCTGTCGTTGTACCATCTTTGAAGAAGGGCGGATCTGACGCCAGCATGCTAACGAATTACCGGCCAATATCCAACATCACGTTTGTGGCGAAGATAACTGAACGTTTAGTTGCACAACAGTTACAACACTTTATGGAGGAGAACCGAATATATGGCATATACCAAAGTGCATATCGTGCGCATCATAGTGCGGAAACCGCACTCGTGCGCATACACAACGACATCGCCCAATCGATTGACAGTCGCCGGAGTGTGCATCTCGTGCTACTCGATCTAAGTGCGGCCTTCGACACCATCAACCACAACACACTGCTGCGACGTTTGTCTGGATACGGACTATCTGGAAACGTCCTCGCCTGGCTGACATCTTACCTGTGTAATCCAACATGTGTCGTACGCGTAAAGAGTGGCGTGTCGGAAGTAGAGACCATAACCACAGGAGTGCCACAAGGGACTGTCCTTGGACCACTGCTATTCAATGCATACATCGCACCACCGACAACAGTTTTACAGAAGCACAACATTCACCATCACCTATACGCAGACGACACTCAACTCTACATCACTTTCCCACCAACCGACCACACACAAACCCTCGCGCGTATGGAAGCCTGCGTACAAGATGCGAAAGCATGGCTCTGTGACAATGGACTTGTGATGAATGACAACAAATCTCAAGCCATTGTCATCCGTTCGTCAAGTCTACGTACGCCTACATCGTTAACCCGCGTCAACATATGTGGCCAGCTCGTTGACACTTCCCCAGTTATACGGGACCTAGGATTTACCATTGACAGTAACCTAACCATGACGTCACAAGTTGCCAGCGTTTGTCGTTCTGCCTACTACCATCTGTCGCGAATTGCAAAAATACGAGACTCGGTTAGCACCACTGTATGTAAGAGTCTCATACTCGGACTGGTGACATCGTAGGTAAATTAATAAATAGATATAGTTAAGCTAAAATATAATGTTCACGGGTGTGTACATATACGTAAATAGGTAAATAAATAAATAAATAAATAAATATAGTTAAGCTAAAATATAATGTTCGTTGTGTAAAACTGGTTATGTGGAAAATAAAAATGTTTTTAACTGTTTCTTAAATTGTACTAGATTGCCGTTGTCGCGCATATTCCTAGGGAGTTTGTTCCACAGAGTGGATCCTGCACAGACAAATGCACGCCGGCCGAAACGTTCTAAATTCACTTTTGGCACTTCGAGGAGTCGTATACGGAAATATGCTGTCACGACACCGGGCTGCATATGGGTGTTTATGCTGGCAACAACACTTGATGAATGATGATAGGCCAGATGGATTATACTAAGCTACGCTAATCTTGACACGTGATTTCTAACAAAACATCAGTCACTTTGTTCAGCGTAAGCAGACGGAGTGGCCTTGCAATTTTGGTTCCCTCCCATTCCTCCCATTATAGGGCCTGTAAGTCTCGCGCGCGAAAACGAGGCTGGGAACAATTGGGGGCAGGAAGTCCATATTCTCCATGTTAACCTATAGGACTTCGTTTTGTTTTTGGTTGTAATAATCGAACTGTTCCAGTCTAACTATTTCAGTTACACTGTCCGAACGATTATTACAAGCAGAAGCAGTGGAACACTTTGCCGGTGACAATGCTCACGGAAATCATGAATTTTAATCGATTATTATGATGGTTGCCATGACACTTGTGTATTTGTGTTTGGCGATATTGACTAATAATGAAAAGTGCCATTTTTCGCGCAGTAGAACCTGTTTGGGGCAAACGTATACATGTGTTATGATTATGTGCATTTAGACAATTTGTCATATATAAGTGCTTATCGAAACCACAACGTACAGCTATGTAAAATGCAAAACCCGTAAAAAAAACATACGGCTTAAATTTGTGGGGAGTGTCTATTATTTGCACTACATCAATTGCTATGTCTATGATAGTGTGGTAAACTCAATATTAAATCGGACATTTAAGATAAGAAAGGTATAACACAATATATTTATGTCCTGATTTTCCTAATATTCAGCAGTCGGAAGTTACAAATGTCATCCATCGAATATTATTCTAATGACCAGTCCCCAAATCAGCTCCAATCACGCAGAGTCTCGCCATGTACCGTGACCCACTTACATAGCATTAGGGAAGCAGGGTAGAGTGTACATCGTTGGTGGAAGAGGAGTTGCTAGGATATCTCAATGGTTTCCCCATTTTCTTCATTCAGGTGGACAATGTGTTCACGGGTTTTTATGCCGGGCCAGTTCGCTTCTTTTCCACCGACGTAATTGCCCTGCCTCAAAGTTTGTAGGGCGAATTGACCCCAAATAACTATCTGGCTAGTATGGATTAGAGTTTGTGTGAATGAAGGGTGTGATTGATTAGAACGGTACAATATAGAGCATATGGAACATATGTCATTATTACTGCATTAATAACATGGTTTTGTATCGCAATAGCGATACTGCTAATGTTCTATATATGTCGAAATGTGGGCTCAGTCGACTGAGGTACAGTGGCCAGGTGCATGACACACACCCAAGTCCAAATCACACCCAGGTTAAGGCGGGTTTACACTAGGCAATGCCGCTGCTTCCAACATGAGGCACGGTTGCTTGCAACCAGATCGCCTAGTGTAAACATAAAATCGCATGCAGCGGCGTCTCATGAGACCGCTGCTTGCAACGGTCTCTTGGATAGGGAAAGTTTTATTCCGTGCAACATTATCTCTTGGTTGCATGGCATTATCCATTGCGTTGCAGTTAATGGAGTTACATAAAGCATGGCATATATGCAGGCAATGATGTGTGTAGACTGAAACCAATGGCGGACAATAATTATGGATTACACTATATGACCTGCATCAGCTTCATGTGAAAGAGTTGGTGTGACAAGTTGCCACCTCCACATGTGGACAAGTCTCCTTGTTTCAGTAGCATCTCATCTTACAAGTCAAGTTATATAATACCATTTGATGCACATAAAGTGTATTATGAATATCAGTATAGCACATCATTTGCAGCCTACTGAACATTATTGTCAATTTAGCATGTTTTTATGCTCACATACACACTCATTGGTAATGTATATTTCACAATATAATGATTGTGGACTCATGATTTCAGAATAAAACATTTATTTATTAAAGTACTCATTTGTCATTTCATATGTCATCTTCTTTCAATATTTTCAAGTAATGTGTGCGGTTAGTTTAATAAAAAATGCATTTGTGTATCGTTGTGTACTATTTATTTAATGTTGTTGGCCCACAAAGATCTCATAACATTGCCTCTACCACTAATGTATTTGTAATCAGTGTAATGCAATCACATCATATACAAAAATAAGCTAACTTTATGAGATTCCATTAGATTGGTTTGAATCTTTTTAATCACTGGTTAAAAGTGATTTGTACTCAGGTCTATGAAAATGAATCCGCGTCTTGCATAAATCGATTCCCAATCCCCCGATGCTACGCCCCAAATTGCTATGTAAGAGTGGCGCCACACGGTGGGCTGGAGACAAATTAAAGTATCGTCGCAAGTATCGTCGCTGCCCGTGTTGCGTAGTGTAAACGTGCAAGAGGTGTTGGATGCAGCCACATTGCAAGCAACATCGTTCGGCCTTTGACCTTCTCAATCTACTTGTTGCTTGCATAGTGTAAACCGGCCGTTAGGGTAAATAACACCTAGGTGACACCTAGCCAGTAGGAGCGGGTGCATGACACACACCCAGCTCACCTCACAAGTTAGGCCGAATTTTCTGGGGCAACTCGAAGCAGCCCCTACTGCAGCTGGGTGACTCACAGCGCGTTGTATCAATGGCGGCAGTGGCTTACTGCTTGTATAAATTCTACGACTGTCCTCATAATCATGGACATAAGGGTGTTTAATTACATGTCAGTCTGTCAATGTTGAATGCTTATTACTAAATATTGACAAATTAAATTGCTATTATTAAATGATTTGTTAATTTGCATTTATTACCACTGGATATGTGATTGCACACAGTTCATAGTGACAGTATGTATATCTTCATCACTAGGGACATTATGGGCTTACTTCTACTGACTACTGCTTATTGTAAAATATTGACTAATTAATTAAATTATTATTAAATTATTTATTAATTAATATTTGTAACTTTATATTAATGTAGTTACGCACATTGCATAATAATAGTGTAATTATCTTCATAATCATGGACATTATGCTCTTTAATTTTTGTGTCGGCCTGTATATGAAGATTGAGTTATTTATTAATGTATTAATATTACATAACTATTAAATTATATCTCTTACCACAATTAAAGTTTTTTTTAAACTAATTGTAAGTTTACATGAACATATATTCCTGGACATTGTGGCATTTTACAAAAACCGTTTCTATCTGTCGAGGTTACCCGCTAATTATCACCTATTAACTAATTTATTTATTTATTATTACATGACTAGTTAATATATGTTTATTCTCATAATAAATGTGGTTATGCACATTGCATAATGTGTATAAATATCTTCTTATTCATGAACTCTGCTGGTCTTAATTAGAATGTGTTGGTTTGTCAACTTGGTGCACAACTTAGATAATATTAACTAATTAACTGAATTAATTAGTATGAATAAAATAATATTGCAAGTTTATTACTCCATTCAATGCATTTCAAAATACTGCAAATAGTATTTTAATAGTTATATAAATAACAACGTTATGCCATTTTATATTCAATTTTATTCAACTATTTATCACTAGAAAACAAAAATAGCTAATTGTCAGTTTTTCTTTAGGTCCTCCACACTCCGCAACGTCGTCAATAGAGCGTTGACCTCTGCCGTCACAGTATTCCATCCCTTTTCTGTCCTTGTTCGACAAGGTTGATTTGAATCAGCCTTGTAACAGTTCTTATATTTGGCCGTATGCCTGTATTAAGGCCATACTCTAGATAGAAAGGTTGTCCTTATAATTTCGCTGTTGTCTCATGCTTCACCAGGAGAACTCTCAGAGATGAAATGAATTCTGGGAAGATTTGTTCTCAAAACGCAGCAATTCGCGTATCGGTTACTCGTGCCGGAATCTCCTAGTTGGGCGGCATCTACCGGCCACAGGAGACCGCATGCGGCTCAGATAGAGTACTGTTATGCTATAATAATAATAATTTTTCAATATAGCTCTCGGGGCAATGGCATTTAAATGTCATAATAGATATCTCCTGGCGTGTTGGATATAATAATTTATAATATGTATTTCTAATTATTGACCATGGTAAAATAAATGTCATTCATTTATTCGTTCGTTCGTTCGTTCGTTCGTTCGTTCGTTCGTTCGTTCGTTCGTTCGTTCGTTCGTTCGTTCGTTCGTTCGTTCGTTCGTTCGTTCGTTCGTTCGTTCGTTCGTTCGTTCGTTCGTTCGTTCGTTCGTTCGTTCGTTCGTTCGTTCGTTCGTTCGTTCGTTCGTTCGTTCGTTCGTTCGTTCGTTCGTTCGTTCGTTCGTTCGTTCGTTCGTTCGTTCGTTCGTTCGTTCGTTCGTTCGTTCGTTCGTTCGTTCGTTCGTTCGTTCGTTCGTTCGTTCGTTCGTTCGTTCGTTCGTTCGTTCGTTCGTTCGTTCGTTCGTTCGTTCGTTCGTTCGTTCGTTCGTTCGTTCGTTCGTTCGTTCGTTCGTTCGTTCGTTCGTTCGTTCGTTCGTTCGTTCGTTCGTTCGTTCGTTCGTTCGTTCGTTCGTTCGTTCGTTCGTTCGTTCGTTCGTTCGTTCGTTCGTTCGTTCGTTCGTTCGTTCGTTCGTTCGTTCGTTCGTTCGTTCGTTCGTTCGTTCGTTCGTTCGTTCGTTCGTTCGTTCGTTCGTTCGTTCGTTCGTTCGTTCGTTCGTTCGTTCGTTCGTTCGTTCGTTCGTTCGTTCGTTCGTTCGTTCGTTCGTTCGTTCGTTCGTTCGTTCGTTCGTTCGTTCGTTCGTTCGTTCGTTCGTTCGTTCGTTCGTTCGTTCGTTCGTTCGTTCGTTCGTTCGTTCGCTCGCTCGCTCGCTCGCTCGCTCGGGCGGGCGGGCGGGCGGGCGGGCGGGCGGGCGGGCGGGCGGGCGGGCGGGCGGGCGGGCGGGCGGGCGGGCGGGCGGGCGGGCGGGCGGGCGGGCGGGCGGGCGGGCGGGCGGGCGGGCAGGCCTGTCATCCTAACCTGACACCTTATAATTTCTGCTAGAATCAGTCGGTGATGTCACATGTTGATATCTCATAGCTGAATGTGACAGCTGTGTGTGTATGCACATATTACACACAGCTGAATGCGAAAGCTGTGTGTGTATGCACATATTACACACAGCTGAATGCGACAGCTGTGTGTGTATGCACAGATTACATACATAGCTGAATGTGACAGCTGTGTGTGTATGCACATATTACACACAGCTGAATGCGACAGCTGTGTTTGTATGCACATATTACACACAGCTAAATGCGACAGCTGTGTGTATGCACATATTACACACAGCTGAATGCGACAGCTGTGTGTGTATGCACATATTACACACATAGCTGAATGTGACAGCTGTGTGTGTATGCACATATTACACACATAGCTGAATGTGACATCTGTGTCTGTATGTATAGATTACACACATAGCTGAACGTGACAGCTGTGTGTGTATGCACATATTACACACAGCTGAATGCGACAGCTGTGTGTATATGCACATATTACTCACAGCTGAATGTGACAGCTGTGTGTGTATGCACATATTACACAGCTGAATGCGACAGCTGTGTGTGTATGCACACATTACACACAGCTGAATGTGACAGCTGTGTGTGTGTGTGTGTGTGTGTGTGTGTGTGTGTGAGTGTGTGTGTGTGTGTGTGTGTGTGTGTGTGTGTGTGTGTGTGTGTGTGTGTGTGTGTGTGTGTGTGTGTGTGCACGTATTACACACAGCTGAGAGTGACAGCTGTGTGTGTATGCACATATTACACACAGCTTAAAGTGACAGCTGTGTGTGTCTGCACATATTACACACAGCTTAAAGTGACAGCTGTGTGTGTATGCACATATTACACACAGCTGAAAGTGACAGCCATGTGTGTATGCACATATTACACACAGCTGAATGTGACAGCTGTGTGTGTCTGCACATATTACACACACCTTAAAGTGACAGCTGTGTGTGTATGCACATATTACACACAGCTGAATGTGAAAACTGCGTTACACACGCAGACACTGTCTGATAAATGTCATTATTTGACGGCTCTGATGCAACGTTTCACAAAAATTCATTTCTAATCACTAAATGCTACATTTTGTGTGCCCAGAAATTTACACACACTGCACAATGTAATTCTTTTGGGCAGTACTACTAAAAAGAGGTAATGGCATAATAATAATAATAAATAAATAAATAATATGTGATCTGTCCATGGAGGTTGTACTGAGATGAGGTTGGAAGAGCGGCAATGAAGCAACTAACGTTTAGAACTAGATGTTGGACAGTATGTGGCCTATTTTTTGACATAGGTGTGGACAGACAGCCTGTAACCTGTTATATTTATAGCTGCAGTCGTGACTGCTTTTGCCATTTCGCGTCTCTGGGTTCTCGAGTAAGTGGTGTCAATATGTAAGTTTGACTTGACGCGTAGCTCTTACCGATGTTTGCGAACTGTACAGGTATTGCTTGCGAATATTTTGACAAAACAAAGTGTGGACGATATTGATGCGAATGGTATAGTTGAACGAGCCGCAAAGAAGCGCAAACCATACGCAATCCTTTACCAGGAGTTTTACTGGAATAATCGTGCCATCAAAGTTTGAAGAGTTTAGTTTATATATATCTATCTATCTATCTATCTGTCTGTCTGTCTGTCTGTCTGCCTGCCTGCCTGCCTGCCTGCCTGCCTGCCTGCCTGCCTGCCTGCCTGCCTGCCTGCCTGCCTGCCTGCCTGCCTGCCTGCCTGCCTGCCTGCCTGCCTGCCTGCCTGCCTGCCTGCCTGCCTGCCTGCCTGCCTGCCTGCCTGCCTGCCTGCCTGCCTGCCTGCCTGCCTGCCTGCCTGCCTGCCTGCCTGCCTGCCTGCCTGCCTGCCTGCCTGCCTGCCTGCCTGCCTGCCTGCCTGCCTGCCTGCCTGCCTACCTACCTACCTACCTACCTATATATATATATATATATATATATATATATATATATATATATATATATATATATATATATATATATATATATATATATATATATATATATATATATATATATATATATATATATATATATAATATGTGTGTGTGTACATATGCATATTATATAATATATAATAATAGTAATAATAATAATAACGACTTCTTTTGCGCCAATATCCTTGACGATCAAGCTCAGAAAAAAAACAAGCAAACTCGACTATGAGTTAGTCGTCAATGGATATTCATATATATATATATATATATATATATATATATATATATATATATATATATATATATATATATATATAATATGCATATATGCACATATATATTATATATATATATATATATATATATATATATATATATATATAATATGTATATATGTATATAATCTAATATAATATATATGCATAATATATATATATATATATATATATATATATATATATATATATATATCAGGCTTCTTAATTCCTGCAATACGAGTGAGAAGACGTAAATTGATTCTTTGAATGCGAACGCTTATATGAATGCGAATGCGACTGTTTGTAGGTCTCATTCGAATGCGCATTCGAATGTATGTTTGTTGCTGTTATGTCTATTGTTGAGATGTTGGTCTATATAAACAATTGGACTTTTTTTATGTAAAGATGATTCAATGTAAATAGCTTATTTTAGAGGCTAGCATGCACATTACAAACACCATATTTATACTCAAAACCTATTTACTATTATGACAAATTATTCATAATTAATAAGACACAACACTCCAGTAAGAAACCATTAGTGGCCCATAGCAACAACAATGTTACCAACTGCATGTTGTTATTCAAATGTCCCAATTTACACGAAAACATTCTGCAGTGTATTTTCCAGTAAAGTCAAGTGAGGCCTATTAATGTACTGTTTAAGAGTGGCTGTTTGAGGGGATTAGCAGGTTAGATTAATTACTTTCATGATCTCCTGGGCTGGGTGGACACGGGGCAGACAGTTGCCCACTTCCCAGCGGACAATTTTAGTTATTATAACCAGCATTTATTAAGCGCCATTTGACCAGAACCAGCCGATTGACAGGCGCATACAAACATTGTAAAAGTATATTCAATCATATAATATAAACATATCTGTAAATAGATAAATATATATGTACAAATATATGTAACTATGATACTACATTAGGATACAAAAATAAAGATTATATACTTTGTAATTTACATACATATTTTAACATGTACATATTTTTTCTCATTTCTTAATTCACATATTAAGAAACATAAAACATAAAACATTAAAATTATTATATAATTAATAGTAATATAAATTAATTAATTAAATAGCATACGTTAAATAAGTTAATAAATTAAATACTTTAATAGCATAATTCATCATAAGATAATGCTCGTAAATGTGTCATTCCTCTTTGGAAGTAAGCCAGTTTAAACAAGGGAATTGTATGGACAGTCTTCAATATAGTTAGAATGTCTGACTGACGGGAGTGTTTTGGCAAACTGTTCCAAAGTTCTGAAGCGGACACTGAGAAAGCCCGCCTGTCGTTAAGTTACGCCTATCTTATTACCATGTATGAACAGAAATGCTGGCTGCAAAATGCTCCACAGAACCGAACTATTAGTCATTCCTATTTGTGCCTTGTAGATTGTTTGTGTCGATCCAAATAACAGGACTGCCTAGTTAAATAAAAGCCGCTGGTTTATAAGGATCAGATTGGAAATACGTGTTCTTTTGTGTGCTTTAATGTGTTTATCCTCGGTAATATTAAATATCTGCTTATCCTTTATTTGTTTTTGCAGTGGAAAGCTGTGGACGTGTTGACCGTGTGCCAGCGTTCATGTTCCTTGCTGCGTGAATTCTCTGACGTGAAGAAGAAAAAATTGCTTTTATTTGGCCCATACATAATACTCTATTGTTGTAAATGGCGCACACATATGGAATGAACTAGACCCAATAATCCGAAATTCGAACTCTCTCTCTGCCTTTAAGACGACATATATGCATCATGTTTTTAACTAGCAAACAGTGACGCACGTTACAGTGAACACTTACATGTCTAATGCCATTTATCTTGTTTTATAATTTATCTATTATTTATTTTTATGGAAATCTAGTTTTTAAAATATTTATTCAGTATATTTATTTGTTATTGTCATTAATTTTTTTTTATTATTCACTATATTTTAACGCATTACGCCATGTATAACGTAGTCTATCAAATTGTTTAGTGCATGTATACTATGTTTTACAATCACGACCCTCAGGAAGATACAATATACATTTTATGAGGTTATCGTGAATAAATAAAGTTTTTTATTATTATTATTATTATTATTATTATTATTATTATTAGTATTAGTATTAGTATTATTATTATTATTATTATTATTATTATTATTATTATTATTATTATTATTATTATTATTATTATTATTATTATTATTATTATTATTATTATTATTATTATTATTATTATTATTATTATTATTATTATTATTATTATTATTATTATTATTATTATTATTATTATTATTATTATTATTATTATTATTATTATTATTATTATTATTATTATTATTATTATTATTATTAATAATAAATACACGTAAGCAATTACAAAATAATACACATTATACGTAAACTTAATGTATACATAGCATAATATGTGATAATCACACGTGACATTTAGAATTATACTAACTTAATACTTTATGTTTTTCGTCGAAATATTAGTTAAGGTGAACCAGTCAACTTAATTGTTTTTCATGTCAATTAAATATTGTAGCGAATTTTACGACACCTTAACAGGATTTAATTACTTTCCCAAAATAACATTCCCAACAAGATTTTCTTTCCTGAATGGCACTCCGATTGACAACTTGTTTTGCAAAACTAGTGAATTAATGCTAGAATCAACAGCAGGTATCCCAATCAAACAATTCTCAGACCACCACCTATATTTCATATTTATTGAGAATGTTCCAGTCAAAAGATTTCCTCCCAAATTAATAAAAATTCATTTACAGAATGGCGTGTTCCGTTGATTGACTGGATCACGCCATTCTGGAAGTTATCGACCGAACAATAACCGTCCTGGATTAGTTATTTTTCATTTGAAAAATAGAAAACAATATGTCATTTACAATGACACAGTCTCTGAGACCCTGCCCATTACCACTGGTGTGCCACAGGGTTCTATTTTAGGCCCACTTTTGTTCTTAATATATATAAATGATTTACCAAATTCATGTGAAACATTCAAATATGTAATGTATGCAGACGACACAACTTTGTTTACAACAATTCAGTTGTCAAACACTTCTAGCAAGCAAGCAGAATAATCAGACTAAAGAAAAAAGCAATTAGAATAATATGTTTAACAAAATATAATGCACATATTGAGCCGTTTTTAAGAAACTATAGATTCTTAATGTTA
>OZ024856.1:10458381-10538381 GCA_964017155.1 Oasisia sp. SBJ-2009 | reverse complement strand
ATTTCAACTGTATCACCTGCGTTATATTTATCGTTGAAATAACCTTTGATCTGTATTGGTACTACGACATTTCTTTTAAGTTCACTCTTTGTTAGGCCTATTCAAACAATCAATACGTCGACATATCTAGGAAACGTTCAGTCACTTTACAATTACTACGCGAAATCTTTTCGAACATACATGTATTTCACCATTGTCTTTATAGATGTACGTATATACAATTGGCTGAACCGAAGGCGGAAAATATTAAACACAATAGATATTTTGTTCACCGCCTCGCGTGGCACAACGCTCACGAAATTCGCAGCGCATTTGAGAGCTCTCACCCTAGCCAACAGACACGCGTGACTTTTAGCTCTTGTATGCGCCCGGCTTAAGTATCTCCTTCACAAAAATGACTTTTTATTATAAGTATTGCTACGAATGTCTCTTAACAGCACGGACCTCCAGCTTAAAAGTGAAATAAATCCTTAGTCTAGAAAAAAGGGTTGAGCTCTGAATAATCCGAAGAGCTCCCTTGTCCTCCCTGTCGTACAGAGAAATTCTCTTGGTGGCAATCTTATAAATATATTTTGATATTTACATATAAAATAGTGTTTTCTAAGTGACAAGAATAGCAGAAGGGATGACATAGTATGGCTCAGTAAATATATAAAATGAAACTATTGAAGCAGTCAAATCTGTGTTCTACTTAGGCACTATTGTCGCAAGTGATTAAACATGGTCTGATCAATGTATCTTCACATACCAAAACATATCATCATAAATATACTTAATGTCAGCATTAACATTCTCGTGCTTTCCTATAGGCCAGTGGTAGAAGGCGATCTAGTGTTTGGTCTCCTTGGTATGTGGGATTCTTGGCGAAAACAAGGAAGACATTTTAGAGGATCGCATACGGGGCTGGCCAGGTTATCGGCGTATCCCCTTACTCCTTATAAAAGCTACACAAACAAAGAATCCTACAGAAACCACTAACGCTGGTGATGGATGAGTCCCATCAGATAATCACCTGATCAGTGTAGCGCCACAGCTTTGCTTAACGCAAGAACATAACACTATAGACGACAATTCCTATACAAAGTCATTTCTCTGTACAATTTAAGTCATCGTGCCGATTACCTTACCTTGCGTCATTGAAATCACATGTGAACTGTTTGTTTATACCTCTCTTTGTCGAAATGTGTGACTTATCGATGAGAGCATTTTGTAAGACGAACTCTTCTGACGAGTCAGTAAACATTATATAGTATTACTTTATAACTAAAAGGGCAATAGGTCTCGTAATTTTCTTCTTATTGATTCTACGAACGTAAATCACTACTTACCGAAAGTGTCTTCTTTTGACGCAAGTTTTTCCCTATTTGAAAGGAAATGTCGAAGCCCTCGTCCACAACAGATCCGACGTGTTAAGCTGCCCACCAAAAACTACAGGTTTATGTCATCCTGCGTATAAGCTTTTAAAGTCGATTAAGCTAAAAATAGTTCCGGACACTGCACGATTTTTCTACTTCACGGACGGGGGGGGGTCAGCGAGGAGGGTCTGTCCTCGCCATTGGCTAGCCAAATTATTCACGTGCAATATTTCGACCAATCAACAAACATACAATAGCAGTCGTGACAACGTCTCGCTTTGATTCGTGACGTTCGCAAGGTCCACTAACGCTAACGTTACAAGACGCCATATTAATAAGTATTATCTTATTAAATTAAGGTTGGCGTTGCAAGCACACATGGACTGGACAATGTTTGGCGCGCAGTTCAACGCTCTTTCCGTACAAGCAGTATTGTCTAAAAAATCGTGACACCATCGACCGACTTCACACAAAGACATCTCTTGATGGTAAGTGTGGTGTGTATATGCTGCGGTTGGTGAAGCCATGAACATGTAATGGTTCAACTTGATTATAATCAACGAAGGTTAACACACAGAAGGCCTACTGCCAGATAATAACTGGTACAGATTCATTTTTGTACATTGCAGTCTACCTATCAGGAAAAAGCATTCCAAATTGTCTATCAAATTTAATGTTTTGCCATCTAAATGATTATTAATATATTATGCTTCTTACATTAGGTTACATTTCATTGACAATTGGGAGTGCTGTTGCTTAACACGTAGACAATAATGTACAAACACTAAATTCTCAGCGATTGTAGCAGTTACTTTCTGGCAGTACTGTAGTTTGTCCTTTGAAAGAAACTGAATGGGTAACCGAGCATACATTGATCGTATTTGTAAGCCATACTGATGTTTTAATATTGAATTGCAACAAATTATCCGTAACGATATGTAATCAAACGTAGTTTATATACAGTACATTTTTATACTATATATATATATATATATATATATATATATATATATATATATATATGGATATGTACACACACACATACACACACACACACACACACACACACACACACACTTTTGCGCACAGGAGACATTTTGAAATTCTTAAATGCATCAATTTGTATTTGATTCAAAAACCATAAATTTAATTATTTGTCACCAATCCTTCTTCTCTGAGTACAGTTGCAACTGACTTGCTTGCAGAGATCGGTAACTGTGCCTTGTGTGTGTTTGTGCGCGCGTGTGTGTGTGTGTGTGTGTGTGTGTGTGTGTGTGTGTGTGTGTGTGTGTGCGTGTGCGTGTGCGTGTGCGTGTGCGTGCGTGGGTGCGTGCGTGCGTGCGTGCGTGCGTGCGTGCGTGCGTGCGTGCGTGCGTGCGTGCGTGCGTGCGTGCGTGCGTGTTTGTGACTGATGGACTCTGCTGTAATCACGTAGACGTACGTTATGTAATATGTGATACCATTGACATAATATGATATAAGTATATATGTCTAGCCCTGATAGCAAACACAATGCCTTTGAACATTATAAATGACTATTATTATATATTGATGAAGCGTGCGCTGGATAGCTCAGTAAGACATTCTAAACAAGAATTAATGGTAGTCAAATTACACCCGTGAGAACAACTCAACATTCGTGAGCATTGTTCCCACGACCGTTTAAACAGCCAGCCCAATTACTACGGAGTGACAAACAGGCTTAATGACATCGGCTCTGATGAAGACGATGTTTCTCAGGTGGTTGTCAAACTTCTTGCAAACAGCATCAACATGCTGCTTCATGCTTATGTGAGTGTAAAAAAAGCTCAGAATTTCCTAACAGAGACACCAGGCTTCATGTGGGCCCACCAACAACGAAGTACTCTATTTGCCAATATTAGCGATTAGTTGCTGTTGTCGACCGTTTCACATGAATAGTAACAACGCGCCACTAGTTAAACAGATGATGTTTATCTACTGCGACGTGCGAGTTATTCAAATGAGGTCATAAATCCACAGGCACCCACTTGCTGGTATGTTAAAGGGCGTGTGAAAGGATAATATATGCCAGGTGACACAGTTATTAATATATGAGAACAGTTAATGTGACGGACATTTTGTAAAATGGCTGCCATTTTCTCGATGTTTTGATGATTAGTCGTAAATGAATTAATGCACAATATCTTTGTTCGCAAGCGATTCTCAGGGAATTCCGGCTTAACTACGGCCTACGCCATAAGAGACAGACTATTTTGGTGGATGGTGATTAGCGAAAGAAGGGGCCTCTTTGACTATTTTATGCATGTTACATTTCATTTCTCGTTTTAAAAAGAAAAACACATCTAATATGTATTATATTTTATTTCTTATACACGGGATCATGGGTTGTATGATAAGTATCCTACTTAAGACAATGAAGTGAATCGAATATATAATATGGCCGTTTGTAGCAGTGTGTTACGGCGTTCTACTTAATATAAACACAGGAGTCATTTTACTTAATATAAACACATTATTTTGCAAACTCTCGCTTTGGTTTCATGTCTCGCGATATTTCACTGCAGTGCTCCATATAACAGGGGATATATTCTATCATAATAACGAATGTTGTGTTGGATCTGCTTTGCCATTACTCCTTCGATATAACTTTGTTCATAAAAAAGCTCTCCTTAATGACACATCATTATTGCAGACTTCATGCCATTTCAGATCATAGAAATGTTGCCTCCTATATAACTGACATTACGGTTTCGATAAAAAAGACATATAACTGAAAAGTTGTCACCGGTATATCTGACAACAATCTTTCGATATAACGATATAAAAAGAAGACACAAATCTTACTATCACATTATATTTAAAGACTTCATGCCATTTCAGGTCACCACAAGATTCGCGTCCTCTGCTGGATTATGACAGCACCTGAGTTCCTCTGGGCGAGGGCAATTCACGTACGGAACACCTGGGGCCACAACTGTACCATTCTCCTCTTTGCTAGCGATTACAAAGACAACAATTTCACGACCATCAATATCACAGTGCCACACGGACGTAACTATTTACCAATGAAGACTTACAAGACATTTAAATACATATACGACAATCACATGAACGACTCGGGCTGGTTCTTTAAAGCGGACGATGACACGTATGCATACATGGACAACTTGCGCCGTTTCCTGAACCAATATGATACCAATAAACCAGTTTATTTTGGTTACCAATGGTATAAATATGCAAAGCAGGTATGTCACAAATGTTATTCGTTCCTACCGTCATGTTATTCTCCTCGTGATTCCCTGTCGCCAGGGGTGGGGTTGGTCATGGTTCTCACCCAATCGTGGGTTTACTCTCTGACTCTCAACTGTTTTCTCTTGATCACGTATGTTCTAGCTCAGGTCTGTTAATCTCGCCAAATATTCTGCTGTTCTCTCCCAATCACGGCCATTTTACCTCAATCTCTTTCGTTCTCTCTCGGTTTCGGTTATTCGATCTCTCGAGTTACGGGCTGTTATCATTCAATATCGCTGCTGTTCGATCGTAATCTGACTGTTGTTTCTCGACATCGTCTGTTTTCACGCAATTTTGACTGCTTTTTCTCTATCTATCTATCTATCATTAGCTCTCTGTCTCTGTCTGTCTGAATGAATGAATGAATGAATGAATGAATGATAGCTTATTTAACAACAACAATAACACAGGAATATACAATATAGTATGAGAAAATAATACAATACATAATGGTAACGACAATACAATATAAAGCAATTCCCTAACTGGTGAATGGCTGCTGTTGTTATAGGGGCATAGCAGAAATCATGATTTGTAAGCCGCTATGCCCTTTACAACTAAAATGCGTAGTAGTCATAGTAAAAGTTACAAGATTGAATACAAAGCAACAATAATGATAATATCTGCCTGTCTGTCTGTCTGTCTGTCTGTCTGTCTGCCTGCCTGCCTGCCTGCCTGCCTGCCTGCCTGCCTGCCTGCCTGCCTGCCTGCCTGCCTGCCTGCCTGCCTGCCTGCCTGCCTGCCTGCCTGCCTGCCTGCCTGCCTGCCTGCCTGCCTGCCTGCCTGCCTGCCTGCCTGCCTGCCTGCCTGCCTGCCTGCCTGCCTGCCTGCCTGCCTGCCTGCCTGCCTGCCTGCCTGCCTGCCTGCCTGCCTGCCTGCCTGCCTGCCTGCCTGCCTGCCTGCCTGCCTGCCTGCCTGCCTGCCTGCCTGCCTGCCTGCCTGCCTGCCTGCCTGCCTGCCTGCCTGCCTGCCTGCCTGCCTGCCTGCCTGCCTGCCTGCCTGCCTGCCTGCCTGCCTGCCTGCCTGCCTGCCTGCCTGCCTGCCTGCCTGCCTGCCTGCCTGCCTGCCTGCCTGCCTGCCTGCCTGCCTGCCTGCCTGCCTGCCTGCCTGCCTGCCTGCCTGCCTGCCTGCCTGCCTGCCTGCCTGCCTGCCTGCCTGCCTGCCTGCCTGCCTGCCTGCCTGCCTGCCTGCCTGCCTGCCTGCCTGCCTGCCTGCCTGCCTGCCTGCCTGCCTGCCTGCCTGCCTGCCTGCCTGCCTGCCTGCCTGCCTGCCTGCCTGCCTGCCTGCCTGCCTGCCTGCCTGCCTGCCTGTCTCTCTCTCTCAATGCTGTCTACTCTCTCCTAATCTCAACTCACTTTCCTACTCTTAGATGTTATATTCCAACGCATTCATTGCAGTGTTCTCTACTGGGGTCTCATACTAACACATTATGTCATTCGCGTGTTGTGTTCCTCTATAAAGAATGTTTGATTTATCTGTCATTATCTCGCAGCCGATACAGTGAAAAACGTCCCTGGTTTCTGCTCTATTCCTTGCCACTTGACCTTCAACGGGATTAATTGCGAGAAAAAAAAAATTCGTGTTCTAAATTATAATGAAAAGGGATTATCTGAAAATATAAAACTCTTTGTAATATACAGCATTTGTGTAACTTCATTTTATTCATGCAGCCAAATGCCTTAATTTAGATATAATTGTATTTTATTAAGCACTAGTAACCCTGTTAATATATGAAGAAGAATCCCTTTTGTGTCCTAAATACGTCCGACACATCAGCGTGTTCATATCTAAAATGTTTTCTCCCAATCTCAGATGTTATTTCCTGTCTCAAGTGCATCCTCTAAATATCGGCTCTCTGATCCTGCTCTCGGGTGTTCTCTTCCAATCTCGCCATGTAATCTTTGACAGAACCCGTGCGTTGTGGTGAGCGTTTGTTATAGCTGATGACTTGGCATTGACAGGGTTACCCCAGTGGAGGTGCCGGGTACGTCCTGGGCAAGGAGGCGATGAGGAGGTTGTTTAGTGAAAGCGGGAAAGAGAAATGTTCGTTCGAGGACGGAGATGAAGACGTGAAGATCGGTGACTGCATGGAAAAGCTTGGAGTTAAAGCTAACATGTCGTACAGACTAAACCCGTATGGCGTAAAGGACACCAGCAAACATGTGAGTATAATACGCACGCACGTACGCACGTATGCACGTACGCATACACAAGCACACGTGATCAGTTCATAAACACATATGCGCGCACATCCCACACACACATTGTCATATGCACAAGTGTACACATACATAGACACATTTTTAGACGCACACTCACAGGAAACGTATACATACCTATCGCACATGTAGATGCATGCATGTATGTATACACGCACACGCACACGCACACGCACACGCACACGCACACGCACACGCACACGCACACGCACACGCACACGCACACGCACACGCACACGCACACGCACACGCACACGCACACGCACACGCACACGCACACGCACACGCACACGCACACGCACACGCACACGCACACGCACACGCACACGCACACGCACACGCACACGCACACGCACACGCACACGCACACGCACACGCACACGCACACGCACACGCACACGCACACGCACACGCACACGCACACGCACACGCACACGCACACGCACACGCACACGCACACGCACACGCACACGCACACGCACACGCACACGCACACGCACACGCACACGCACACGCACACGCACACGCACACGCACACGCACACGCACACGCACACGCACACGCACACGCACACGCACACGCACACGCACACGCACACGCACACGCACACGCACACGCACACGCACACGCACACGCACACGCACACGCACACGCACACGCACACGCACACGCACACGCACACGCACACGCACACGCACACGCACACGCACACGCACACGCACACGCACACGCACACGCACACGCACACGCACACGCACACGCACACGCACACGCACACGCACACGCACACGCACACGCACACGCACACGCACACGCACACGCACACGCACACGCACACGCACACGCACACGCACACGCACACGCACACGCACACGCACACGCACTCGCACACCACACACCACACACCACACCCCACATCCCACACACACACCACACACACCACACACACCACACACACCACACACACCACACACACCACACACCACACACACCACACGCGCACGCGCGCACGCGCGCACGCGCGCACGCGCGCACACGCGCACACGCGCACACGCGCACACGCGCACACGCGCACACGCGCACACGCGCACACGCGCACACGCGCACACGCGCACACGCGCACACGCGCACACGCGCACACGCGCACACGCGCACACGCGCACACGCGCACACGCGCACACGCGCACACGCGCACACGCGCACACGCGCACACGCGCACACGCGCACACGCGCACACGCACACACGCACACACGCACACACGCACGCGCACGCACACGCACACGCACACGCACACACACACACACACACACACACACACACACACAACATGCCACTTCGATGTGTCTTCGTAATTAAACTCCATGCACAGACTTCACACAGGAAGAGAAAAACCAAAGCAAACAGTCACATGCGTAAACAAGTCTCATGTTCGGTCTGACGTGTCAGTCACGCCTCGTGTTTTGTCACAGTCGATCAGCCTTAACCCAAATAAACAGGACCGGTTCGTCACGCTTTAGTGGAGACCCACAACGTGCAGCCGTCTACGCTTAGATCGACTCCTTGGTACTATAGTCTGCATTGCCAATGCGGCGTGGTGTTAGGATGATCTTTCAAAATAATTTAACTACTATTGCAAATACAGGGCGGTGACTATCTATGCATGTGTTTAGGGGAGTATGGATTGGGAAACGTAAAGAAAATACCGAAAGGGAATCCTGGAAATGTCGGGTATTGTTGGGAAATGTTCGCGGTCCCGATTTGTTGGTAATGTTGTATTTCAGTGGCACTGAATATTTGGTTGGAGTTGGAATTAATTGTGTGTGTCACTATTCAAAAGTCACAGCGCCTTCCCTCCAGGCTGTAATATAAGAATTTCCTCTAGCTGGAGGCTTACCTCAGCAGTGCTTTGTGAATGCATCCGTCGTAACCCCAACCCACGGGCCTGAACATTCAGCCAGATCCCTAATCTCCCTTCCTGTTTGAGATTACCTTGCTTGGATTATAACATGCTATTGTTCTAATCTTACAAGGGTAATTTTATTTTCATAACCGCTTGATTATAATCCTGTAATTTTAGCAATGCGTTTTAAATATATTTTTACTTTGTCCGCAACAGTAGCATGAACATATCTCAGAATGTATTCTGGTATAGTTGAAACGCCTCAAATTTGCGAGAAAACGCAGTTTAACACTATAACAATACACGACTACACGACTAGTATCAGTTTACCAACACCCACGGGCGTCGATCGGTGGGGGACGGGGGGACGCGTCCCCCACTTTTCAGGGTGGGTAACAGCATAGGAATTGTCCCCCCACTTTTCCCTTCAGAAACATTGCATATAGCCTGACTCACCACTCCTCTAGGACTAGCTAGACAATAAACTCGCGATATGAAGTTCCGACCACCCAGTAGAAAATCGACTAGATAAATTGCCTGGCTGGCCATAGCGCGCAACTTGATCTTACTTTAGTAAATAATCATCATGCCGGGCTGCGGTGTAGCGCTTACATTTTCCGGCGTTATAAACGTTCCGATTGACGTTTCTGCGCATGCGCGATAAATGTAAAATCATCAATGTGCAGCGAAAAGACAAAGCATTTATGGTATATTTACTACGTGCTGCTCGTTATGATGTATATAACCTCTCAGCAAAGTTATTTATCGCAAATTAACACGAGGCAAACAAGTTTTGAGGCATATTTTTTGTTAGTGCGCCATAATACGTGATAGTGATTTAAACAAACGTAATATTTTAATGTACTGAACGACATTTTAGACAACTCTTCACAGTAGTCATCACAGGAGAGTTATCGAACAGCCCGTGGCATTTATACAAAAAATGCTTTGTTATTTCGCTGCACATTGATGATTTTTAATTTATCGCGCATACGCAGAAAGGCCAATCAGAAAGTTTATAACTACCGTAAAAATGTAAGCCACTGCCGGGCTCTATCAGTTTGCAACCTTGTGTTGATATTATTAGTAGGCTCTAGTCATCAAGCACATTTTAAATGATGAAATTTGTGTTGCACGCCTCGCCTGCTTGATGCTTATCGCCTACGGCAGAAGCGGCGGATTCCTGCACTTTGTGTAACTTATTCCCATTTGAGTGATGACAAATTTCTTTGCCAGAATGTTGGATTGGGAAGTTCTACACAGGCACAGAATGGGCGTCGATCAGTGGGGGAAGAGGGGGCGCGTCTCCCCACTTTGCGGCCTGGGGGCAGCATAGGAAATGTCCTGATACTTCTTCAGTTCATAAAACAAATTTATAGGCATATATAGCGAGTCTGATAACTCCCTCTCTTAAAAACCCTACATCGGTGTGGTAGTAAAATTATTAATAAGATATAAACTTCCGACTACCTAGTGGAAAATCACTAGATAAATTGCTTGGTTGGCCGCAGCCCGCAACTTGATATTAGTCCAGTAAATAATCATCATCCCGGGCTCTGTCATTTTGCACCCTTATGTTGATATATTAGTAGGCATTAGCCATCAAGCACATCATCATAATTTTTGTTTGCGCTGTCACCCCATGGATTGCAGCCTGGTCGCCCTTGTGGATATTTATATCGCCTACGGCGGAACCAGCGGATCTCTCTAATTTGTGTAATTTGATCCCATTTTAGTGATGACAAATATCTTTGCCAAAAGGTGGGATTGGGAAGTCCTACACAGGCACCCCTGTAAGCTCTGCATCTTAGCACTCTATGAATCAGGCAAGCAGTGTTGGGTCCAAAGTCTGCTCCCCAAATGTTCAGTTATTGAGGTGGGCCCTCTTCAAATATATGTTGCCAACATAACTATTATAAATAGCATAACATAAAGGCTTTTTTAATTTAGAATTAGCACCAGACCAACAATGAATTATGTTTATATTTACAAAAAATAGTTATGTGTATTTAAGGTCATATATATATATATATATATATATATATATATATATATATTATGCATACATATATGTATATATATAAATTGGTCCCCCATCCCGCCACTTTTAAAACCGGATTGACGCCCCTGCCAACACCAAGTATCAGAACAGGAACAAGAGTCCCAGCTCGTAGGTTTTATTTCTCATTTAATAATACTGTTTTATTATGCTAGAGCTTACATGATGAAGGTTTACTGCACGGGAATTATTACGCTCGGAACAATATTGGCAGTTTGAAAGATTCCGTTGCAACACGTTTAAATAATAATAAAAACACCCAGTTAAAAAATGGTGTGTTGTGCGCTGCACCCAGACGCTTGGCCTTGGCTTCATTTTTTCGCTGTACGAGTCGTACCGTGTCGTGACGCGATACGCTCTGTTAACCAGACCGCATAGTGATTTTGAATACAGCGGGCGTTGTTCGTTCGCTCGAGTGTGCCGGACTGACGTTCTCGATCGCGCTGCAGGAACATCTACGTCTGGCCCAGTGCATGGAGCTTTCCGGCGTTAAAAGTCCAATCGAAGCTTGTGGCGTTTGCTCTCTTAAAACAGTTAATATAAAAACAATTGTTACTAACTAATTAAAATGTTAATAAAGTTATTCTATGAACCTCTGTTGATTTAAAAAATGTATGATTATGATGTACATAGTCTTACGAAGACATTAAAGCGGATGTTAAGGCCCGAAGGCCAGTTCTGAAAGCCTCTGGACATGAGGTGGCTGATAGGCTTGTGGGGAGTCTATTCCACTCTGTAAGGGTTACATGAAAAAATGAATGTTAAAGGGCTGGGTGGTCTGCCATTGCATGTCGAAAACGCTGGGCTCCCCGCGTTCTAGGGGTCACTCCGTTGGAGGTACTGGTCTGAGGTGATGTTAACATGACCGGTGGTGATTTTGTGAAGGAGACTTAGGCGGTTGTTCTTCCTCCTCGTTTCCAGGCTTTCCCAGTGTAGCACCTTTAGCATGTCATCAACACATCGTGGTGTTCTGTTTGTGTAGTCGCCGCAGCAGAATCTTGCTGCTCGTCGCTTTACTCTCTTTCTCTCTCTAATTGGCTGATGTCTTTCTGAAGATAGGGGTCCCAAGCAGCAGAAACATGTTCCATAATGGGCCGTACCATGATGGTGTAGGAAATAGCCTTGACCTTGGTTGAGCAGTCATTGATGTTTCGTCGCAGGAAACCAAGGACTCTGTTTGCTTTCAATGCCGTTATTGCTGTATGTCTTGACCATGTTAGGTTGTCAGTGATTGAGACGCCAAGGTATCTACTTGTGTCGGATGTTTCTAGCATTTTGTTAAGGATAGCATACGATGTTTTACGGGCCAGTTTGGTTTTCTTTGGCATTACTCTGCTGTTTATTGACACATTTCATATTTATTTATTACTATTATTATCTTGTTTATGGCTTCATTGTTTATGTACATGTGTATGTAAGAGTATGTTTGGTGATTATTGCCCATTGAAAATCACGATGTGCCACGTGACATGGACACGACATCATGAAATAAATCTGTTAATACTGCTACTACTTAAGTTACTAATGTATCATTCTAGTTGTCTTATTACTACGTTTTACGTAGCAATTGATAATGACTTGTATTTTTATGTAACTGATATTTTAATTTTTATTGTTTAGTCCATTGGATTGGTTGTATTATATTATGTTATGTTATATCATGTTATATCATATTATGTTATGTTATGTTATGTTATGTTATGTTATGTTATGTTATGTTATGTTATGTTATGTTATGTTATGTTATGTTATGTTATGTTATGCTATGCTATGCTATGCTATGCTATGCTATGCTATGCTATGCTATGCTATGCTATGCTATGCTATGCTATGCTATGTTACATTATATGTATTATATTATATTATATTATATTATATTATATTATATTATATTATATTATATTATATTATATTATATTATATTATATTATATTATATTATATTATATTATATTATATTATATTATATTATATTATATTATATTATATTATATTATATTATATTATATTATATTATATTATATTATATTATATTATATTATATTATATTATATTATATTTTATTACATTTATAAAATTTATTATAATATATTATATTGTGTCGTGTCGTGTCGTGTCGTGTCGTGTCGTGTCGTGTCGTGTCGTGTCGTGTCGTGTCGTGTCGTGTCGTGTCGTGTCGTGTCGTGTCGTGTCGTGTCGTGTCGTGTCGTGTCGTGTCGTGTCGTGTCGTGTCGTGTCGTGTCGTGTCGTGTCGTGTCGTGTCGTGTCGTGTCGTGTCGTGTCGTGTCGTGTCGTGTCGCGTCGCGTCGCGTCGCGTCGCGTCGCGTCGCGTCGCGTCGCGTCGCGTCGCGTCGCGTCGCGTCGCGTCGCGTCGCGTCGCGTCGCGTCGCGTCGCGTCGCGTCGCGTCGCGTCGCGTCGCGTCGCGTCGCGTCGCGTCGCGTCGCGTCGCGTCGCGTCGCGTCGCGTCGCGTCGCGTCGCGTCGCGTCGCGTCGCGTCGCGTCGCGTCGCGTCGCGTCGCGTCGCGTCGCGTCGCGTCGCGTCGCGTCGCGTCGCGTCGCGTCGCGTCGCGTCGCGTCGCGTCGCGTCGCGTCGCGTCGCGTCGCGTCGCGTCGCGTCGCGTCGCGTCATACTATATTATATTATATTATATTATATTATATTATATTATATTATATTATATTATATTATATTATATTATATTATATTATATTATATTATATTATATTATATTATATTATATTATATTATATTATATTATATTATATTATATTATATTAACAACAGTTCATGGGGAAATGGCACGTTGAGTGTAATTACTACTACTTCTACAGCAGCTATTGCTGCTGATGCTGCGGCTGCTACTGCTGCTACAGCAGCTACTGCTGCTGCTAATCCTGCTATAGTAGCTACTGCTACTGCTGCTACTGCTGCTGCAACAGCTACTGCTGCTGATGCCGCTACTGTTGTTGGTGTGGCTGCTGCTGGATATATATATATATATATATATATATATATATATATATATATATATATATATATATATATATATATATATACATACTTTCTCATTATTGCACCACGGTTGAGTGCGTCGACGGCAATGGTGTAACTCGAAGTGTGCAACCGATCCTATAATTAACGTCATCGGTCCGTGAATTGTGCCACACTCGCGTCTGCGAAATAGGTGGCAGTGGCACCGCTGGACAGGTGCATTGCGTGCCGCGCATAGCAAGTGGCTGCTCAGTCGAGGACCGCAGGTCGCGTCCCCTCCCCCGTCACATGTTTCATTGTGATACGATACACGCGTCGTGTGAATAACAGCTGCAGCCTCGTGCGAATGATTGAACGGGTCATTATATTGGAATTCGTATATTGGAATGACTTTCTCACACAATTTGGAGCGCTCTGACGCAGTGGTAGAGTATCAGACTATCAATAACAAGAACCAGAGTTCGAATCCTGGGCGGCCTGACGAACCTTTGGCAAATTCATTTACCATATGTTGTTTTAGTTCATTCAGCTTTATGAATGAGTACCTGGTCATATACAGTTGTGGATATCTGCATACATGAACAGTCGTCGCTTTATTGCAAATTCTCCTCCCGGAGAAGTCGAGATAGTGTTCAATTGAAACAATCATGATGTCATGTTCGTGGTCGGTTCTGTCGGCCTGATATTGAGGGTGTGCTTGCATTCTCAAGACGTGTGTGGTTCGGCAACATCAGCCGAGGAGCAACCTTGACAGAGTGGTGAAAACAGCTTCCAAGGACAACAGGTTTATACTTGTTCAGAGCAAGACACGAATTTACAAAAGATGTTTAAGATATAACTTGCATTTTATCATAAACGGTGCTCCTAGATTAGCCATAGAGAAGATTGGAACACACAATTTCAGAGGTTTTACAAATTATGCAAAAAACATAATATATTACAGAATTACGATGAAACGTGTACAATTCTAAACCAGTAAATAATGTCTAATGTCAGTAATTATGTTGCGCAGTATAATTATGTATATGATTATTATATGTGAAGATGAAATAATATATGTATATGTATGCTTGTATAAATATACTAACGAAAGTAATGTTCAAATCTTGTATCTACTCAAATTTTGTATCTACTTGGGGTCAATCAATATTATGGTTATGGTTAATGTGTATATCGTCATCATCGTTATACATACGTACACCGATAGACCGATGTATATATATATATATATATATATATATATATATATATATATATATATATATATATAATTACATCAATACATTCTGCAATATATCATGTTAATCCGTCTACTCCTCCAGTGTTAGTGAATACCGGGCTGTACCGTTCAACATTAAGGTTTCTGTCGTTTTCCCAAGCAACACCTTGCGCTCCACGAACGGATAATGCGATACTAATGTCGTACAGTTGACCGAGTACACGCGCTTGGTGGACACCTCATTCTTATGATTCCACGTGTGCGATTTACACACAAATCTGTTGTATTTGTATGCGATAAAAGCGCCTGTGTTTCGTGGAGCTGGAAACCAACGCCCCCCTAGGGGGCGCTGCACGGTCGGAAAGAAATTACCTCGATTTAACTCCCATCGTGGAGTGGCCTTATAGGAAGACATCACCATATTTTTCTCCGTATAAAAAGCGATATCAATGTACGGCCAATGCCAACGATATACCCCAGCTTTCGGATCCTTCAGTGAGAATACCTTTCCAGTAAAGCAATTTGAGTTTTGTGTCTCCAAAAGCTGTATCTGTTTATAATGTCCATTTCCGCTGTTGTTGAACAGACGCCTCATCTTCGGTAGGTCGTCGAGGTTGACGAAGATGTCGAGATCATCGTCCCACGGAAGCATGTCGTGCATGACGTACGAACCGAGCAGCGTGCCGTGTGCCATCATGTAGGTGATGTTGAACTCACGAAAGATGGCGTCGATTGTTGACATCAGGTCGACGCACCGATCCCGTTCATGTCGAGTGACGACCCGTGGTAGCCGGGGGTGGGAGAGCCACGGTAGCGCGTCGGTCACCTTCTTCAGACGCTCAGTTTCTCCTGCGTGACGGAATACGGATGGCGTCGTTTGTCCGACATTGGAAACACTGGGTAGGCGCTTTGCAATGATCAAGAGCACGATGATTATCATTGAACATAATATTATACACGAAAATATTCCCGGTCGCGTTCGCATCATTGCTTTGGGTCGTGTCGTTTCCCGCACCTACAACAAATACCGCAGCATTTGAGAGTTCGTTTTGTTTAAACATAGAGATTAATAATTTAACTGATGACACATGTTCGCGTTTGCGTGCGTGCGTGCGTGCGTGCGTGCATGCGTGCATGCGTGCATGCGTGTATGCATGAGTGCGTGCGTGAGGCTGTCGGCCCGGCCCATCTCTTAGTTGATATTTCTGTTAATCCGCATTTCAACTTTATCACCTATGGTATATTTATCATTGGCATAACCTTTGACCTGTTTTTGTACTGGACATTTCTTTTCAGTTCACTCCTTGTTAGGCCTTTTGAAACGATCAATACATCGAGATATTTAAGAAACATTCAATAACTTTGCAATTACTACGCGAAATCTGTTCGAACATACATGTATATTCACCATCGTCTTTACAGATGTACGTATATACTATTGGCTGAACCGAAATAATGCAAGAGACCGAAACCTGAACAATATTCGAAAATGCGGCGACATTTTCTAATAATGGATATTGTCTATAATAATAATAATAATAATAATAATAATAATAATAATAATAATAATAATAATAATAATAATAATAATAATAATAATAATAATAATAATAATAATAATAATAATAATAATAATAATAATAATAATAATAATAATAATAATAATAATAATAACACTAACACTAACACTAACACTAACACTAACACTAACACTAACACTAACACTAACACTAACACTAACACTAATAATAATAATAATAATAATAATAATAATAATAATAAACATTATTTATTCACGGTAACCTTAAGAAATATATGTTTATGTTCCCAAGAACCGTGATTGTCAACGCAACTGTACATAGAATATAACGTAGATATACTAAACAATTGAAGAAGCAATACATGACAATTTTTATGCTACGTTGATTAAAACGTATTGGTTTAATGTAGGTGTTGTTGTCCTGGAAAGAGAGGCGCGGGTGGTGTAGCGGTCAGCACAACCGTCCGGCACGCCGGCAGCCCGGGGTCAATACCCAGTCAGGACAAGCGTTATATATTTAGCTTAGAAACCTTTGCTCTCACCATTGACGGATGTTTTTCTAAATGACAGGAGTAGGAGAAGGGATGACATAATATGGTTCAGTAAATATGTAAAATGAAATCATTGAAGCAGTCAAACCTTTGTTCTACTTAGGCACTATTTAACAAGGGTTTAACAAGTTGCCGTCCAGAACCAGGAAGTTGTCTAAACAAATACATAAGTAAAATATAAAGTAAATGTTGTCTCTAAAAATATACAAGTAAAATAAATAAATAAATACATAAAATGTCCTAGAATAACACAATTTGTTATAATAATAAATACATTAAAATAAATATATGAATAAATAATTTAATCAGTACTAAAATAATTTCTAAAACATTTAAGTGTTCAACCTAGGTATAGCCCGCCCTTGCCAGATAATGTCAATTTTATTTTCAAACATATTAAATTTTACGCTGCTGGCATTTACACAATCATGACTTAAATTATTCCAATCATTTATTGTTCTCTCGGAGAATTTTCTTTTATCTAACCTACAGCATGGCTTGACTAACGCTGCCTTATACCCCCTTGTCATACTATCTTCTTTTAGTATAACAAAAATGTTGTTATCAATATCGTCATATCCATTCAATATCATAAAAACTTCTATTAGGTCTCCTTTTAATCTTCTTGTTTCTAATGTTGGCAATCTACATTCTAGCAGGCGTCTTTCATAGCATAACGGTTTAAGTTCTGGAATGAGTTTAGTTGCCCTATTTGAACTCTTTGAAGTTTATCGATGTCTTTTTATGATAAGGCCTCCATGCCTGAATGCAATATTCCAAGTGTGGCCTAACTATTGCCTTGTACAATGGTATGATTAATGTCTTCTCCATATATGTAATGTTCCTTCTAATTAGCCCTAATATTTGGTTGCCCTTTGCAGTAGCAAGTCAACATTGCTCCGAAACTGTCATGTCAGCACTAACTGTAACTCCCAGGTCCTTTTCTTTTACATAGTATTGCCCATAAAGTACCACTTGATTATAATTCTGTAATTTTAGCAGTACGCTTTTAAACATATTGTTATTTTGTCCGCAACAGTAGCATGTAGTTTAACACTATAACAATACACGACTTGTATCAGTTTACCAACACCAAGTATCAGAACAGGAACGAGAGTGCCAGCTCCTAGGTTTTATTTTTCATGTAATATTACTTTTTTATTACTGCTAGGGCTTACATGCCGAAGGTTTATTGCACGCGAATTATTAAGCTCGGAACAACACGTTCAAATAATGATCAAAACACCCAGTTAAAAAAATTGATTGCCAATAATGCCGAGGCGAGCAGAGTTAACCGCAATACTATAATTTATTATGTTTAACTTTCCCACGTTCTGGTCAGTAGATTTCCCGTTACAAATGACTGCTCTGCAAGACGAGCTGGCGCCCTCCCTGTAAGTACAGCAATATCTATGTTAAAACACTTCTATTAAAGCAGCTTAAATCAGGCATAGAAATTGACCCTTGCCCCTTACCTGAGGCGAGTTAAAAGTTATGAAAATGTACACTACGTAGCTGGCAGTAATCTCACGTTGCTATTGTCCACATGTTTAGCCATTTAAATGCAAGTCATTTGATTTGCACAATCAAACACGATGTTTCTGAACATAACATTTCCGAACTTGTTTTTTATTTGATTTGCAGCACCCCTCGACTTTCTTCCAGTGGCAAGGCACGGTTTAGCTGACCGCCAGTGACTTCACAAAGTAAACATCTTGTTCTCGTTCTTCTTATTCACTGCCTTGGTGTGGGGCAGCGCTCGGCAACAACAGTCGTCGTGCGAATTTCACCGACAAAGCATCACCGCTTCACCGAGATGCCTTCGTTGACTTCTGGTTAAACGGCACTTTCACAAAGAGGTGCTCGTGCTTGACGTGTTGTGTGCTGCACCCAGATGCTTGGCCAGCTCGCTTCATTGTTCTCCCTGTACTAGTCGTACCGTGTCGTGACTCGCTACGCTCTGTTAACCTGTCCGCATAGTGATTTTGAATACAGCGTGCGTTGTTCGTTCGTTCGAGTGACAACCTCGATCGTGCTACCGGAGCGTTTACGTCTGGCCCAGTGCTTGGAGCTTTCTCAGTCCAAGCGAAAACAAATTACATCCTGCTCGTATTATTTTTGTTATTATTGTTATTATTATTATTGTTATTATTGTTATTGTTGTTATTATTATTATTATTATCATTATCATTATCATTATCATTATCATTATCATTATCATTATCATTATCATTATCATTATCATTATCATTATCATTATCATTATCATTATCATTATCATTATCATTATCATTATCATTATCATTATTACTGTATACAACAGTGTATGAGCTTGCGCAATTTGCCAGTCCAATGTGGGCAGTTGTTCGGGCGTGTCTGCTGGGAGGTGTATGAGGTGCAAAAACTCTATGTTATTGTAATTATATATTTTAACTGCAGACACTGTTTTGTACTTTATTGAATATATATATATATATATATATATATTATATATATATATATATATTATATATATATATCTAATATTTTATTTTCAATAAAGTACGAAACAGTGTCACACTGAATGTAAAATGGTAAATTGTTTAAATCAATGTTTATATGTGTAAATGTCGTCGTCATCACTATTTTATTGATTTTATCTATTTATTTACTATTATGATTTTAAACAATGTTTTTTATTAATGTAAACAATACATTAAAATATATTTTTAATATTATGATTATACGTGTTTTATATAATTACAGTTTATTGACACATTTCATATTTATTTATTACTATTATTATCTGATTTATAGCTTCATTGTTTGTATGTACATGTGTTTGGTGATGATTGCCCATTGGAAATCACGATGTGGCACGTGACATGGACAAGACATCATGAAATAAAGCTTTTACTACTGCTACTACTTCAGTTACTAATATAGCATTCTAGTTATCTTATTATTAGGTTTTACATAGCAATTAGTAATGACTTGTATTTTCATGTAACTGATGCTATGCTATGCTATGCTATGCTATGCTATGCTATGCTATGCTATGCTATGCTATGCTATGCTATGCTATGCTATGCTATGCTATGCTATGCTATGCTATGCTATGCTATGCTATGCTATGCTATGCTATGCTATGCTATGCTATATTATATATTGCATTACATTACATTACATTACATTACATTACATTACATTACATTACATTACATTACATTACATTACATTACATTACATTACATTACATTACATTACATTAACAGCAGTTCATGGGGAAATGGCACGTTGATTGTAATTGCTACTACTGCTGCTGCTGCTGCTGCTGCTGATGCTGCTGCTAATATTGTTGTTGTTGTTGCTGCAGCAGCTACTGCTGCTATAGCAGCTACTGCTGCTGCTGCTATAGCAGCTACTGCTGCTGCTGCTACTCCTGGTACAACATATACTGCTGCTGTTGCTGCTAATGTTGTTGTTGTTGCTGCTACCGCAGCTGCTGCTGCTGCTGCTGCTATAGCAGCTACTGCTGCTACTCCTGGTACAACAGATACTGCTGTTGCTGCTACTGCTGCTACAGCAGCTACTGCTGCTACTGCTGCTACAGCAGTTACTGCTGCTACTGCTGCTACAGCAGCTACTGCTGCTACTGCTGCTACAGCAGTTACTGCTGCTGATGCTGCTGTTGCTGCTGTTGGTGGTGCGGCCGCTGCTGGATAACCTTGCTAAGAAATTCTACGCAGTCGCTGTCGGACGCAATAACCAGTTGTTGCCACTCCTCGCTACAGCCTTTGTATATATACAAAGGCTGTAGTCAGTTTATTAATACAGATTATACATAAATACCACTGATACGGTTCACGGCAAAGTCAAGCGGCAAAAGCGGCATCGTCATCGACATTTTAAATTCATTGACTGTGACTGTGTTTGTAAATGTCCAACTTCAATAATACACTGCTTGGCACTACGACTGCAGTTTATTAACATTATGTTAATTCGCCAACATGCTCGAAAACAAACAACTCAAGTGTAAATTTGTGTATCTGTATATACATTTAGTTATGTTGTTATTGTCATCGTTGTATTGAATTTTGTATATTCTATACCGGCGTTACATATACTGCGCAAACAAGTATAAATAGCTTCTGGTAACATACCGGTCTCCCGTATGCGTAACGTTTCTAAGGAGACCGATTTTTTCGTATATATGTTATTCATTAAAATATCATAACCATATTTTTGTACGTAATGTATATTTGTATTACAGACAATGTTCCAATTATACATCATTGAAAAATCAGTTAATTACAAATATACGGCCGGTTTCCTGTAGGCGGTCTATGCAGCATTTAGCCTTTTATATATATATATATATATATATATATATATATATATATATATATATATATATATATATATATATATATATATATATATATATTCTTGTCTATTTCAGATGCTAATTGTTCCTCTTTCCAGCAACTTAGACATTATCTTTATGACAATTTGCACTGAGTAAATGAGAGTTGATTAAAACTAGGAGCAAACAAACATAGTTTCTCATTACTGGACCACAGAGGCAGCGGGAAAAAATAAGAATGTTTTCCCTATACCCCCTATATAGTCAGCATGTTATGCCTGCAGGTTTAACTTGGACTTTATGAGTAATTGTTGACGATAATTTAAATTTAGAGAATACATTTCATAGATTCGTGATTTACAGCGTAGTCGTCGGCATTTGCCTCTTTCTGATGCAAAACAATATTGCAATTGCTCTAGTCACTAAAAGACCAGACAATTGTATTTCCGTTATCCAAATATTGCCATTAAGGATATCACAAAATTACAACGTGTTCAGAATTGCTTAGCAACTTAGCAAGGGTTGTGATTAGATCTCCACGTTTTACTCGTTCTATGCCGCCTCTAAGGTCTGCATTGGCTTTTGGATATTAGCGCAAAAAAGAAGTCATTATTGTTATTATTATTCTGTCCGACATCGTATCACCTTTACGATTTGTACCATTACTTACCAGGCACTTTCCTGGAAGTAACCACCGTATTTTTATTTATTGTTTACACCTGTCAGAAAACCTGTCCAACTTCGATCATCTAGTTCTGATTTACGTTTTGCGCCTACAGTCAATATCAAGCTTTAGGCTCAATGCTCGCCGCTGGTCACGGTTGAGTGCGTCGACGGCAATGGTGTAACTCGAAGTGTGCAACCGATCCTATAATGAACGTCATCGGTGCTTGAATTGTGCCACACTCGCGTCTGCGAAATAGGTGGCAGTGGCACCGCTGGACAGGTGCACTGCGTGCCGGACATAGCAAGTGGCTGCTCGGTCGAGGATCGCAGATCGTTTGTGTCGAAACGTCCGCTCCCACGTCACAGATTTCAATGTGCTTCTCACAGGAGAGCCAATAATATCGCTTGTATAGAAAAATACGCGTCGTGTGCATTACAGCTGCAGCCTCGTGATAATGGTTGAACGGGTCATTATATTGGAATTCTCATGTAACGTCCATACATGTCATGTCGTAAGGGATGTGGTTAGTGGATGGCAGCGATTCTTCACCTTTTATGGCGTCGACCCAAATCCATGTCCGGAAATTGTTCGCCGACACATATTGTAATAGCTACCGTCCTACAAAAGAAGCAAAAATGGCGGAATGAGTTAAGAAGATCGTACGAGTTCAACAACCTTTGCTTTTGAAGAATGCGTTATCAATGCTAAACATAAGGGGGTAATCGATTGGACATTCATTATAACTTGCTTGGACATGCTGATCAAAGCGCCATTATTTCTGTAACATTTCTTTGAAGTCTTCGACATGGCGTGCATCGGAAGCATTCCCACGTTTCTCCCAAGTGTATGATGTAGTTTTGTGGCACCAGCAGAACATGACTTTCTCAGAACAGTTGGTGCGCTGTGGCGCAGTGGTAGAGTATCAGACTAACTATCAATCACAAGAACCCGACTTCGAATCATGGGCTGCCGTGACGACCCGTTGGCAAATTCATTCACACTATGTTGTTTTAGTTCATTATGTTGAATGGATGACTATCTGGTCATAGACAGTTGTGGATATCTGTATACATGGACAGTCGTCGCTTTATTGCAAATTCTCCTCCCGGAGAAGTCGAGATAGTGTTCAACTGAAACAATCAGGATGTCATGTTCGTGGTCGGTTCTGTCGGCTTGCTTTTGAGGGTGTGCTTGCATTCTCAAGATGTTTGTGGTTCGGTAGCATCAGCCGAGGAGCAAGCTTGACAGAGTGATGAAAACAGCTTCCAAAATGTTGGGCAGTGAACTCTAACAGCTACAGTATATATATATATATATATATATATATATATATATATATATATATATATATATATTCATTATATCTGCACGAATTATTCTCGTCAGCCAAGCGTTTTAGAAGCATCAGTACAAAAACTAATTAACTGCTTTAGAAATATTGTGTGCCTCCGTGCGTACATAGCGGTAAAGACCTTAGAATGTTAACTTGTCTATTTTCACCACTCTGGCAGTCTTGTTCTTTTTCTGACGCTGGTTGATGTTGTGGGGGGGTGTGGGTGTATGTGTCCTCGCATGGCAGACCGATAGAGCTAAACACAAATTTCATTGTGAAGGTTTAGCTTAACATAATAATTTTAAATATAATTTATTTGTATTTTAATGGCATTTTAGATATATAATATGTATTTGTTTACTCATTAGCTTGACATAATATTTTTAAATAGATCATTTATAGTTCTAAATGATGTTTTAGATATACAAATGTTTTTATTATTAGTTTAACATAATGATTTTTAAATAAATTATTTTATATTTTAATTTACATTTTAAATATATAATATTTATTTATTTATTAGCCTAACATATAATTGTTGTTAGATAATGTGTCATTTTAAAGGACATTTTAAATATATAATATTTATATATTATTTATTAGCTTAACATAATTAATTTAAAATAGATAATGTTTCATTTAAACGACATCGTAGATATATTGTCAAAATTATAATTTTTAATGGGTGTTTATTTTTTTAAACAACATCATATTATATATATATATATATATATATATATATATATATATATATATATATATATATATATATATATATATATAATGTTGTTTAAAATAATCGTATCTGTATTTATTAAGTTTCCCACTAAATTAATGTGGCATATGGCCATATCCAGATTGCATAATAATAACAACATCATATTATATATCTATATCTATCTATCTATCTATCTATCTATCTATCTATCTATCTATTTATCTATCTATCTATCTATCTCTCTATCTATACATATATATATATATATATATATATATATATATATATATATATATATATATATATATATATGATGTATTATTATGCAATCTGGATATGGCCACATTATTTTAGTGCGAAATTTAATAAACACAGATACCTTTCATCAACACAATATTTGTAAACTCACTAATGCAAGTTAAATATACGTAGTAGAATATTTGCATTGTTCTACTATCATAGCAGAACTTTTATATATTAAAACAATTATTACAAAGTAACACATGTGTTTTGTTTTAGAATATGTTATGTGAACTGACAAGAAATTTCATTAATAATTAATGTAATTAATGAAGTTCATGAAGTTACAAACCAAATGCTGCAGTTGACTTAGTTTCTACTCACGCCAGTTATAATAATGATAATGATCATAATGATCACAATGATAATAATAATAATAATAATAATAATAATAATAATAATAATAATAATAATAATAATAATAATAATAATAATAATAATAATAATAATAATAATAATAATAATAATAATAATAATAATAATAATAATAATAATAATAATAATAATAATAATAATAATAATAATAATAATAATAATAATAATTATAATTATAATTATAATTATAATTATAATTATAATTATAATTATAATTATAATTATAATTATAATTATAATTATAATTATAATTATAATTATAATTATAATTATAATTATAATTATAATTATAATTATAATTATAATTATAATTATAATTATAATTATAATTATAATTATAATTATAATTATAATTATAATTATAATTATAATTATAATTATAATTATAATTATAATTATAATTATAATTATAATTATAATTATAATTATAATTATAATTATAATTATAATTATAATTATAATTATAATTATAATTATAATTATAATTATAATTATAATTATAATTATAATTATAATTATAATTATTGAAACATTACTGAAACAGTAAAATAAAATAACACAGTCGTTGCTTATTATTTATTATTCCTCAGTATGCTAAAATAAAAAATAAAAAGTATATGATTAAACAAAAAAATAACATAACTAATCTATCATAAAAATTATCATACTAAAATTGTAATAATGATACTAACTGCGTAATAATTATGTGATATAAATTGCATAACTTATGGGGAAATGTATGTAATTAAGTCCACATGATCACGTCACAGAAACGCTAATCTAGAATGGTGTGTCTTCAGAAGTGTTTTATACCATGGCTGTGTCTTTGCCGTCCTAACACTGTCCGGCAGTCCATTCCACAGAACGGCTGCTGCTACGGCAAAAACGGCGATCACCGTGAGTGACCGTCTGCGATGCAGGTAGTGTCAATAGCGGCAAAGACGCAGACCTCAGTCGGCGATAGGGTTGACGACGTGATAGTAGTTCCGAGAGGTAACACGGTGCTTGTTCATGCATAACCGAATACACAAACAGAAGCACTTTTTACGTCGGGCGCACACAAATTGGTAGCCAGTGAAGATGCATAAACCAAACACCAGAACATATTCCTATTTGACATGAAATGTGCATTGCATGTCAAAAATACCGAAACATGTTTTATTATTACTATTAAGTGTAAAGTGCTTTGAGTAGTGTCAACAACTGGATTCTCCTTTGTATCATAATTTACATTTTTAACACATAGAGGCAGCAGTATACGACGGCGGAATGGAGTAGTACAGAAACAACTTTGAAAGACCAATAAGTAAGAGAACGTCAAAGTCGTCTTAACTATGTAATTGATACGCATAAAAATATACTTGACTTAATTATATTGTTATGCGTATAAATAATAAATAATATATAGTATATAATACATAACATATAAGATATAATAAATAATGTATAATATATAATGTATAATAAATAATATATAATATATGATATATGATATATAATGTATGAAATATAATATATGATATATAATATATGATGTATAATGTCTAATATGATGTATAATGTCTAATATGATGTATGATATATAATATATGATATATAATATATGATATATAATATATGATGTATAATATATGATGTATGATGTATGATATATAATATATGATGTATAATGTATGATGTATGATATATAATATGATATATAATATAAAATATATAATATATAATAATTAATATATGATATATAATGTATATGATATATAATATATAATGTATAATGTATAATGTATAATGTATAATGTATAATGTATAATGTATAATGTATAATGTATAATATATAATGTATAATATGTAATATGTAATATGTAATATATAATGTATAATGTATAATATGTAATATGTAATATATAATATATAATATATAATGTATGATGTACGATGTACGATGTACGATGTAAGATATACGATATACGATATACGATATACGATATCCGATATACGATATATGATATATAATATATAATGTATGATGTATAATATATGATGTATGACATATGATATATAATGTATGATATATAATATATAATGTATGTATGATATATAATATATGATGTATGATATATGATATATAATATATGATATATGATATATAATATATGATATATGATATATAATATATAATATATAATATATAATATATAATATATAATATATAATATATAATATATAATATATAATATATGATATATAATATATAATATATAATATATAATATATAATATATAATATATAATATATAATATATAATATATAATATATAATATATAATATATAATATATAATATAGAATATATGAAATATGATATATAATATATGATATATAATATATGATATATAATATATGATATATAATATATGATATATAATATATAATATATAATATATAATATATAATATATAATATATAATATATAATATATAATATATAATATATGATATATAATATATGATATATAATATATGATATATAATAATATATGATATGTGATATATGATATAATTTTTATGATATATGATATGTGATATGTGATATGTGATATGTGCTATGTGATATTTGATATGTAACATGTAACATGTAACATGTAAAACGTGATTAGTGATCCGTGATCCGTGATCCGTGATCCGTGATCCGTGATCCGTGATCCGTGATCCGTGATCCATGATCCATGATCCATGATCCATAATTTATAATCCATAATTTATAATCCATAATTTATAATCCATAATTTATAATTTATAATCTATAATCTATAATCTATAATCTATAATCTATAATCTATAATCTATAATCTATAATCTATAATCTATAATCTATAATCTATAATCTATAATCTATAATCTATAATCTATAATCTATAATCTATAATCTATAATCTATAATCTATAATCTATAATCTATAATCTATAATCTATAATCTATAATCTATAATCTATAATCTATAATCTATAATCTATAATCTATAATCTATAATCTATAATCTATAATCTATAATCTATAATCTATAATCTATAATCTATAATCTATAATCTATAATCTATAATCTATAATCTATAATCTATAATCTATAATCTTTAATCTATAATTGATAATTTATAATCTATAATTTATAATCTATAATTTATAATCTATCATTTATAATCTATAATTGATAATTGATAATTGATAATTGATAATTGATAATTGATAATTGATAATTGATAATTGATAATTGATAATTGATAATTGATAATTGATAATTGATAATTGATAATTGATAATTGAGAATTGAGAATTGAGAATTGAGAATTGAGAATTGAGAATTGAGAATTGAGAATTGAGAATTGAGAATTGAGAATTGAGAATTGAGAATTGAGAATTGAGAATTGATAATTGATAATTGATAATTGATAATTGATAATTGATAATTGATAATTGATAATTGATAATCGATAATCGATAATCGATAATCTATAATCTATAATCTATAATCTATCATCTATCATCTATCATCTATCATCTATAATCTATAATCTATCATCTATCATCTATCATCTATCATCTATCATCTATCATCTATCATCTATCATCTATCATCTATAATCTATAATTTATAATTTATAATTTATATATATAATCTATAATCTATAATCTATAATCTATCATCTATCATCTATAATTTATAATCTATCATCTATCATCTATCATCTATAATCTATCATCTATCATCTATCATCTATAATCTATAATTTATAAATATAATATATCACATATCATATTATAACATATAACATATCATTAACTTTCTCGGTACTGTACTTAGATCCTGCTTTTGTCAAAAAAGTTGTCAAAGTAAAGCATTTAACTTATGTTACTAGTCGTTGTGTAGATACTGGTACTCTCATGGTGGAGAAATGTTCGGTGACTTAGAGCCAGTAACGCGATCCAACACGCCGAGTGGGTAATTCTTACACGCTCACGTACATTTAAATGTCAATACACAACATATATTAAAAACCACATTGCACGGCCAATTTGATGCAGTTGTCTTATCTTATAACAACGGCAACGCAAACATATATTTATTTATATATATTACAAATTACAAATTACGTATCACGTATCACGTATCACGTATCACGTATCACGTATCACGTATCACGTATCACGTATCACATATCACATATCACATATCATATATCATTAAATTATATATTATATATCATATATTATATATATCATATATCATATATTCTACATTATTTATCATATATTATATATCATATATTATATATCATTAGACTATACTAGACTCCCGGTGACACTCACAATTAATCGGTGACCCAAATTTGAATCGCGACGTTCAAGAACTAGGTAAAAGACGCAAAGACAAGCGTTTTGATACAAATGATTTCTAAATTATTAGACAGGCTAATTCAGTGTCTCTTTTAGACTTCTTTTATCCACCAAACTCCTGTATTTATTATAACACAATATTATTGTTTGTGTGCGCGCGCGCGCGTGCGTGCGTGCGTGCGTGTGTGTGTGTGTGTGGGTGTGTGTGTGTGTGTGTGTGTGTGTGTGTGTGTGTGCGCGCGCGCGCGCGCGTGCGTGCGTGCTTGCTTGCGTTCGTGCCTTCCAGCCTACATGTTGAGCCACGGGGCCTTTGTCTCCGGTGGGGGAGCAGTCATAATTTAAAAATAGGTTTAGTGTAGTCGACTGTCTTTTCCCTTCTGGTAAAACCGTCTTTCTGTAAAAATAACCTATTGTGCAACGAGATTTCATATATACTATTTTAGAGAAATCATTGTCGTGGCAAAATCGATAGAAATATTTTTTCTTTACGTAAATAAGACATTACACAAAATGTACAAACAAATCATAAACATATTTTTATTTTAAGACAGCTACAGTTTGCACAGCAATGATTTCTAAGCATTATACCCCTATGATACCCTTTTATTAAAGTCAGATCTCGACAGGCCCGATCACCCGACGCGGTTTCGAAGATGTCCGGCCAGTTCGGGCCACCAGATTTCAAATTTGACTGGCCCGATGGGCCAGTGGATTCAGTCCGCCTGACCACCATTGACATATCCGTAATTCGACTCTTCATAGAAAAACAGGACGCTCTTGACATCTTATACTAGTCGAAATTTCAATCATTATTTGTTTTGTTACATTTTATTTAAAACTAATTAAACAAGCGGTGTCTAAAATGCACCCGTGCGTACGTGAAGATATTTAATTATGTATCCATTATATATATATATATATATATATATATATATATATATATATATATATATATATATATATATATACATACAATAAGACAAATACTAGTGTTTTAAAATAATTGTAAAAAAAAATATGTATAGGTAAATAAATAAATAAAATTACTACGGTATTAAATAACGTAGCACTTTTAAATAAATAAATTACGTATTAGTTATAAAAATACATAATAATCAGTCTAGTATATAATTACATCACAATGATACTGATAAATGATGTATATGTATAATTATTATTAGTAATAAATAGTTTAGTATAAGTTAAAAAAAAAATAATGCCAATAAATAAGTGTATAATTATGTACTGATAGTATTACCAAATAATCTAGTAAGCAAATAATAATGTTCATGTCGAAATACACTAAAAAGCAATACGAAACAAATGTCTTCAGTAGACGTTTGAAACTGGTGAGATTGTCGCAAGTCTTAATGACCGTTGGTAAATTGTTCCATAGGGACCCAGCAGCCACAGCGAACGAGCAGTTTCCAGCTTTGGTTAGCGATCTTATTACAAGTTGGCTGTGGATGGCAGCCGATAATTATCACAAGTAATGCACCCACCGTAATGGAAAACATAAAGACAGTTTTATACTGGCAACCGTTTGGTAGTGCTGCAAAATACCATGGCTGAAGCGGTGGATCTTGTAATTCAACCTTGGAGGAACGAGAGCAGGGTAAAAGATTTTGGACAGCGTTCACATTGTGAGAGTCCACCCTTCATTGGGATCGCGTGCGCACGGGGTGTGAACTTCACAGGGTGATGTATGTGGTTTGTGGATGTTCTAGGCGCTCGCTAGATCCGAATGAATTCGAATCAAGATAAAGATGCAACGCTGTTCCAAGGTTCGACCACGGATTTATTGACATACTGAAGTTCCCGTCGTATACAAGAATATAAACATTATTAACATTGCGTAGGCAATACTGTACTAAGTACATCGAAATAGCTGAGTGCCTGATGAGAGAGCAGCTCAATACCTCTACAAGTTGACATGTTTAAATAGTTGCCTAAAATTTATAAAGTCCAAAAATAATAAGAGTCTCCAGTCTCATAGTAAAGTTGTAATTTAGAAAAACCAAAATCTGGTTAACCGAGAGCATCTTCGCCCGCCCCGGTCTTTCTACAATTAACACCAAGTTCTCATATTTTATAGTCATTAATTAAACAGTGGTACGCATGTGCAGATGACTCTTCCTCAGGTGCACGCATGTGTAGATCTCCAGTTCCTGTCCGAGGCTGGCCCAAGGACGCTAGTTTGCGTAGACCACGTATACGAAAGACACCTGCTAAATCTATAGAAATCCAACTGTCGAAACTAGGATTTAGTCAATGTACAATCAAATCAATGTCGTCCAGCGCGTGTCTGGCTCGCAGAATTAATGGCCATTAATAGCGACGCACGTTGTATGGGCGTTCAAATGCAAATTTGTCGTGATATCTTGCACGCCTGGTCCAGTTTTTGCGTTGCGCCTCTGGCACACCCAAAACCAAGATATGCTTTTGTGTCATGAAGACCGCCAGATAAAATTACATGGCCCACGCCGCTATCTCTCAAAACACGTAGGTCAACGTCGTGACTTCATGTTCAATGGCTAGCCCTACCGCCACGCCGCTCTATTGTCTACGTTGCGTCGTGTCTCAACCGTGATTGCTGAAGATCGTAATCTGCATGACCACAGGATGCCGCACACCGCTACGATTGACAGTTATAATAACGTACTATTATCGTGATGAATTACTGGCCAGTAATGTTGTGTTGGGTACAAAGCCATGTGGCTATTTTCAGGTGCATTGGTGTCGCTCTATGATGATGTCGCTGGTCTAGTGCCAAACCGGGCAGAGCAACCTAGGCGGTTGGCCGTGGCCTCCACGTATTAGATTATATTTATTGTAACGACTACTGTAACGACTACTGTAACAGACACTGACAATGTATCACCAATCTCAAGTGCAGAAGCCATCTTGCCCACCGCCTTTGCTTTTGCATTTCTGGTTGAGTATCGCTGTCACGAACTGAACAAACACCGCTAATTTACAGGTAATAATTGACATACAAACTGCCCTCTCAACCCGTTCTTATGACCCCAGTCGTGCCAACTTGCTCGCCCCAACTGTGCCCTTTTTGTGGTGGTAACAAACAGACAGATTGTGCAACGTTACTTGTAAAAGGCAAAGTACTTACAGGGTGCATTTTAGGTAAACCCATCTAGTACAAGTTAAACACTATCTAGAATAACAAGTTGTCGATAGGGTGTTCCTGGTTTGTTTTATCAGGAAAATAAATAGCTGGGATCAATGTTCCTGTGGTAATAATACTAATACATTTATTGTCCTATCGTAGAGTGGAAATACATTTTGCACTTTGGAGGTTGCATAAAAACACAATATATAAGTCGCCTAGTAATGCATGTATACAGTAAAACCAAGCATGTAAATATGTAAGCGGTAGCTAATATATATATATATATATATATATATATATATATATATATATATATATATATATATTGGAATAACTAAATATGCTAAAACAATGTGACAATGTTATAATAAGATAAATTAGTTAATTAATAAAGATGATATGGGAAATATTGTGCTATAAATAGGTAATGGGCTAATCTAATTATGACTGTCTTGTGTTAAAATAATTGTTTTGCTGGTTTTTGGTTTGTATTGTGCGCAAAAATAAACTGCAAAGATATGTGGCCGCAGCTAGTTTGATGTTGAATAAATGACAATGGATTCATATATATATATATATATATATATATATATATATATATATATATATATATATATATATATATATATATATATATATATATATATATAATAATAATAATAATAATAATAATAAAACTTTATTTTGACACCATCAAATCCGGGACGTATGTCCCGTTCACGGGTGTGTACATAGGTAAATAGGTAAACAAATTAATAAATATAGTTCAGCTAAAATATAATGTTCACGGGTGTATGCATACATGTAAATAGGTAAATTAATAAATAAGTACAGTTAAGCTAAAATATAATGTTCACGGGTGTGTACATACATGTAAATAGGTAAATAAATAAATAAGTATAGTTAAGCTAAAATATAATGTTCGTTGTGTAAAACTGGTTATGTGGAAAAAAAATTTTTTTTAATTCTTTCTTAAATTGTACTAGATTGCCGTTGTCGCGCATATTCCTAGGAAGTTTGTTCCGCAGAGTGGGTCCTGCACAGACAAATGCACGCCGGCCGAAACGTTCTAAGTTCACTTTTGGCACTTCGAGGAGTAACCCGCCTGCAGGGCACAGCAATCGGCGAGGGGCGTGCTGGAGTAGTAGTGCCGCGAGATACTCTGGTGTGCCGTCGTACAAAGCCCTGTGCACGAGTACTAGTAGCTTGTATTCGATCCGCTTTCTGACAGGCAGCCAGTGTAATTGCCGCAGTATTGTCATCGTGGACTGCCGGTCACCCCGCCGGATTTGCATAACAATTCGAGCTGCAGATCGCTGGACCATTTCAAGACGGTGCAGGTGACGATCGCTGATGCCGAATAGTATCGCATTGCCATAGTCGATACGCGATGTCACCAGTCCGTGTATGAGACTCTTACATACAGTGGTGCTAACCGAGTCTCGTATTTTTGCAATTTGCGACAGATGGTAGTAGGCAGAACGACAAACGCTGGCAACGTGTGACGTCATGGTTATGTTACTGTCAATGGTAAATCCTAGGTCACGTATAACTGGGGAAGTGTCAACGAGCTGGCCAAATATTATGTTGACGCGGGTTAACGATGTAGGCGTACGTAGACTTGAGGAACGGATGACAATGGCTTGAGATTTGTTGTCATTCATCACAAGTCCATTGTCACAGAGCCATGCTTTCGCATCTTGTACGCAGGCTTCCATACGCGCGAGGGCATGTATGTGGTCGGTTGGTGGGAAAGTGATGTAGAGTTGAGTGTCGTCTGCGTATAGGTGATGGTGAATGTTGTGCTTCTGTAGAAGTGTCGTCAGTGGTGCGATGTATGCATTGAATAGCAGTGGTCCAAGGACATTCCCTTGTGGCACTCCTGTGGTTATGGTCTCTACTTCCGACACGCCACTCTTTACGCGTACGATACATGCTCGATATATATATATATATATATATATATATATATATATATATATAAATATATATATATATATATATATATATATATATATATATATATATATATATATATATATATATATATATATATATATACCCGTATTGTCCCTAATAGACGCCCACCCCGATTTAGATGTAAAATAATTCATAAAAATGTCTTTGAGTGACGCAAAAATGCAAGAGTAGACGCTAAAATTAGTAGCAAAGATGGCACTGAGACTAATGCTATTCGAAAATAACAATTGTGGACAGGGCAATCGAACCGTTGCTGGTGAGACTTTTATAAGTAAATATATGGTAAATGTAAATGCTTACCACAAAGAGGGCTTATATTTTGTATTTTATGATACTATCAGAGAGAGGCCGTCATGTGCATCAAACAAATGGCGGCAAATTCGCGTAAAATTTCTGAGCATCTATAACGAAACAAATTTTTTTGTAACATTACCTGCTTGCGTATTGTGTTGCATCTATCTAGAAAACAAACGAATTTCAGTAGAGACAAAGTTGAGATTGTCATCCGTTTTACAATTCCAGACGAATCACCCGCGGGCGCGGAGTGCAACTGGCATCAATCAAATTCGATAACAAGAATAAGTCAGAGTAATTGTCATATAAATTCATATTCAGGCATATGTGCTTCAGTTAATAAGCTTTGCTTCTATCAATAAGTCAGACAATTGACAATTTGAATAATTGCGTCTGATATTGACTCGTGGTTCTATACAGCTCTAGTCAGGACCACGCACATCGTTATCGACATCGATACCGTGTGTCGACACTAATTTGCCGTTTTTTGATGCACATGGCCCTTACAGCTTTTACATGCAGTAAATCCACTCTATGTTCACATTTTAAAATTTGTTTAACATTATGAAAACAATTTGAAGAACACATAGATTGTATTGAAAACATTACGCAGTAAAATGTTGATTTAAAAACAAGATACACACCTTGGCATAGACATATCAAACAATCTATTCTGGAACCCACACATCAACAAGACAGTCAATAAAGGAAACAGCAAACTTGGATTCATTAAAAGTAACTTAACATCTATTCCCCAGTCCACCAAGGGCTATGCCTATTGTAGTCTGGTCCGCCCACATCTCGAGTACTTCTGTCCGGTGTGGGACCCATACCCCACCCGAAACATCAACCATCTAGAGGGGGTCCAGCACCGGGCAGTAATATTCGTGGTCCAAAATTACAGCTGGGAAACATATGGATCCACCTTGGCCTCTGCCCTCTCCTGGCCAATCCTAGAATACAGGAGGGCTAAGGCCAGACTCACCACCATGTATAACATAATAAACAATCTCCTAGACATCAATCCCAACCAATACCTCATGGCCGGACACAGCCAAACAAGATCCATCCACCCACACAAATACAGACAAATATCCACCTCCCACAACTACTTGAAATACAGCTTCTTTCCCCGAACTTCTATATAATGTATTTACCCACAACAGTATCGACGCCTTTAGACAACAATAGACAACACACACACTACCACCCCTGTTCCCCTCCACACCCCCAGCCTCCCCGTCATTGACTTGTACTTTTTCCCATCCACCCCACCCTAATCCCATATTCCCAAGCACAAATACTCTTATTCCACTTCCAGATAACATTAAGCCAGCCATCCTGAAACCGACCATCCATACCAGTGCGTGATACCCCAGTAGGGGTTTTGCACTATAACGAATCAGAACCAGAACCAGTCTCGGGTCATTCACTTGGAGGCGCTGAACATAGGGGTACTTCAGTTGGCGCCACATTGTGGATTAGTTATCTACTCTGTTTAGAACTAGAAGCCGATATAGCAGGTAACCACATTAGTCCCACGTTTGAGAACTTAATAGACGCGCACCCAAGCCTTCCCACTCACGCTCTGCGCGTCTATTAGGGACAATACGGTATATATATATATATATATATATATATATATATATATATATATATATATATATATATATATATATATACATACATATATGAGTTTGATAATTAGCATATCATGTTGTCAGTTGATATGAAACAGACATACCAAGAAAATGCATGTGTAAGTAATTGTGTACGCAAATTTGGTGTTGTACACACATGAACAATCAATTAAATATATACAATGCATCGAGCTGCTAATACACAACATCAAAGGTGAGGGGATACCTGTTACAGACAGTGATCATAATGAGAAGTATCACCTCCACCCAAGGCCACTAAGCGAAATTTTATGTTTAGACAAAAGTATAAAACATAAAAATACTCCTTTAAAATGATACTTCCCGCTACAAGCAGATCAATATTCTCCCCAAAATGGAAAACTGCTGGGTAAAAAAGTCCCACAAAATACATCTTTGGAGAATAAAAATAACACGTGCCTCTAATCAATTTATTGAATCAGCACAGACGACACCAGCAACTGAGCAAATTGAGTCACCCCCACACATTTTAATAATAGGTAGACTCAATATAACAAAACAGCAGCGTACCCCGTAACTTATGTTCCGGTCTCCAAATTTTCTTTCAGGTATAAAAGGAACATAGTAACATAATATTATATTGTCCTAAAATAAAAGTGCTTAGCAAATTCACCGTAACTCTGTTTAATGCCTGAGCGTGACTAAATAACACCTAGAATCCTTCTGGTGATTTTTAGCTGAACTATGAAACACAGGAATGTTTCTCCAAAGCTGTCGCAAACGACGCATCTGCATCAAAACCAAGATAAACATGTACCGTATACTGATTTTTTAGTTCTTCTCTTAGGCAATACCATTCCGAGATCGCCGTCACCTCGATGTCTTCGATGTGCGATGCCAGCGCCGCTTGGTGCATAAATCATGACACATCACAAACCGCGCTATACGAGATAAAACCGGCCAGCCCAGTGGCACTGCATTACCCGTTCTTCCCAATGCCGTCTACGCTGGTACGGGCATCTCATGCGCATGACTTACCCCATCACTACTGGGATTTTCGGGTAATATGGGAAACCAATATAAGCAAAGATTAGTACTGCCACAAAGCGTATTTTCGCTTTCAACTATAGCCGCGATTACCCAGGCTCCGTGAGGTGGCAGCACCTTTCAGCCCCTCAACTCCGCCTGAGGAATTAATGATTTGCCGATATAACGGACAGGGCGGCCTTACCCCATATTAGGATAGAGACGCTGGTTGGTTCTCAGGCCAAATTTGAAATAACAAATTAAATAAGGATACCTTTTTATCAGATAATGTTGCATTATTAAAAATATTCAAAATTAAACTTATATTAACACACAAACAAATACAAATTTTAATTGTTTATAAAATAGTAATTACGGCAGGATTAACCAGTATCCGTGAGGTGGCAGCATTGTTGAACCCACACGGATAATATGCAAAAGCCGGCAAAGTAACCCGACTGTCTTCTTGGCGAAGGCAGTCGGTTAAGCTAGACTAAACTCAGTCATGGCGCAGTAACTGTCCGACAATTATATGCCATGTAAGTCTCGCGCTCGAAAACGACATTGGGGACACTTGGGGTTAAGAAGTCAATATTCTCCATGTTGATATATATTATAATATTATAATAGGACTTTGTTTTTGGTTGTGATAATTGGACTGTCACCAAATAGTGTTTCACAGTTATATTGTCCGAAGGATAATTACAAGTAGAAGCAGTGGAACTCTGCCGGTAACAATGATGACGTAAATCATGCATTTTAATCGATTGTTATGGTGGTTGCCATGGCATCGGCGGCTAGTACTTGTGTTTGGCGATCTTGGCTACTAATGAAGAATGCCATCTTTCGCGCAGTACGACCTGTTTTGGGGCAAACGTATACATGTGTTATGATTATGTGCATTTAGACAACTTGTCAGATATAAGTGCTTATCAAACTGTTGTAAAATCACAACGCACAGCAATGTCAAATGCAAATCCCGTAAAGGGCATACGGCCTAAAATCATGTATACTATCTGCGCTCCTTAAATTGCTATATGGTTATGACATTGTGGTAAACTCAGTATTAAATCGGATATTTAAGATAAGAAAGATATAACGCAAGATATTCACGATTTTCCTAGTATCCATCAGTCGGAAGATATAACTGTCATCAGTCGTTAAAATATTATTCTTGTGTCCAGTCCCCAATCAACTGCGGTCCGACGGGGTCTCTTACAGGCCATATTACTTAATGCAGAGGGTGGTCACTTATGAAAATGTTTGAACAATCAAAAGTAAGCGAGTTCGGAGTTCGACTATACGTAAACCAAAACTTCCGGGTCAGAGTGCAATTAGCCCAACCTATAAGTGACAAAATATGGCCGAATTATGCGATTTATGATACAAGCATAAAAGTTGGCACCCACTTAGAGTACATAAGTACAACAATATTTGGATATAGGGCCTTCTCAGATTTCGCCCTGGAAGGCGTTGGCGCCATTTCCAAAATGGCCGCCGAAAACCTATTTCCTCGTATTTAAACTAAACGTCCTAATAGTTTAAAAATATGACAGGTGGGTAGGAAATGATTGCTATGAGGTTTAACAGCTGATCATGGGGCTGTGGGAATGTGACGTGACAAAAATAAAGGAAACCGCGCTTCATTTTGAATATATGTTTTGTTAGATGATATAAATGCCGAGTGTATTGATAATAACACAAATAGGTGTCTTCAGAATGTAGTGGAGGTAATCCGTGACGTTATGACCGCCTTCTAAGGTTTGTCCACCAGAAGTGTGAAATTGCCATAATATCCGAATGGCCAAAGTATATAAAGTGGTGGACCAGCCTGGTTCTGGGACATCCAATGTTCAATGTCTGACGACAAATTGGAACAAAAGCCTTCTGCGTGCGGATGACACACCGGAGGTGCTTCGCTGCACTGCTTATTGAAAACGTGACGCAGAGGGAGTAGGTTGCAAGACTATCACTGAAATATCATGGGTTTCATCAAGGTTTGTTGCTTGCCTAAGACAATCAGCCTATTAAGGTTAGACGATGGTATAGGCATTGAGGCAACTTTCCGGCAGTATATTGCAAAATGGCATGACTCTTGTAGATTGCAATTCAACAAGACAAAACTTCAGTAAGCAGGGGAAAGGAAATTTCGCATTGGAGATAGTACAGATACTTTCAAGAAGTTCACCCGTCAGTCTGTAGAAGAAGCACTTCCTTCTTCTGCGACATGCCTCCAGTTGGAAATTCTTTGTGCAATTCATCGAGCTTTCATGTTGACGTTACGTCAGACAGTGTGCTGTCAAATTGCAGGGTACTGCACTTCTTGGAAACTAACTGCTTGGGACATGATCATACAATATCACACCCAATGCGTGGTCTCTTTGTGTAACAAAGCATGCGAAGTGGCAACATTTGTTGAATGTGAAGTAGCCTCTGATTATCATGTCATCGCATTTGCTGGACTCATCTCATTTTGAAGAAGCCCGGATGGACCATCTGGTTGAACACGTTTTTAAATTGACCGACCTAGCAAACATGTATAGTACCCGACGTGGACAACTGAGGAGTGATGTAACGGGACGTGTCAACTCCATAAGACTGAAGGTGAGAATACTTGCTTACTTTCCAGATATGGAAATATACACGAATCCTACTACATCTGGAAGACGCTGTGAAACAATTAAAAGACATCCATTCGCACAGTTGACACGGATGTGGTAGTTACATCAGCTCAGCGCCTCAAAATCACACCAAAGTGTGGACTGTCTTTGATGATTGGAACAATTTTTTTTATTTACCGGCACACGAAATAGTGAACGCACTGGGCCCTGATCGCTGTGTTGCTTTGCCAATGTTTCGTGCCTTCACTGGATGGGGCAAACTTATACAAGATATCGTTTTAGTTATTCGCATAGCGAGGAAAAAGGCACATGCTACTGGAAAAAGGTCGGTTGGACGTATTTGTAAACACTTTTCTACAAGAAATCAATGTTTTTGCCAAACTGTAACAACCATGAAGATTATCGATATATATACGTATTGGAAATATTCCTCCGTAGCTTAAGATTATGATTAATTTACCGAACACGTTAGTCAGAATAGCCATACAGTAGTCAACTCTAGTTCATGTAACAATTAGATACCGAAGCCACCGTAGCCACGAGGTAACGATGATAAAATGTCACTAGTACGACATATAAAACGATTTATTGTAATTAAACGAATTAATATGTATGTGTGTTTTTATTCAAACGGAAGTTCAACTGCGAAATTTTCAAATGCAAATGCATTTTGATTATATCCCAAGCCTGCTGAGAATAAATTCGTAACGACTAAGTATTAACATTTCCTTGATCATATCCTACTTTTTCGTACGGAGCAAACCTTCACATGCCCCTTCGTTCTTAACGTTTCAAGTAAAGCGACACAGGACGGCTGCGTAAATAACAACACTCACTACAAAGAATCGTTTTCACAGTCACGATAACACTCACTACAAAGAATCGTTTTCACAGCATCGATAATACTCACTACAACGACTCGATTTCATAGTCACGATGATTTGGTATAACGTTGCTTTATACAATTTCACAGAGCCTCATCTTTCTCTGCAGTTGTAGATCCACGGTGCTCAATGGCATCGACGTGCAAGGCCTTCATTATCACTGGCATATATTAGTTTGACAGCGGACGTACCATCCTTGGTGTCGACATAAATTTTACCTTGTATACATTGCTCGAATATGTTGATAATATACATGTAAAATACATAACAGAACTGCTACTGCTAAACATCTACAATGGTTTCATGTGTTTTTAGTGTTGCGTCATACATTTGGGCCATACATTATTACAGACGTAATTCTTGCGTGTGCGTTTATATTTTAATTGATATTAAAAGGTAAAAAGACGACGCATACTTGATTGTAGCAGATTCCAATGCCGTAAGAACTGTGATAAGTCTGAACTGTATTCTACGACGACAATCCTTATATTATACGAAAATATATATAGGGCTACCAGACATTTATTTGTGGGTTTGGTATTTATGAATGATTACGATGCAGTTATACTATTCTTTGATTTCTATAATTTTATATATATAAAGGTGAGCGTTGTTTCTATTCGATGTGAAATGTAACGTCATTGTTCACTTTAAGGAGAGAAGTTACTGTAGAATGAAATTGATTGATGGCCTGTGTGGACATGCCCCAAGCATCCAGCTCGTGACAATTTCGAATTGTTACAAAATGCTGCTGATTAAAATAAGTTTGATTTCCACTATGTCAACAAAAGTAATATTTAGTTTGGTATGGTTTGAGAAGAGTCAACATTAAAAATGTCCGTTTATAAAATCACAAGTGTTGGACACGTAAGCTGATGATTACACCAAAGATGTCATTAATAGCGGGGAAAATGACGAAGTGTATGATTGGACAATCTTATGTGATACAATGAAAGCGACGGGCAGCTGTCACTGTGGGGTCATAAGGTCAGCTATGCAAAAAAGGGAAACTTGGTAGTGGAACCCATCAGTTCAGGAAGCAACAGCCGAGAAAAGTGGCAACACACGAAAACGCAAGATGTTCAGAATGTTCATGAAACAAATCGACCGTTGGACGACACCATGAAAATAACAACCTTAGAGCAACAGTTGGCATTATATATATATATATATATATATATATATATATGCATTCAACTAGTAACATTCTACACACTGTGATAAAGTACACGTTTTAATAGAACAAAGCACTTGTAACTAACTGACTAGTGTAGAAACTACAGTAGTAACATTCCACACACTGTGATAAAGTATACGTTTTAATAGAACAAAGCACTTGTAACTAACTGACTAGTGTAGAAACAACAGTAGTAACATTCCACACACTGTGATAAAGTATACGTTTTAATAGAACAAAGCACTTGTAACTAACTGACTAGTGCATAAACTACAGTAGTAACATTCCACACACTGTGATAAAGTATACGTTTTAATAGAACAAAGCACTTGTAACTAACTGACTAGTGCATAAACTACAGCAGTAACATTCTACACACTGTGATAAAGTATACGTCTTAACAGAACAAAGCACTTGTATCTAACTGACTAGTGCATCAACTACAGCAGTAACATTATACACAATGTGCTTACAACAACCAAGCTAAGACGTGCGTGTTGACCACAAGTACCACCAGCAATTGTTGTAGTAGGCGTAGTGGTTGTTGTGATCGGTGAATGCGTGCAGTTGCGGTTAAGATTAGCAGCAGGATCGGCGAAGTCTGGCGTACTCGCGAATACCTCAAAGGCACCGATGAAGTAGGAGTCTGTCGGTGGACATGCTTTCACCTTTTTCAAGAGAACACCTGCGTCAACTGAATGACGCGTAGGCAGCATGCTATTGATCGCCACCATTTTGAAAAGACCGAAGCTCTCAACTGAAAACAACAACAATGCCGAGCATTTTATTACAATTGCTTCAATGTTAAAACACTAGGCAATTCTAAAGGGCACACACATCTACAAAATTAATATAATTATAGTATAGTCACAAACGCAGTAGTAATACGTGTTCGAAAACACGCACGCACGCACGCACGCACGCACGCACGCGCACACACACACACACACACACACACACACAGAGTACCTTATACGGCAATACTCATAGATTAAGATTCAAAATACTTTATTGTCCATTTAAAACATCGCACTAAACACGGAAATTGTTCTTCAGTTACACAGTAAAATGACAATAATAAGATTGGTGAGCCATAATATATACGGTTAATAAGACACATTAAAATGGCAATAATACTAATTAGCACTAAAATATGTGAAGTAAATAAGTTAAATATATCAATAAGTTCTCTAAATAATAAATAAATAAAAACGCAAGTAATATTCCTTAAAAGGTTCTTTGATAAGACACAATGTGGTAACATTAATAATATGTACTAACATTGATAAATAAATAAGATTAGACAAATTAGTTCATGGAAATAAATGTATGAAATAAAAGAAGTATACAGTACATTAAAATTTAGCATTCAAAACTAAAATGGCAGAGCCAGAGGACTTATACGATTTCTTGAATAGGTTCTTTTTAGCTATTGGAACTTTTAGACATCTCCTTGACGGACGTTTCTGAAAAGCGTCATTCAGAGGATGGGTAGGATTGTACAATATTTGTCTGGCCTTCCTTTTCAGTGCATAGATATATAGTGGACAGGTGTTTCTGTTCTTTACCAATCAACTTGCTAGCTGTGTTGACAACACGAGTAAGCTTTACTTTATTCTTGGCACTGCCATTGCCATACCACGAGATTATGTTAAAAGATAGAACGCTCTCTATTAAACCCCTGTCAACAAGTTGGAGAATGTGCTGGCTAACATCGACACTTTTCAGCTTTCTCATTGGGAACATTCGTTGTTGCGGTTTCTTGTAAACATAATCAACATGATCACAGAATGATAAGCTTTCATCAAGTAATGTACCTAGGTACTTGAAGCACTTCAATATTTCTAATTCTTGATTATGTATGAATGTTGGTTTTGGTGGCTACGTAGTTCTTCCCCCTCCATACATTAACTCTTTAGTTTTGGTTGTATTAATTTTAAGAAAGCTGGACTTAAACTGAAAAGTTAACGCATCGATTTGAAGGAGATATTCTGAAAGAGAGTGTTTATCTTTAAGAAGACCTACAAGGACTATGTCATCTGCATATTTAATCAGGGTAAGAAATGAATTGTTAGACGATATGTCTTTCGTATAAATTGAAAACAGAATTGGGGCAAGGACGCATCCTTGTGGAGTTCCGGTATTGTCTACGATTTCGCCCGATAGCACGGGATCTCTGCACAGAGGACCATTCAGTGTGACCCGCTGTAATGTGGCCGATCACATAGAAACTGCCTAATCCATAGAATAAGATCAGGATTAACCCAACGTTCAACAACTTCTTAATCAAAATATGGGTTTGTATAGTATTACTGATTCAGTGATTGAATGGATTAATTTTAATACAGACTTTCATTTTATTTGGAGAAAAAAGTAGTGGTCTTAACAAAATATTGCCACCCCATTATATTTAAATCCTCATAAAGCATCATTCCTAAATATGGGAGTTCGCTTTTAACCAATATTCTACACGAAGTTACACATCAACATGAGCTAGCATATCGCAGTTCATTCCAGATAGGTTTGCATTTTGCTAAATTATGTACGAGCAAATCATTACGAGCAAATTACCAGAGTTGGTGTAAACATATTACAACAGATGTGTAAGGATCTACTCGGCAACATACGTGACTTTTCCTGTCTGAACACCGTAAACTGATAGGTGTGTGCTCCACTGTCTTTGAGCGGCTCTGGCTTCTCATAAGCTGCAAAGTAATACTGATATGGCAATCCTTTACGCAGAACTTAAATCATATATATCACTTACGTGTAATTACTATGAAGTATTAGTCTCTTCCACTATCGGCAACGTCTCAGAAACAATCCCTTGCTTAACTGTATGTGCCATTAATTTACCTCATGTTGTTGTGTTATTATTACAATTTGTTCACGATTGTACATTCTTTGTATTGGCCAGAGGTTAGTTGTACATTTTTATCCCAACATGTCTGGTATTATGAATGGTCATGGCTCAAATCTAAGAAAATTCACGGAAGGACGGCAAGGTTTTCATCATGAACTAATTAGTGCGAAACCTTCTCTTTCTAGATATCTCGGAAATATAAATATTATGGATTTGTTATGATATTTCATTTCATAGTTGTGACATCACACATACATACACATAACTTTGATTCCGTTTGCCAAATTTCCGGCTTTCAAATCCGCAGCCTGAAACAAATTGCACTACATCATTAACACTAACAATAATATGCAGTTTTACTTCTACACGGTGAGTGAGGTGGCCCACACCGCTGTGTTTTCTCAGCCACCTCGCCCAAAATATGCAGTAGTGTTCACACTATTTTAGGCATATGGACTCCAACATGTTACCTAATTGAAAACAGAAGACATTAATATTAATGTTTGTATATTTTTTTCAAGATTACAAAATAAAACTGTTGTCCACATAACATAGTTTTACGATAAAAAATAACCGACAATCTCCCTTTAATGTCTGGCGTTTTTCCACTTCACAACAAATATGTTTTGGTATCAGAATTATTACTAAATCTCACAAGACGGTAATTACCAAGATAACTGATGAAGGGTCCTTACAGAGGTAAATATACAAATTTATATATAAACAAACAAAAGTAGAACTGTAAAGGAATGGTATCAGATAAGCATTTAATTGTTTACTCTCAAATGTAGTGCTGACGCACACGGCCACTGTTTCGCAACTAATATGTATTGATAATATTATGTATTGTTGTTATTAGAAACATACCACTGACATTATTTCATGTGATCCTTATATGCAGTAAAGCCGTATTATAAATAGTATTATTTCGATGTTACTTTCTGCCAGTTCATTCTGTTGATAACATGACTAAATGTTTTTTCGAGTTTGAGCATGACCAATGAAGCGCCTCTCCGCTTGGTTTCAGAGGAATTACGCTTTATTATATATTTCTAATACGCCACTAATAAACAAACACCAATTTCCTTACTGTGACATCCGCATATACACCTTGTGCGTAGTTGCGTTGTGTAGGTTTAGCTCGACTGGGAGCATCTCGGTCAAAAATAATCACGGTGTAAACGCTGTCCTGCAACAAGAAATGCGTATATGATATTTATGTTAAAGTTCTTGGATATTTAGAAACAAAATCCATATTTTGTGTTTTCATAGATCAGGGTGATATAAGGTATCTGCGGAAAAACATATTCTCACATTAATTGTAGAAATTAATTTATAATAACTAGGTCATGACGACAAGAGGTGGATTGCTTCACCGCACCACTTCGCGTTCAGCGTATGTTGCTTTTTTTACACATGTTAAACTATTTACGTAGCTTTTTCGTTTTGTTTACATTGGGTATATGTTAACATCAGCATGGTGAAGATGTGTGTTAACATCAGCATGGTAACCTGACATTAAACGTCATCCTGCTAAACTGTTTCTTGATGAAACGGTGAGTTGCAAACTTTGTACACAGAATCGGTTCGTCCAAATTACTTACCTCCATCGCACCTGAAATCGTATTATACAAATTACGAATACATTGATTTACAGTAAAGTCCATATACAGTTGATACATACACATAAATAGCCCTTAAACAGTAATATCATAAAATATGAGTAGATACAAATTAACTGAGGCTATACGTTAGATAATGTGAAAGCGTAGTTTAAATAACTGATAGTGTTAATGAGTAGTACAACTTTTATAAATACAGTTGTATGTAATTTATACATGGAGGTAAACATTTCATATCGGTGATATACCAAAATCATCCGTTCATGCAAACTGTTGTAGACAATATTAGCTTTTAAATAGGTGTACTGTGAAATATACAACTGAAGATATAACAAGATAAGATAAGATAGCTTTATTGCCATGTGTTCGCATTGTAGTTACAATAAAACATTGGAATGTGTAATGATATTGGTCGTCGTACTAGTACATTCACATGACAATACATTCACATGTACCAAACGATAATGATAAAATATACTACTAAAATAAAATAAATATTTATGCTTTAAATAAAATAAATATGCTGTCACCATACGCACATTTTCTGTCATAAATATGCTCTCACCAATGCGTACATTTTCAAATAAAACATTATGAGAGACTCCTACTTAAGGTCAATCCAATTGCTATCGTAGTAGCCACCCAGAAATATATGCATAAGTAATCATATTTTCTATAACAAAAAAAGACTACCGGTATGTCTAAAATGTTTATTAGTTTAACATTGTCTTTATGTCATAGTAGGTATATTCATATATATATATATATATATATATATATATATATATATATATATATATATATATATATATGTATACATATATATATATATATATATATATATATATATATATATATATATATATTATATAGAGAGAGAAAAAGCGAGAGAAAGCGAGAGAAAAAGAGAGAGGGAGGGTGGGAGGGAGGGATATATATATATATATATATATATATATATATATATATATATATATATATATATAAGTGAATGTGATTAAAGACCAAATAAGGGAGATACTAGCAGATGAGGTAACTATCAAAGACAGGTGGAGAGAGTATTTCAACAACCCGCTAAATGTGAAAACGACAGTTTGTTGGTTGCATATATATAAATAAATAAATATATATACACTATATATATATATATATATATATATATATATATATATATATATATATATATAGTGTATATATATGTATATATATATATATATATATATATATATATATATATACACACACTATATATATATATATATATATATATATATACATTATATATATATATATATATATAGTGTATATATATATATATATATTTATTTATTTATATATATGCAACCAACAAACTGTCGTTTTCACATTTAGCGGGTTGTTGAAATACTCTCTCCACCTCTCTTTGATAGTTACCTCATCTGCTAGTATCTCCCCTATTTGGTCTTTAATCACATTCACTTCCCCAGTGTCTCTTCTTGAACTTGTCCTTGGTTTTACCACCTTGTAGATCAACCGCTCACTTTCCTCTGTTCCCATCTTGTCATACCACTCTTCGTATGCCCCAATGTTAGCTTTGGCTACCGCTGCTTTTGCCTCTCTGTTCATTTTCCTATACGCTCCTTTCTGTTTGTTTCCACCCTGCATCTGTCATTTATTGAATGCATCCTTTTTCCTTATTAGGCTCTCCTGCATTTCTTCATTCCATCACCAGGTCTCCCTCTGCATGTATTTCCATCCTGTGGTGGCTCCACATATCTCTTCTGCCGCCACCATGATGGCTTTCTTAAATAATGTCCAACTTTCTTCTGCACTTTGTCTCTGTATTCCGTCAATGTTTCTCCCTTCAGAGTCCACATCTTAATTCTCTTTTCGCTGGTCCTTCTCTTACGTTTTTCTTCTTTTGTCTTCATGACTCCACTCCACGTAGCAGCCGATGCTGAGATACCTCTTCTCCGGGTATTACCTTGCAGTCTTGCATTTCCGTTAGATCAGTTCTTCGTGTCATGATGAAATCAACTTGTGAGCTGTTCCCTCCACTCTTATAGGTGATAAGATGATCTTTCTTTTTGTTGAAGAACACAATCACAGTCCAAACAAAGGTTAAGAGAAAGAGCTGGCACAAGAGTCAGGAATGCCTAAACAGCCAGAACACTACCTGTAAAACGCTCTATTTACACATAATAAACATACGACAAATACTACAATTTATCTGTTGGTCTCAGTGTAAATATTGCACATTTGGCAATTATTTTATGTACGACTGCACTGATATTTTCACAGCGAGGCTTACTACGCCTTTGTCTCGCTTAACCGACTGTCGGTCGGCTGCGGAACTACGCCAAGAAGTCAGTCTGGTTACTTAGTCGGCTTTTGTTCGTTTATCCTACAATGCTGCCACCTCACGGACAGCGGTTAATCCTGCCTATTTTTATAAACAACTGCAAATTTGTATTTCTATTTATTTGGTGTTAACATAAGTTTAATTTTGAATAGTTTTTATAATACAGCATTATTTGATAAAAAAAAGGGTACCCTTATTTAATTTGTATGTTATCCGTGTGGGGCTAGACCATGCTGCCACCTGACGGATACTGGTTAATCCTGCCGTAATTCTTATTTTATAAACAACTGTAAATTTGAATGTTTACTTACTTTTGTGTTAATATAAGTTCAATGTTGAATACTTTTCATATGGTATCATTATCTTGTAAAAAGTATATCGTTATTTTAATGTTTATATCATAGTTGGCCTGAGAGTTAATCAACGTCTCTACCCTAACCTGGTGTAAGGCCGCCCTGGCGGGTCGAACATGCAGACCCACTCTTTCCCCAGGCGGAGTTGACGGGCTTAAAAGTGCTGCCACCTCACAGAGCCTGGGTAATCGAGGCTAACTACGTCCAAAGATTTTAAACTCTTTGCTACGTCTACGGTCTCGTTTGCAACAGCAGATCGATATTAGTGTTGTTTACCTTGTCGCTTATGCAGCATCAATCTGACATAAGTACGAATTTGCAACCAATGTAAATAAAATCAATAAATGGATATACCGCATCAAGTGTTGTCTGGGGTGGTACTTTGATTGTCGGCAACTTCTCCAGGCTTTTAACTGTCACGCTAGATCCGCATGTCCAAGACTCTGATTCTGGCTTTCCTGCCTCCGTTACGATCAGTTGGTTGGATTGGCATGGGCACATACTAGCAAAGTCTTCGCATATCGTTTTATATACATCTGCGTGGCTTGCTTGTATTAATGCCGATGATAGGTGCGGCTCATGGCAAAATAAATGACCACTTATCAGTAGAAAAATAACTTGGTCACGTAAGCAAGCCATGGCATTCGTCTGTTGTGTGCGTGAAAATAATGTACCCAGTAAATATATTTCCGTCACGTGAACCCTACTTCACACTTGGACCTTGTGCACTAGCGAGGGAATTCCCTTCGCAATGCATTGTGGATATTTTATACTCGTCAAAATGTTGTTGTGCCGCCATTATCCCATGTTAAAAGGCCTGATTTGTTTGGGTGTCTCGCAAGATGATACGGATTACCCGTATCCGATACGGATTTTGGCCGTTTTTAAGTGATACGGCCGTACTCCATTTTGATACGGAATTTAGCTAAATTTACGGATACATTATTTTTAACCACATTATGTCCTTGTAGGTGTCACAAAACTACAGCACAATGAAATAATCGTTTACTGTTAGTGACTAAGTAATTCGATTCGAAACGAACGAACTAAACCACCGATTAGTTTATTGTAGCGCATAATAGATGGCGCGCTGGTAAATTTGTTCTGAAAACTGCGGCAGGTGGCTCAACGGGTGTGAACAGGGCGCGTGGCAGGCGCGTGACGATTATGAAAAGCAGTACAGGAAATGGAGCTCGACGCGGCGAAACCGCCTATATTTCTGATTTCAAGATGTTGACGCTTGCCAGTGAAACTTCGACATACGCGCGAACTGCTGAGATAAATTGTTATTATTTGATGACACTGTCTGTTTTGCGGTATGCAGTTTAAACGTGCTGAAGTGAACTAAAATGTCGGAAATATTCCAGTTAACTGGCCTAAATTATTAGGGCCTTTTTAAAACGGGTTTACCACGTTTTTTTCGATGTGTATGTGTTTGGAATGTCATTCTCCATCATACCCGCTAAAACGAGGTTGGATATAATTTTTTTAAATTGTGTTTTATATCAATTTAATGTCGTCGAGACAACGAAAATAAGCCGATGTCACTGGGCGTGAGCAATACATAGCGCTCCCCAGACGTATCACGACGCAAAGCCGACGTATTGCGATTTGCGAATGTGTCCCCAAAACTAAGGCTACATCATTAACTTTGTACTCTATAAAATGCAGATATATTTGTTTTAAGCATAAATTTGATCAAATATGGCTAATTGTTTTTTCGACTTCGCAATGCACACGCTAGACATCCTTTGACAAAGCCGGGGTTTGAGACCCCGGTGTGTCTAGGCTGCGCTAATTTAATTGATCGCACCTTGTGACATCGGCTTGTTTGAGTAGACTCGACGGCATTACATTGATCAAAAACACAATTAAAAATATATATATATCTGACTTCTTTTTAGCGGGATTGGTGCAGAATGACATTCCAAACAACACAAACATGCATTTTGAAAAGGCCTTGATAACTTAGGCCAGTTAACTAGAAGATTTCATTAGTGATACGGATTGATACGGATTCTTACAGAATATTAGGTCAAAAATACGGATTGCCATCCCAAAAATGTGACATGTCTGTGTGGCTCTATCACAAACTGGCTAAAAAATATTATAACAAGAAAAGGAAGTGATTAAAACTTCTCGGCACATAATCAAATTGTTTGAATCCATCATCAAAAAGCGTCGCAACTCATTGTATTACTGGTTATGCCATACGTACAGCATACTATTTGTCTAATTTGACAGCAAGAATCCCAAGATTCTCGTTGAAATCAAATTGTAAGGTCACTGACTGCCGCCAGTTCTGACAGTGAATGATGATAACATCCATGTCAGTGTGGGTAAGTGTGGGTTTGTGATTGACATCTTTCGATATAATTATACAGATGTGTATTTATAGCAGTAATAGTTTGGCTAATACAATTATATGCCACGTCGAGTTACGGTAAAACAGGCACAGGCACAGGCACAGGCACAGGCACAGGCACAGGCACAGGCACAGGCACAGGCACAGGCACAGGCACAGGCACAGGCACAGGCACAGGCACAGGCACAGGCACAGGCACAGGCACAGGCACAGGCACAGGCACAGGCACAGGCACAGGCACAGGCACAGGCACAGGCACAGGCACAGGCACAGGCACAGGCACAGGCACAGGCACAGGCGAAGAGTTAGAGCGGCAAGACCCAAAACAAGTCAGGGCCTGTAGTCAAGCCTCGGGCTCAAGCTAAAGGCCCAAATGTCGGTTGTCTGCATCAAGAATGTTGGAAAGTAGACAGGCGGAATCAAACGATCGTATCGACGCTTACCTTACCTTAAGCCAGGGCTAAGTAAGGCCAAAAGCCGTGCGTCCTAACTAATATAACATATGTTGGTGTTATTGTCACCCCAGAGCAATATCTTTAGGCGAATGTTGCTAATGGTGGACATATTAAGATTTGTATGATGTGTAGCTTTTTATGCTAACACACGTAACACGATAAGTTACTGCTGAATACGTAAGTTATGAATAGTACAATTCAGTGGTCCCCTTTCGTGGTATTGCGGTTTTGGTAATCTTCCAGTTAACTGGCCTAAAATTCAAAACGGTTTTACGAACGTTTTTGATGTGTATGTGTTCGGAATGTCATTATAAATCATTTCCGGTACAAGAAAGTCAGATTTTTTTAAATTGTGGATTAGATCAATTTAATGCCGTCGAGTCGACGTAAATAAGCCGATGTCATAGGGGGGTGGGAGCAGTTAGCGCATGCTAGAGCCTAGACGCACCAAAGCCGCAAAGGCGATGTCTTGCGTCTGCATTGCGAAATCGAAATAAAAAGCAGTTAGCAATATTTTTTATTTAAGCTTAAGGCAAATAAATAAAGACAAACGGTAAACCAGACAAACACGTACATCAATAGTGCATCAAGTGAGCAACTGAGTAAATCTACCGTGCCACTTTGCAGCAGTTTAAATACAATCTAGTACATTTGCTAAAATATTAACATTGACGTTAGTATTTGTATTTAAATTGGTCTTAGTAAGAGTTTATGTTCGGCGAAGTGTCATTCTAGAAATGACGCCGATTCGACCAAAGTGATAATCACTGGTTACATCGGCAACGATACCACTTCGGCACGGGTACAAGCTCGGCGAAAGTTCTTTCGCCGACGCGAGCGACCAAATTCACCGCCGACGCGTCCAAGACTTCTCGCCGACGCGTCCAAACTTCCTGCCGACGCGTCCAAATCTTCTCGCCGACGCGTCCAAACTTCCCGCCGACGCGTCCAAATCTTCTCGCCGACGCGTCCAAACTTCCCGCCGACGCGTCGAAGGTTTCCCGCCGACGCTACTATTTCATTTTGGACGCCTCGGCTAGCCGAGTTGGTTACGCTGCCGACGCGACCCGGAACCGTCTATATTCTGGTGGGCTGTCTTTATTCTAGTGGACTTAATATGTTGGTGGGTTATCTTTATTCTGGTGGTCTATCTTTGTTCTGTTGGGCTGTATATTTGGGTGGTTTATCTTTATTTTAGTGGGCCATCAATATTCTGGTTGGCTAATTTTATTTTGTTGGGCTGTTTTATTTAGTTGACATGTTTTTATTCTGCTGAACTGTCTACTGAAATAGTGTTTGTGACTGGTTACATGTTGTGTGTCCACACTTTGCACAGCATACTTCAATACGTTTGTTTTATTGAGTTACCATTTCAACCAGGGAGTGTCTCTCACTCCCTCTGTTTCACTCACTCTCTCTTTCATTCTCCCTTGCTCCCTCTCTCTGTTCCTACATGTGTATATTTTATGTTGCATAAAGATGACATGTTGAAGTGACTACAGAAAAACGTTGGCAACTGAACTGAGAAAATTTACATTTTGACGAGTGTATAAAATATGTGTGGCAATTGCTTGATACCATGGGTGTGCACCACGTGACGTCTAATGTACCTATTAGATACTATTTCCCATCTGTGCACAATATGTATATGTGCCAGGGGTTGAGTATTGACTGTAGTAATATAGGTTTTAGTGTGTAAAAGTACGACATTAATGCTATGTTCCACTCCCAAGGCATAAACCATATAAGCCATAAACAAATGCATATCTGGACAGCTAGAAGAGTTGGCAGGAGTAGTGAAGTTAGAATTATACACAGATCAGTAATATATAAAGGAGGAGGGGATTTAAGAATGTCTGATCATGGTTTCATTTATATAGATATTTGTTATTAATAACACTTTAACTAAGAAATTAGATCAACTGTAACTTGGAAGAAAGATTCAAATTGACTGAAATAGAATTGTCAAAACATTTCATAGATGGCAAACGTTACCTTGTAGATACAAAGAAGTTTAATAAACGCATACCATAGAGCCACACTGCTGTGTGATACAACATTAGTAGTACGAAGCAATATACATACGCACTGAAAAAACGATTCATACTTACACGTTCATGCATATGGACGGTTTCACAAGTTGTCGGCAGATGGCTTAAGCCAAGATAATAAAATCGATATTCATAATCTGTGCCATCACTGTCGCATTCACAACGTCTTTGACTTTAGATGTGTTCACCATCTCATTCTTTTCAGGTACATTCTTCATATCTTTCTCTTCACCAACATTCATAATCTCTCTACCTCATTCTATGGCTCTCTCTCCTATGTTTCTCTCTCTCTCTCTTCAGCCACGTTAACTGTCACTCTTCAGACATGTAAGCCATCCTCGTCTCTTTCTCTCGCTCACTCTCTCGCTCTCATCAGCCACCCTCGCCCACTTTACTCTCTTCTGTTTTGGATGCAACCTCTCTGTCTTTCTTTCTCCCTCTCTCTCTTTCTTAACCCACGTTAACTGTCCCTTTTCAAACATGTACACCATCCCTCTCTCTCTCTCTCTTTCTCACGTTGTCGCTTTTCTCTCCCTGCAACCATGCTCACCTCCTTTATTTCCTCTCTCGCTCTTTTTTTTCTCTGTCTCTCTCCCACAACCTCTCTCTCTCTCTCTCTCTCTCTTCAGCCATGCTCACCCATTTTACTATCTTCTGTTGTGGACGCCACCTCCCACCCTTTCTCTCACTCCCCCTTTCTCTCACTCCCGCTTTCTCTCTTTAGCCACACACACCCACTTTACTCTCTTCTGTTGGGGATACGGCCTCTCTCTGTTTATCTTCAGCTACGTTAACCATCACTGATCAGTCACGTATAACACCCCCATATCGCTTTCTCTCTCTCTCTCTCTCTCTCCCTATCTTTCTCTCTCTCTCCCTTTCTCTCTCTCTCTCTCTCTCTCTCTCTCACTCACTCACTCACTGTTTTGCTCTCTCTTCAGCCATGCTCACCCAGTTTACTCGCTTTTGTTGTGGACACCACCTCTCACTGTCTCTTTCTCTCTCTCTCTCTCTCTCTCTCTCTCTCTCTCTCTGTCTCTCTCTCTCTCCCTTTCTGTTTTATGTGCACCCAACCAATCGTGATATGATGGATAGAAGTCGCCATTTTTTCAGTCTTCAGCATATGCTATGCTAAATTCAACAAGAGTTATAATAGTTTTACTTAACTTGATGACCTGTTAGAACTGACCAGTATGACGCTGCTAGCGAGAAACATGCTATCTGCCTTCTTCTACAGCCCACTTGTATGTCTTACGTCTTATTTGTATGAGTTGGATATTAATTCCTCTTTGTTTGGCAACCAAGATGCACGACATTTATAAAGAAAGAATTCATATTCCTGCTTATGTATATATTATATATATATATATATTATATATATATATATATATATATATATATATATATATATTATAATTATATAAGTAGTTTAATGCATTTCAAAAATATCACAAAACCAGCTAAACTTATTAAATGGAATCAGTGTGTGTGGACACAACATGTAGTGTTTGCATAAGGAACACCAGCAGGGTATGAACCTGCCACACACAACACTGAACCGATATTACCCTAAACTGTGCAAGTGAACAAAATGGTTTAGAGAAACATTTGACAGTGCTTTTGCGATAAAACACAGTATTCTAACTGCAACCATTCACAACTGTATTGTTATAAAATGAATATGTATAGTCTGATAGGAATACATAATTAACAGTACACGATCTGTAAAAGCATGCACAAACTAATTTTTCTGGACAAGACTGCTAATTGTGGTTTTGAGCACTTCATATCGCGGCACTAAGGCTGCCCAACAGCCAATTTCAAAGAATGTTTTTGCCAGAAAAATTGCAAAACGAGTATAATTGTGTTCTACAAGCATGAGTGTTTAGTGACGGTTATTAAACCAGAAAATGTTGCATCGTCTAACAATATCCAACATATTCTCAAGATCGTTATCTTCAATACATTTTCGTTAGGTGTGGGAGCGCGTGTGTATGTGCACTCTATTTGTCTATGTGTGTCTAATAGTTATGAGTGTATGCACAATCCTACGTTTTACATAATAAAAAGGAAAATGTGTAAGTTCAAGAAATGTTCGATAATGTCATAATTTTTAATAGTTGTTTTATTGATGCAGGTACTTTATCACGTGTTGTGTACACGTACGAAAGTGTGGTGATGTATGTACGCGATTATACTGATTGGGTAGTAGTATTTCTATTTATTTACTATGTTTCTTAAGTATTAAGAAAAATATTAATTTAACGTGAATGAATATCTCATGGAAAAGAGTATAGCCAAAGGTTAACATATACATGTATAAATAAACGCAAACAAATGTTAACATTGAATGATCACAGTTATTTATACATACATACATTGAACGTATTATTGTTAACATATCATAGTTGCATTTATTTAGTTATTGACGATTAAAGACATAGCAGTATATTTAAATAGTAAAAATGATTGCATCTTAGCTATTTACTATGAGTCAAATAGTTATGATTTAATGATATGATTAACTCTTTCACAATTTAAAATAGTTCCAGCATTTGTGTAACTTTCAATAATATAGTTTTCCGTACGTGCAAAAAATTAACTAAAGCTTGTCGTTAAGTTCAGATGTTGTGTACGATGAAAACATAACAAAATGTGTTTTAAAGTTAAACATTAAAAGCCTTGAATTTAGTTAAATTGATAATTTTCTTAATACCTTAAAAATAACAATAAATGTCAATGTCACACATTTACTGTTAAAAGAAAAACTTTGAAAAAGAAACAAAAGAGGGAATGAGGAAGTGGGAGACACTGTGTACATAGCCTGTAGTACAATCTAATGTAACTAGTTCGGCCAGAGATACCTCATCGGTTGCTCCTCATAACGTTCCCTGGCACGGTTGGTCACAATCCTTACTCCCTCACAACTGACCGACTTCCGCCGGAAGTGTTCCTATGGGAGGGAAATTACCTGGCCCAAACCCCGGTTCGCCACACCGGTTGTGACCTCCATAGGATGAGCGTCACTGGTAACCCCTTCCGCCACGTGCGGTCGGAACACTCAGTTGCAATGAAGGTAGCCATTTTGTTTGCTTATAAAGCAATGTCTAGCCTTAGCTGGCGAAATTGTGGTGTCAACTTGTAAGACACGTAAGCTGATATATATGGCGTTATCTATGTTGTAGCATTACATTAAAACTTCGCTTATATGTCATGCTATATCATATGATACATCAAACATGTTAACATGCAAAACTATAATTATTAATGTTGACTTATGCAGATTTGTGGTTCGGAAGCGGAAGCGGAAGTTTGGCAACAATATGGCGCACACATCGCCGTCCTTTTTTCCTTCATAAAATTAACAAGACATTATTTTTGAACGCAGATACATAATACAGTACGTCCTACAGTGAATAATATAACTCGCATTGATATACGAGAATTCATAATTTAAGATAATAAACCGAGGTGGATTAAAACATTGGTTATTTGTTATTTTATTGTATTAATAAATACAATGCTTACCTAAGATTTATATAGACGCAAATCAGCAAGTGGATCCATTCATTACATATCAAATATGTTGCTAAATAATGTTTTGATCAATGTGAAATGGATTATCTGTGTAATTATATTCACAGTAGAACGACGCTAACAGTTATGCATAATGATGATTATGTTTGTCTTCCGTAATGCCTTGCCGGTTTGACTATGCAAGTTAGCAATACAGAATGTCGACACTGTACCACATGGCAATATATGTAGTGTACTACCAACAGTTGCCGTTCTAAATAACACAACAACATTACACACATAGCCTACCTTAAAGCAATTGTCTGTAGCAATCGTCGCTCTCTTTTTTGGCGTCTAGTTGTATATCCCAATGTCTGATGACTGCCAAACTGCAATATGTGCAGCTCATTCGAGACCAACTGTCAAACCACGTAGAGCGTCAAATGTGTATTGTTTGCCGAACAGCATGCGATACGCTGCACCCGACCGCACACGAAACATCCATAAACACGTGAAGTTGGTTTTGTACTGAAAACCGGGAGAACTGCATTTCGACTACAACTGCATTTCGACAAATCCATGCTTTCGATCAAACGCTTAAGTCATTTGTTTGTAGCAGCTGTCATGTTCAACGCTAATTATACGTTGTCAATCAGTGCGTTCTTGCGCGGGACCAAGAGCATACCATTGTCGGAGGCCGCACGTCAGTTTAAGAATGTCCACGGCACTGTGTTAAACTGACAATGAAACATGACAGGTATTACACACGGACAAAACAAGTTTGCCTTGAATAGCACAAGTAGCTTCGCTCTTCTTGTCGAATGTGCAATTACCCAAGACCGTACCGAATTGCGGCTTAATTAGAATGACGGGAGGGTTGAAAAGGATTGGTGGATGAAATTATGGAGGAAGAGCGGTGTAGAGGGACAGTGAGAAGGGAAATAGTAGAGGATAAAGAAAGTGAGGGAGTGGGAGAAGGAGAGGGCGAGGGGCCGCCAAACAGGGAGGAAGGGAGAAAATGTTGAGTATTTTTAAAGGAAGGGATGGGGAGAGGTAAATCAGAAGGGAGACAGATAAAGTGAGACAACCTCACAAACTTGTTCACTCTGACACATTGTGCACCAGAACGAAAAAGGATTGCAGCGCTACTCATTTATGTATTGCATTAATCTATTTGCTAAAAAATGGACACTGGACGGTTTAAATAATAATAATAATAAAGGTTTTATATAGCGCTAATTCCCGCATAGTGGATCGATGCGCTGCACAAGAAATATACTGAATGTATATTAATAAATATAAATGTAAATTATATAAATTAATATAAGTCATTAATTGTTTTGGTTTTAAGATGTACTAGTAAACCCCTTTGTATGTAAATTATATAAATTAATTTAAAATAAATTAAGCACTGCTTTTAAGATGTATAGTACCAAAACTTGGTATGTTAATTATATATCTCAAATTAAAATTAAAACCTTTACTAAAACTGTGTACGTAAATATATATTTATATAAATCTATAAATTAATCAAAAAAAATAAACACTAATTGAAACGTGGATGACACTAAAAAGAAATTATAAAGCAATGTCCGTCATTTCAAAACAATTTGAATTAATTGAAATGTTTAATAAAAAGATATGTCTTTAAACACGTTCTAAACATACATAATGTCCCGGATGCACGAATGTTCACAAGTAATTCAATCCACAGTCGAGGTGCTGCTGCGCCAAATCACCAATATACTTCTTTGTAACGGTATTCTATATACGGGATTAGATAGATGGGTGATATTAGCACTAACAAACATTATTCTGATGATGCAGTGAGGGGGTAGAGGGAGGGAAGGAGAGGGATGAAGGAAGGAGAGGGAGAGAGGGGAGACTGAGGGGAGAGATTAACGGGAGAAAAAAGAGAGCGTGTTTTTATGTGTAAGAGATTGTGTTGTATGGATATATGTTGTCATCGTCATATTTCGTTTTGTATTAATCGGCACTCTCCTTCCGATGAAGACTTTATATTATCATAGACATTACCGATAAAATCAAGTTTCTTACTGCTTTTAGAGCAAAAATATAGTATATTTAAAGATAACTTCCAACAATCATTAAATGCGTGCGCAGCGTAATCTAACATTATCACGTCACGTAACCTCTTGCCTATCACCGGTGTGTTCATAAAAGATGAGATCAGTTTGATATAGCAGATGTGATGCCGCCCATACGTTACCATTATAAATACAGTTGGCAAAGGTTATGCTTGACGAAGGTCACGTGCAGCAATTTATTGTCACGTACAAAAACCGCAACGTAACGGTTTAGTAAATTAATTTGGGTTTTATCTATTTTAATAAACCATTACTAATTCAAAAACGTAAAAGCAAGATATTTAAAATATTTAAGAATCGCATAATGTTTCAGTCTGCGTCTGATCTAACACTAGATTGAAGGAATCATAGACCTCTATTCCAAAGAGTAATACAGACACAGAAAAAACACCTACTCCCAATATTTTTATTTACTATTGGGGTAAGATGTAAAATAGAACCAGATAATCGATGCTGGGTAGGTTTTCTAATAAGAATAAGCAATACATGTAAATACGAAACACACAAACAAACAGACACACACGCACGCACGCGCGCGCGCACGCACGCATGCACACCCACACATCCACACGCATACACCCATGCACACACACCCACATACACACAGGCGCGCGCGCGCACACACACACACACCAACACACACACACACATCCCCGGACACCCGTGCACACGCGCATGTGTACGCACACACACGCACACACCCAGACGCATACACCCATGCACACACACACACACACACACACACACACACACACACACACACACACACACACACACACACACACACACACACATACACACATACACACACACACACACACACACACGCATGCACGCACGCGCGCGCACACACGCCCACATACACACACCCACATCCCCGGACACCCGTGCACACGCACACGCACGCACGCACGCACGCACGCACACACACACACACACAGTGGTGGAAGGTAATGTAAACTTTATGAAACTTGTCACAGCCAGGCAATTCTTACCGTTTATCGTGTGGGCTTATTTGGAAAGATAAACAGGCATTGGTGAAGTGCGAGTAGGGATGCTGGCGGTGGCGGTGGCTGAGCGAGTTGGAAGATGATCGACAAAACAAATTACTGAACACCTGCAAGAGAGACAGACGGGAAGTTCACATAGGAATAAAGAACGGGGCTAAGTGTCCGAATATAGAAAAGAAAGGGAGATGTGCATGATCCTGGAAAACATTGAGGCACTACTTTGCTAAGCCATATGTTGAAGTCGCTGGAGAGAATCTGGATTGCAGAATAAGAGCAATAGTGTAAGGGTAAATCGGTGAAGAACAGCTGGAATTTAGACAAGGATTGCTCAAAGCGCTTTACACTTTACTTCCCTGGCAGTCCTATTCAATCAGACACCATCTCTGGGAAGCATGCAGCCATATGCTGCAAATAATGCGTGAAAGCTACTCGCACACCTATCAATCACTTATCTATTGCCAGGTATTCATTTATGCAGCTGAGGGAACGGGAACAAAATAGAATGAAATAAATTGCCCAAGGTTTTAACACCGCAGCATAGGATTCGAACCCGGGTCCTCTTAGTTGAACCTGATGGTGAAAAATAGACTAGTGATTTCCCCCCAAAAATACGGCGTTTATACAGGTACAAAAGAAGCCGATAAAAAGACTTCGGGGAAAGTTATTTCTAATTTCGAGAAATTTGTAAACTATATAGCAGGATGGAATTATCATTTAGGGGGAAAGTATCACCATGCAATCTGTGCTGTGCAGCTCCATTTGGCACATAGGGAGTCTTAACTCGGTACCAAACAAGGTGGTGAACAATTGGCATTTCCATTTCTTTGAACAGTAAACCGGAAGCTTTGAAAAGAAAATCACTATTAAACACATTTGCGGACGGAGGTCTTAATATTGCAGATCTTAGAACTAAAATAGAATCTCTATTTGTCAAAAAAGTTCTGCAATTAATTAAGAGCATAACGCCAGGTGGACCTTCTTAGCAGTGTATTGGCTGGGTATACACCTCAAAGAGCATCTAGTTCTATTCCGTCTTTACCCACCTTAAATGTCATGGTGCTGGTTCACGTCCAGGTAATCTATTTGAAGAGACAAGCCATCAATCGATGCCATTTTGACGACTTTCAATGTTATTAGTAAGATCATTTCTTTCCAATTAAACCATTACTTGGAACTGTATCAGCTTAGAACATTTTCAATGCGATTCTTTGTAGTTTTACTTGCTCGGCGCAACATATTTGCCATATCCCATAATCGTTAAACGGACAGCCACGCGTGCTCGGACAGCCAGTCGCTGCCACGCCCGACGAACGTCGCCCGGTACAAAATTACGCAACAGGTACGGGAGCGGCAGCGACCGGTGTCGCTTCGATCAGCGCAGAAACTTGGCTCTTGTTTCGGCCGGCCGCATCTATTCACACCTCGAAGTGCTGACCAAGGGAATATCATCGGGCAACAGGATCGTGTTTACAAACACGCCAAACGCTGATATAACCATGTGTATTATATATATATATATATATATATATATATATATATATATATATATATATATAAATATATATAGATAAATATATATATATATATATATATATATATATATATATATATATATATATATATATATATGAATATACAGCGCGGTGTATACATGTTGAATTTTGCAATTACTTTATACACTCTGCAACTTCACGCATATACGGCCCCCTCGCCACCGGCCACCCGGATTATACGGACTCATTTTCATTGCAATAGCATTTTTTAATACAAATTCCTCTCACCAGCGGCCACCCGGCTAACGTGGGCAATGATCAGGGTTGGATGACGAATCTTCACCTCTTCAGCCAATCGCAAGTCAACAACTGCAATTTTTAACAACAAGTCAAAAACTAATTAAGAAGGCCTAACATACACACTCGTCGTTCTGGGCAAAACATCTCATAGACGGTATTGTTGCAATGTTAGATGTCTCGGATGTTGACAACGTACGTGTGTGCTTAAAAGGGAGCGGCCAGTTTGCCTTGAAACGGGCATTTATCGATGGTTCCCCTCATCAGATGCAATCTGCCTTACAAGGTCACTTTGGGTTTGGTGAAGGGTTGGTCATATAAGAAGTGGACTACATACATACAATTTACAAGTACAATTTCTACCACTCCACTGGTATGGGGATTAGCAGCAACAGTCAAACATTTATTGTGAACAGCTCAAAATCATATGAACACATAAACACACACACAAAAACACCCACCCACCCATATATATATACACACGCACACACACACGCACACACCCACACACACTCACTCACACGCACGCACGCACGCACGCGCGCGCCCACACACACACACACACATACACACACACACACACACACAAACACACACACACATATCAGTATACAATAATTCCGTATACTGATATATATATATATATATATATATATATATATATATATATATATATATATATATATATATATATATATATATATATATATATATATATATATATATATATATATATATATATATATATTTGTTACACGTATGCTGGACATATTAGTTAAAATTATTATATGTCTACATAATATATATATATATGTGTGTGTGTGTGTGTGTGTGTGTGTGTGTGTGTGTGTGTGTGTGTATGTATGTATGTATGTATGTATGTATGTATGTATGTATGTATGTATGTATGTATATATATATATATATATATATATATATATATATATATATATATATATATATATATATATATATATATATATATATAGTACTACAAGTCAGGCTTTCCATATAAAAATTACACATATTATAATAATGTTAACATGTCCGGCATACGTCTAACGAACGCTACTAGACACCCCACTAGCCGGGTGGTGGGCGATAAGCAGGTTCATTCCGATTTGGGACGTCCAATTTCGAAACTAGAGGCCTCCACGATTCAGCCGCCCGTGGCCTGTCCACTGCTGGCATTCACATCTCCGCCGCTGCCCAGACGTGCTTGGACCGTTCCAGCTAGAAATCATTCATTAGAGACCTGCCCATGCTCGAATGCGAGCATGGCACTTAATTGAAGTGACCTATAGAAATAAGAACACGTACAGTCCTCAAAGTGCAGCCGATGCCCTGGCCTTGGGCGCAGTTGTACTCGTTCCAAGACGCTGCGTCAAGAAGTGTATGTCCCCGTAATCACCAGGGGTCGCTGCTTTTTTAGTAAAGCTGTCACCCGGTGAGTGTCACCTCGAGTCTCGGCACCACTTCCTGGAGCCTGCACGAGTCGTCACAACTTTGCTGTTCGCCTAGAAGCCACAACTATGGGTAAGTAATACGTGTAGGAGTGGTTATTATCATATCAGGAATGACGCAGAGAGCAAACTTGGGCACATAAAATGCACCCAAAACGAAAAAAATTATATATATATAATATTTCTGATTTTTCCTGTTGGCCCGCCTGTAATGTATCTTCAGCATGTTGTTGTTAAAGCTAGGAAGTTCTACGATGTAACTAAACTGTCATTTTCCATAATGCTGTGGCAATAGGTATATTAGGCACATAGGCATCAATCCTTGGTTTATACAGTTCATGACCAATACTGTTTTAAAGTACATGAATGGCGGTAAAAATGAAGGAAGGAACGGGACCTCGCACCGTCGCTTAAGCTGTTGTGTGTTAGAGTTAGTGTGGGTGGGGGAGCAGGAATAGGCAACCTTGTGTTGCCATCTACAAACGCAGGCAGCCCAAAGAGGAAGATATACAGGTTTCAAGCAGCTCTGGTTCAGAGGAAAATTAACAACCCTCCATTGATCTTTTGAAATTATCATTAGCATTTACTAATTAAGCTGCTACATAGGCTACAGCCATTATGTTTGTGGCATGTGAATTGTGTTGAATAAAGTTATAGTTACAATGCGACTTAAATGTGCATTTGTTGCATGGCCCCCACTTTTTGTGTCGGGCCCCTAGATCTAGCCCTGCTGGCCCCCACTCATTTTAGGCTAAATTCTAACCCTGCAAACTCATTCAAAACTCGTGACAACAGGCAGAACACGTGTATTCACGTGAATACACATGAAAACGTTATATACTGGTGGAGCGGTACCAATTATGAACCAGTATGACACGTGCCAACTGGTTCAGAAATGGTTCCTTGTTTGATGGGGTGATCAAAAGTAACAGTTACTTGAAATTCTCTTAATAGATACACCCACGAATAGGTAAGTTTGCACAAATATTGTGTGTCATTTCTCATCTTGAGGGAATCATGGTAACGGAATTACATTTTGGTAACGGAATTACAATAACAGAATTACATGTTTTTTCTCTTGCACTATAAATCATAGTATAGTAAGAAACTAATAATGGGTCCTAAGTACATTACAGGTCAGCACAAGCACTGGGACAATGTTTCAGCTAAATATGAATGGTATCTTAGGACAGTACAAGTTTACGAAAACTGTCCATGGATTCAGAAACATGTACCATTTGTAACTTGTACTATCTGTAACACGTGATATTACACGGAATGGCAGCAGTGATCCATATATATAGCTACAAGACAAGGCCATAGTATCTATCAAAGATCAGTTGCATAATGTTTTCAAGGACATTCAAAGAAATTCTACACAGTATTTCTTTTCTCCAAGTGTTCTCTGAAGTGATATCACGTGATCGCATCCAATGAGTTTACCAAAGTTGCTGCCAGGACCTGTCAGAATATTTTACATGGACGCATCAACTAAGCCATAGTTGAATAAATAATGATAAAGTTCATATGACTGGAATGAGATCAGTCTAATTCCCAACAATAAGCAGTTTTGCAAAGAGTCACAGAGGGTAGTTGGTTACATTGTTTGTTACTCTTATACAGAACCATGCCAAATAATAATCCACAAGGACCTTCTTCAAACGTAAAACACTGAAATAATGAAGACGACAAAGAAGACAACAGTATGGGTAATCAACCTTAAGAATACAGAAAAGACCTTGCCAAAAAAATATGGACTTAAAGTGGTTGGTTGTGAAAAAAAACACCAATAAATGTGTTTTCCCTGTTTTTTTAACTAAGATAACAACTTACTTGAAGTGTGTTGAACTAGTAAATTTGTGTGGCCTGATGTTGAAGATATATATTGACTGCCTCAAATGATTGTGACCAGGGTTGTTTGATTTAAATCATTTGATTTGGCAACTGTTATGCAATATTAGCAGATTTAAGGTGATGGGGAGTAGAAGTGCTCCCCAGTTGAAACATCTCCCCAGCTGGAGGGTATGGGAGGGGTATTGATGAAAAAAGGCTATCAGGTCCAGTAGGCAACTGTAGCCCACAACAGAGCCATGGATTATGCAAAATAAGCAGATAAGGCTGAGACAGGGTTTTATGCAGAACCAAATTATTGTGCCAGTCACACATGTTTTGGTGGACACTTGGATGTTAACTATTAAGGCACTTTACAAACTTTAAATGTGTCTGGTGACCTGAAATGGACTACAAACACACATATGACACCATTTACACTCACTTTTGAAGGACAACTGATCATTTTTGCCGGTCCAACCATATTTCTACCTGTCCACAAGGATTTTTACCCGTCCAAATGATTGGTGGGTGGGTCTCTGCATAAAGCTATGGGCTGAGATCATCAGGAATTGCAGTAGACACAGGCCAGAGGCAGAGCCTAATTAAAGCTGCAGGTCAGCATTAAGTGCCTGTTGGATCACTGCTGTATTGTACAAGTTCTACCACTTCTTTGTGTTTATTCACAATGTCTGGAAAGAAAAAAGACTGGCTTTATTTTGAGAAGACTGGTGCCTGGGTGTAAAGCCAACTGTATGTTCGAGGTATTTCATTTCTGAATGCAGTGAAGCTTCCAAATCTTGTATTTAATAGGAAGCAAGTTTTCAATTCAGAAAAAAAAAATTAAAAATAAAACAAATAAAATAAATCTGATTTAAATCAAACAAATCCGATTTAAATCAAATAAATCCGATTTATTTGATTTTTTTAAATAAATCAAAAAAAAATTCAACCCTGATTGTGACATTAACATCCTCCCTGACCCACAGATGGACAGGAGTTCAATAACTGCTTTTGACTCATTTTGAATTGAATGTGAAATACGTACTGTGTGTACAATTATTGGCCAGTATAATTGTTAATCTTGTAGAAAAGAAAAAATGAGTATCAATTATTATTTGATGTTTTATTCCAAAAATAGTCAGACTCGTAATTCCATTACCATAGCATGTAATTCCATGGGTCCGTGTATATACCATTTCTTTCCTTTTTTGTTTTCAAATTTGCGAACGAAAAATGAATTCCTTTTTCGTTTTCAAATTTGCGAACGAAAAACGAATTCCTTTTTGGGTAGCCGGTAAAGTTGCTAGTTTCGGCGGGATACTTCGGTTGCGCTGGCAGCGTTTTGAAAACAGACTTGCAGACATTGCGTCGGCGAAGTTGTATATCTAAGTACCTGTAGGTGAATATTGGTCGTTTCGGTGCTGATTTTTATGTTTTGACAATTTAGTAAACTATACTCAACCTTCTGTGATAAACTACTGTAACAGATCTGTTCACAGATATATAGACCGATAGACCGATAGATGGATAAATCGAGAGTAGATGTATTTATTTTGTAACTGCAACTATGTGATGAATTTTATAAAATATTGTGTTTGTAAAATAAATAATATTTGACTTAGGTGGCCCCTGTTATGACTAATAAATAGTCGTTATCTTATGGGCCACGTTGGTTTTAAAATTAGCTATTTTTATATAATTATTGAATTCCATTGACCATTACGGATAACCCAATTGTATTTAGGAGCATGTATGTTCCTGATTATTTTTTATTAACATTTGCTACTTTACGCATATTGTAACTATGTGTAAGTAGAAGATATGGGGTAAAAATATAACACGTTTATGGCTGAATGTGTTGCTAGAGTTAGTTTTAATTCATTATTATTTTCCATATATGTAGTAATTTACAACAGTAGAAGTATGCTTGCATTCTTGAGTAATATGCGGCTTTATATAATGTATCAGTCTTTGTTAAACTATGAATGGTTATGTTTTGATTAAACAAATATATAGGTATTGTTTATTGTGTGAGGCAGACTATTTTAAATACTCTTGTTTGCAAATTTATATTATGTCCTGAATGTATGTATTCTTCTGTGTGCTGGTGTGAAATGATTATACATATTTCTGGTTTGTGTTATCTGCCAATTTTGTAACTATGTGGGTAATGGTTTATGTTTACATTTATAATAAAAAAAATTGCTTAAACATTAGTTCTATGTGGGAGCTATATTTATTTAAAGATATTATTCTTACAAGTTTTCTTTGCAATTTGTTTATTCAATTACATTTGTGTCCCTAGATCAGTAGATAGTAATTAGTGTGAGGCAATATTATAGAATTATAACGCGCAATTTTTTTCTAATTTGAATAATATGCTCTAATTTAGTTATGAGTCCAATTGTTCGAGAACATCTGTTTGCTATTTTATCGATATGTTTAATCCAGTTTAAATGTGAGATTAATGTAAAGCCCAGAATCTTAAACTGGTTAATTCTCTAAATATCTACACCGTCAATTGTTAATGTTATTTCATCAACCTATTTATTAGACATTTGAAAACAAATATTAATATTTTAATGATTATGTATAATAATAACACAAGTTTTATTGGTAACTCAACTGAGTTAGATTGACATATATACAATAACATACAATTAACACATCTGTATGTAGTATTAGCTATATGCATATTATAGTTCTTTATTAATCAAATATTCAACATTCACTGTGTTTGTGTCATATGTGAAGGCTTTAGTTGTACTTGTATCATCAAGTATCATCAGCTTAGGTTATGCTGGCTTTCAGAAAATCATTCTTATAATTATAGTAAATAATAATGTCAGTGGCCCTAAAATGTATTCTTGTGGACGTCTCTTTTTATAAGTAAAGTATATCATTGCACCTCTTCTAGTCTTACAGACTGCTTATGGTTAGTTGAATATTATTGTGTTAGATGTATTGCTGTGAGCTCCATTCCAATGGCTTCTGGCTACCTCACTGATCCGTTCACGTTAAACAATAGTGTATATGATTGTCACACTTGCAACTGCACAAATATTCCTGTCAAGAAGTACAACTTATCTTCAGGCCAGTGTAAATTTGCTTATAAGTTTGGAAAACTTTGGACAATATCCCGGAATGTATACAAAATGCGAGCAGTAGAGATCTTTAAAACACACATTTTAACAGTTTCTCATGAAAGATGTACACACTTGCAAACATTTCGTGATATATATGCCTGGGTGATTGTTTGCATTTGACTGGTAGATTGTTTAGATTAATAAATATTTGTGTGGTGGTAGTAGTGGTAGTCATAGTAAGGACTTTATCTCAGACAATCAGATTTTTATTGTTGTTATTACTATTATTGTTATGTAGAAGTGGATGAGTTTGAGCAGTTTGCCAGTCGAATGTGGACTGTCGTTTAGTCATGCCTTTTGGGATGTCCATGAAATGCACATAATCTTATGTCATGTCATTATAATTAAAGATTTAACTGTAAGCGTAACTATTTTTTAAATTATGTATATTCTTTTTTATTCATGTTTCTAATAGAATACGAAACAGTGTCATCCGAGTGCTTATTAACAACCGAAATGGAATATTTGTGCAGATGCCAATGTGACAAACATGCACTGTATTGTTTACTGCGAACCGATCAGTGAGATAGCCAGGAGCCACTGGAATGGAGCTCACAGCAATAATATTCAACTAACTGTAAGCAATCTGTAAGACTAGAAGAGGTACAATGATATACTTTACCTAGTTTTCCTTCTCCTGGTTGACTATCTATCTGAAGCGTCTGGTTTTGAGGTATGTCAGCCTAATTCTTTGGCATATGTAAGGGAAACAAATGCATAATTACAAAGATATCAGCATGTAAACATGTTTATAGCCAGAAGTAGCCACGAGGTGACAATTTCGGCATATTTTGGGCGAGATGGCTTAGAAAAATAGTTAGGTGGCCCACCTTGCTTATCAAATAACAGGGGAACACTGGTGTTGTGTCTCATGTGCAGATCTGATGGCAATTATTTTATAAATGTTCTTATTATTGAAGTAGTAATAATAGTTTAACAAACACAATACAGGAGGAAGCAATGTAATAGCTATGAATTTTAGATTATTGGTAGGCATTTTAAAATCAATTTGAATTGCGTTTATTAACCCTTTGGTTACTGCCTACTGTAGTTAAAATTATTATCTAAACGTAAAACAAACTTGTATCTCTGGTCTTACATAGGCCGCTACCACCCAGGTTGGTGAGTTTGGTGTCTTCCCGTTATAGCTACTTTTTATTCCCGTTATAGCTACTAATTAAGTTTGACAGTTGAAGTAGTCCCGTTATAGCTACTGTTCTATTTCTCCATTTCGCAATGTAACAAGATAAGGGAGCATTAACTATTTCGTCTCCATCCAAGAGAGTCCATGAGGGGTGGACGGCTTTGATGTGTGTCCCAAATCCCAATGAGGAATTTCCACAACTGATAATTTGTAATAAGTACTTTGTGGAGATGTGTGTTGGTGATGATTCAAAGATCTCCATGGACATGTAGAATGGCTACACAGAAACTGACAAATGAACAAACAACCATGTTGAGGGATGGAATTCCAAGTTTGTGAAAGTGGTGGGGAAACACCATCCCAACATCTTGATTCCAATTCCATGGTTGCTAAACATGATGCTGCCATCCCACAACCATATAAAATAATAATTAATGACTTGCATTACTTTTTGATAAAGAACTCGGTACAATTAAGGTATTTGTCTTTAAAAAAGACAAATAACAAGTGTGTTATGGTATATTTTTCATTTCAAATAACTGACAGTTACATTTATATATCATTCTTAACTTTTAAAATGTGTCCTTCATTAATACATTTCATGTAGAAATCTTACAGTAATCTAAAATAGTTAATGCTCCCTCTTGCTGTCCCATCCCGAATTGTGTAATTAAATAAGTAGCTATAACGGGACTAGTTTGCCTGTCAATCTTAATGAGTACCTATAATGGGGGGGGGGGTGTGTGTGTAGCTATAACAGGAAGTAGCTATAACGCAAAGTAGCTATAATGGACCTAGACCGTGAGTTTTACCCTATAAACTCGTGTTGACTAGTATATATTGAAACAGTTTGACAGCTGTATAAAATTATAATGGGATTGAACAGTGGTTTTAATTAAGTTGGTTCTTCTTCTAACTATCCATTCCATTTCGCTCTATGGACTTAGTGGCTACATATACACTACTAGGTCTAAACAGCAAAGGTGTGTACATCATCTTGATGTGTTCTTGACAATAACTAACTCTCCTCCAAGTAGCAGTAGGCTCGCATGGTTTAAACTGGAGTTGCTGTCCTTATGTGTGGGATGAGGCTGTATGAAAGTGGCCAACCATAATTATTGGAGTGTGAGGCAGCAACCTCAAAATGTGCTTGCTATATTTCAATATGTGTCCTCAATCCTCATTCTTAAACGGTGCAAAGAATTTTTATTATTGGAAAAAAAGAAAACAAATGCCTTTAGTCAGACTGCAAAACTTGTTGGTTTTTTATTTGGCTTATCTTTTCAACCTTACATTTGTAGCGTATAGTATTAATTATCTGTTAGCAAAGGTTAATAATTACTTGATCGAACTGTCATTCAAATGTGTTCAATAGTACATAATAGTTGTCACGGTTTGTCAATAGAGTAACACGTTTATGTGAGTATACTGATATTTACTGCATTATGTTGTTTGCACACCTTTACTATACCAGCCACATGCACTTTAAACTAAAATAATCGTAGTTTGGTCTTATTTGGTAAAATTCGTATATCGAACTATTGTGGAAATATTTGTATTTTATGTTTCAAAATGCATGCAATTATGATTGGTTCAAATGTTAAAGGTTTCAACTCAGCAAAGAAGCAGGTCGATAGGACCAATAACATTTTAAGAAAACGACTTGTGTGCGTGCGTGAGTGCGTGCGTGCATGTGTGCGTACACTTGCCCGTGTGTTATTATGCGATTAGCGTTTATATGAATGAATGGACGGACGGACGGACGGACGGACGGACGGACGGACGGACGGACGGACGGACGGACGGACGGACGGACGGACGGACGGACGGACGGACGGACGGGCGGGCGGGCGGACGGACGGACGGACGGACAAGTTTATTTAACAACAACAACACAGGAATATATAATATAGTATGGGAAAATAATACAATACATAATGGTAACTACAATACAATATAATATCGCTGCTGTTGTTAAAGGGACATAGTCATATGACTTGTAAGGCGCTATGCCCTTTTCAACTAAAATGCGTAGTAGCTACAGTAAAACTTATAACCAATATCACCTAGTTGTAAAATATTCTTGCCTTGTTGTAGCGTCTGCCACGAAGACATCCGAGACGTTCGTAGACACAACTTACCGGAACGATTTCATGAAGTGCATGTGCAACCTGCGCCGCTTCGCTCAGTACACGGATGTGACGTTGTTGTCGGGTGACGTCAACATGCCGTGTCACCGCGCCGTCCTGGCGGTGGCTAGCGAGTACTTCAACGCGATGTTCTCGTGTGGTCTCAATGAATCCACGGCCTCCGTCGTCGAGCTCCCCATGGAACCGGACACACTGACCAGCATTGTTGAGTACGTGTACACAGGGGAGATTGAGCTGACTGCCGAGAACGTCGAGAGTCTGGTCAAGGCGACTGACCTCCTACATCTGGACACCCTCAAGGCGGCGTGCGACACGTTCATGTTGAGTCACGTCGAGCCGGCCAATTGCGTCGGGTTCTACCAGTTTGCAAAGTTGTACAGGATCGATCAGCTCCAGCAGAAAGCCTGGCGCGCGATGTGCGACGAATTCAAGAGTGTCGCACGTCACGCGGAGCTGAATCAGTTGACTTGCGACGAACTGATCGACTGGATCAAAGACGACGACATCGTCGTCGAAAACGAAGACATCGTCTGTGAGTCCGTGTTGGATTGGGTCCGGTACAACGTCGACGACAGGAGCTCGTCCTTGGAGACGATCCTCCAGTACGTGCGCCTGCCGTATTGTACGAGCAACTACCTGTGGCACACGAAGGACACGTGTGACTTGCTGACGCCCAAATGCCGGGAATACATCGACGAGGCTTTCAAGTTCCAGGCAGACACCACGCAGCAACAGCACATGCACAGTTGTCGCACGGTCCCCCGCGCCAACTGCCGGCTGAAGTCTTGTCTCGTGGTGTTTGGCACGCAGAACAGAAACCACAACGCAATGGGTGTAGTGTACTCTAACGTAGTGAAGAAGCACCTGACACACAAAGACCGCCAGCAACTGCGGTACAAACCACTCATCAGCTGCTGCTACAACGAAGACAGCAAGCGTTGGGAGAACCTGATGGTAGACTTTCGTCAAGCCCAAGAGGAGATGGGGTTCAGTCTGTGTTGTATGAACAAAGGCGTTTTACAGACCGGCGGTGGCAACAATTGCTGGCTCCTGAACTTTGCCACAAAGATGCAGGAGGCGATGCCGCGACTTACCAGTGCACGGTATCACCACGGCAGTGTCTCGCTCGGCAACCGCGTCTACGTGGTGGGCGGAACGGGTCTTGAAGGCGACCCGCTTCCGTCTGTCGAGTGTCTCAGCCTTAGAGAGCGACGGTGGTTGGCCGTGCCTGACCTGCCCGTGGCAGTGGTCGCCCCCATGGTGGTTGCCTGCACAAACAAGGTGTATGTCGTTGGAGGCATGCAGCAGGGAGATCCCGTATGTTGCACACAGATCTTCGACACGACGTGGGGGCAGTGGCGGACTGGGGCAGATATGCCTGAACCGTGCACCGGGGGCGCTGCTGTCGTGTTGAACAGCGCCATCTATGTCGTGGGAGGGGAGAACCGAACGTGTCTCAGATACGACCCTTCCTCGGACTCGTGGGAGAAGTTGAGTCCGCCACGCCGACCGCACAGCGAGATCATGGCGGTCGTGTGGCGCGGGTCTATCCTGGTGGCCACGCGAGGGACGATCTCGTCGGCACTGCCCTGTGAACGATACAGTCCCGGCACAGACTCGTGGTCCGACTGGATCGCTCCGGGTGACCTAGAGATGCTCTGCCACAGCATGTTTAGCGTCGACTTCTATGACATGACCTGGTTGTTTCAATGAAACACTGGACAATATGACATGACCTGGGTGTTTCAATGAAACAGTAAACACTATAACATGACCTCGGTGTTTCATTGAAACAGTAGACACTATGACATGACCTGGGTGTTTCATTGAAACAGTAGACACTATGACATGACCTGGGTGTTTCAATGAAACAGTAAACACTATAACATGACCTGGGTGTTTCATTGAAACAGTAGACACTATGACATGACCTGGGTGTTTCAATGAAACAGTAAACACTATAACATCACCTGGGTGTTTCTATGAAACAGTGGACAATGGATATTATTGCCAAAACTGGTTTTTTGTCACGTGATTCGTCACGTGAAAAAATTAATTGGCAATAATATCCATTGTCCACTGTTTCATAGAAAGACTCAGGTGATTCGTCAGTTAAAAGTGAAATACGCAGAATCAACAAAGAAATACATTGCTAATATCTGTAATGTGATCATACAAGATGTGATATTTATAAAAAAAAAATTACATGTACATTTTATAACTGAAATGTTAACCTATATTTTTCTACATATAGTATTATTGTGACATATATGTGTGTGGTATTCAGTGAGATAAATAATGCTATAACGTCACTCGTGACAAAATAACGGTGTAACGCCACTACATTAAGTGTTTAGTGCCTTATCAACTCAGCAGGGCTTGCTTTTGAGATTAGGTGTGTAGAGATTGGCCAGTTATATGGATGGTACCAGATTGGCACAGTTGTGAATAAAGCCTAGTACACTGTATGTAGACAGTGTATGTAGCAAGTAAATAGCTGCAGCTGTCAATTGTTTGAGTCACCATGTCATATTGAAGGTGAAACCACACGTATTGACAACTAGACTTTATTCACAATTATACTTATCTGATACTGTCCACACAACTGCTCATTTGATTCTAACTGTTTACAGATTCTACGGTTATACCACCCTGATGTTCTTTGCGACTAGTATTTTAATTGTTATCGGACGTATGTTTGGTCAGACCGGATCACACGACATTGTGTAAAGGTGCTCTCCCATGGCGTTAGGAAAACATTCCAAACACCATCAATTCGTTCCAAATGCATCCAGCATACCGATTATTAAATTAAGACTGATCATTTGCCTAACAGTTACGCTGTTTGAAATTTCAGGTCGACACATGCAAAACTGACGAGGATATGGGTGCACAAATAAACACTGTTTCATTATTTAGGTATATCGTATTCTTTGTTATGCAATATAACATCTGAAACTCGCATACAGTAACGTGACGGACGACATTGTTCAATCTAAATTAATATTACACATAGCGCCATTTGTAGGAAACATTTGAAATGCGAAAGAGGGCGGTACTTTTGTAAGCGTGCGGACTTAGCAGTTGACAATTTAATTTTTAATCAGCACTTGAACATGCGCACACTATCCACGAAGTCGTCATAATTGATGGTAGTGGATTACTGGAAGAAGGTGTGTCTAATTCAAAATTCATTCACTCCGTAGCCTGCAGATCAGTTAAAAAATCAAATAAAAAATATATATTTATTTTGAATTAGACCCACCGTTACCCTCATTCGATATAGGAACGAGACGATCCAAAGTAGGACATAGAAATTCCTCCCCAATAAGTGGTGCAAATAACCGTATATAAAATGCCATCGAGAAGCCAAACGGAGAAACAATACGCATATATATACGCCTTATTAGCGACGTCACAATATCACAACGCGTTTCGTTGATTCGTACGTAGCCGTAGAACGTCAGACGTGAGGATAAGTAACGTATATCGTGACTGCGCCGCCGAGGGTCAATATGGGCGTGAACTCAACGAAGCATCGCTGGCTGACGCTCGCTCTCGTCATTCTCAACGTCCTTCTGTCGCTCTGCGCCATTCCTCTCATAGGCGTCGGCTTCTACCTGAAGGAAAACGTCGCTGTCTACACGTACTTCACGGACAGTCCGTACAATGTCACGTTCCGCAACATGCTGTTTGCCACGGGCATGTTGCTCATGTGTATTTACTCCCTCGGGGCCGCTCTCTTCTGGATCGCACGTAGCGCCAAGTCTAACTCCACGATCACCTTTCCCATCGGCGTCTATCTCGTCACAGGTGGGTCAGTCAGGGTCCGTACAGGGTCTTGAAAGTCTCGAAAAGCCTTGCATTTAATTGGACCAAATTCAAGGACTTGAAATCCTTGAATTTTACAAAGTAGTCTTGAAATGTCTTGAATTTAATTGTGGTCAATAAAATATTGTTTTGACTCAATTGTTCTGACGAATAACAGCCGGAAAACTAAAAGCCTATGCAAAAAAAGTAACTAGTGCACATAGGGTAATCAGCATTTCATTGTGGTCGGCGCCATTTTTTCTTAGACGAGTAATTTTTTTATGTTAACTTAATTTACTGTGCTTAAAAGTACATATGTCGTTAAAACAGTCTTGAATTTCTTTTTGAAATAACCATGAAAAGTCTAGAATAGCCTCGAATTTCTTATATCCTGATGTTTACGGACCCTGGTCAGTTTTGGCAACACATAAGGTACACGGTTGATGATCCTAATTAATAGCTAATTATTTCATTTATGGTTGTTTTACTTTATCATAATAAATGATAATAATGATTTTATTTTTAAGCGCCATATATTCGGAATAAACATCAGCTCTGAAGCACATAAATTACAAATTGATAAAATATTATATAAAATGTACGTAATACATTAAGATACACTTACGGTAAAGACAGTAATATGTAAAACAGCCATAATAAATAAATAAATAAAACTTTAAAAACATAGTGTGTAAACTAAACGTTTCACCAATAAATTAATTAAATTATATAAAATAAAATTGATTAATAAGTTAATAATTAATAATAAAGTAAAATACCAAAATAACTTTATAAACTATAATTATTGTTAATATAAATACATTATATTATACACTACAAGTAATGTACAAACATAAAATTGTAACATTGTAATTAATATTTCACCTTAAATGTAGATAGAAGAATTATTGTATGACTTGTAATCGTGCACCGCCAGTCGCAAGATGTTTTTGTATAAAATACAATATTGGTTGTATGATTGCTGTTTATTAGCCGTCTAACACCAGTAAAATTTCGCAAATTGTTTTTTTCATTTATATTAGACATCCACTGGTGGCTTCACTTTCAAAGTTACGTAAGCTTTGCGGAATTTCTTGTGGTCAACTGAGTTAAAATTAAATATAATTATTGGCATGAAAATAATTACTTGTATGATTGCAAATGAATAAACTTTCCACCCTCATCACCAAATGTTATTGTAAGTCAAATTACAAGGCCGTAATCCCATTACGTACATCAAGGCTTTACAATTTTATGTGGCACTTACTTAAGTTTTTTGCACTATGGTGGTCTGACCACTTGAATGTTGTACAGTGTGCTTGTTTCTGTGAATGGAAATGTTGGCGTGATCCTTCGCTGTTGTTGCGTAGACTTCGTGTGCGTCTAAATGGTAGTCTGACCCCTGTTAACACGCAGTACTTGTGCTCGCATCAATCACAATGTGGTCTGACCCCTGTTAACACGCAGTACTTGTGCTCACATCAATCACAATGCGGTATGACCCCTGTTAACACGCAATACTCGACTCAGGTCAATCACAATGGTGGTCTGACCCCTATTAACACGCAATACTCGTGCTCATATCAATCACAATAGTGGTCTGACCCCTACTAACACGCAGTACTCGTGCTCATATCAATCACAATGGTGGTCTGACCCATGTTAACACGCAGTACTCGTGCTCATACCAATCACAATGGTGGTCTGACCCCTGTTGCTGTGGAATACAAAACTTCCCAATTCCACTACCTCCGTAATTGTTATTAATCCAAATTCCGTAATTGGCGTCGGAATCGGCCTTTGATTCGATTCTGTAATCAGAATCACCTGGTCTGGCTGTTGTGCAGTCTTCGTGTTCGTGTGGGTAATGCTGGCGACGGCCATCATCGGCTTCAAGCAGACGGCGAGCATGCGCACGAACTTCGCCTCGGGCTTCCGGCTAGCAATGGCCGCCTACAACTCGACGGAGGAGGCGAAGGAACGCGTCGACGTGCTGCAGGCCGCACACCAGTGTTGCGGCCTCGCCAACTACACCGACTGGTTCCAAGTGGCGTGGCACAACACCAAGTACCTCGACGTCTTCGAGGTCGGCAAGGTCTAGTGAGTGTCTCATTGTTGCACCGATGATCTTCATCGTAGATGACAAAAGTTGATTGTCCCACTGAAGTATCGGGTGGATTTATCATTTGCAATTCCTGCCCCTGGTTCCGGTGACTTAGCTGTACGTGGCTGCTGATGGCGTTGTCCTCTGCGTGTGCTGGTGTTGTCCAATACTACTGCTGATGTTTTTCTATACGTGACCAATACAGGTGTTGTCCAATATGTGACCGATACAGGTGTTGTCCTGTACATGTGCTTGTGTTGTCCAATACGTGACTACTGCTGATGTTATTCTGTCCGTGACCAATACAGGTGTTGTCCAATACGTGACCGATACAGGTGTTGTCCTGTATGTGTCCGAAACTGCTGTTGGTGTTGTCCTATACCTGACTGATGCTGTCCTGTACCTGACTGATGCTGCTGTTGTCCTGTGCCTGTCACTGCTGGTGCTGTATGCAGTCAGGTGCGTTCGTACGGCCAGCAGCTGCTCGTACTCCTCGACTCGGTGCCGTTCAGCTGCTGCAACGTGTCGTCGCCGCGGCCGTGCCGTCACACGGCGCTCCTCGCGGCCTTCACCGTCAAGCCGGCCGCCGTCAGGGACCTCACCGTCTACGGCCGAGGCTGCCAGGGCGTCGTCACTCAGAGCACCCTCTTCGTCTTCCTGCCCAACTTCGCAATCTTCCTCATCGTCCTCTTTGGCCTACTGGTAAGTTGCCTCTGACGAGTGGGCGGCAATCATGGGTGAGTCGGGCCCCCAACCGAGAGAACCCGGTGTCGTGGGCCCAGATACGACAGGACCCATAGTCGACCGGGTCGTGATTCGACCGGGCCTAGATTCGATTGGGCCCAGATTCGAACGGGCCTAGAACTTTTGAAATACCGATATGTACAACATCCACGGAATTAGATAATTTACACATCCATATACTTTGAAACAGTTTGTTCTGTTTTTTGGTCAATCCAGTAAATTAGCCAAGGTAGAACGAATTCTTCTGACGTGTCAATTATGCGCTGAGCATCTGTGCGAATAGCCTCGTCCCATCGCGGACGCGTTTTTGTACACGTATGTAATTACTTTTAGTGTAGTTGTGCTCCATCAACTCATTACTGGTAAAGCTATGGCTCGCTAACGTGTATTTGACCTACTGTCTACTTCATACTTGTACATGACAGCAGGTTATGATTCGGAGTCGAATCTCGGCCTGATTGAATCTGGGTTCCCCACAGCGGATTCGGATTGTGCGCTGCGGTATCGAATCCAGGGGACATTTGTTCATTCTACGTTGCTCCAGTTCACTTAGCTGTACACGTGAATACCGTGGTGGTGTTTGCGTGCGAATAGTCTTCGCGCATTAATTGAAGAGTGGCATAATTATTTCCCAGAGAAGTCGAGATGGTGTTCAACTGAGCATGTCCGCCAGGGAGTAACCATCGAAATATATGTTAACACTCTGGATGACGTCATGTATATTTTTAACACAGCAACATGGCTTACATGAATACACATGAGTACATTCTTTGATTATAGACATTTACTTACAATTGCGTGTGTAGCACACAACGTAATTAGCAACATAGCAAAAGTCCAGATAATAGTGACCAATGCGATGCACAGCATAACTTCGTGTTTGTTGGACTTTCTCTGTTTGAACTGATGCGTCTCTTCCAGTGGGTGGTCATTCTGCTCTCAGCAGTCGTGCAGTCATCACTGAGTCAAGGTAAGTCTCTCCCTCCGACGGCAAGCGTCTCTCTCCCAAGGTAAGTCTCTCTTTCCGACAGCAAGCGTCTCTCTCCCAAGGTAAGTCTCTCTTTCCGACAGCAAGCGTCTCTCTCCCAAGGTAAGTCTCTCTTTCCGACAGCAAGCGTCTCTCTCCCAAGGTAAGTCTCTCCTTCCGACAGCAAGCGTCTCTCTCCCAAG
>OZ024856.1:10450881-10453381 GCA_964017155.1 Oasisia sp. SBJ-2009 | reverse complement strand
ACTGGCAAAGTAGGTGTCTAACCGTTATTTTCCTATTTACCATCGACCGGGCTGGTTTCTTTAGTAATGGAGCGAAATAGATTATTGATCAGCCAACTTCCTGTATAAGATGATGATTTCCGGTAAGAGATGCTCATAATTTAATGATTACTTATTACGTGTTCACATTGAAAGGGTCAGTGTCCATTGTCCACCAATCAGGTTCGTGCGCTGCTTACCTGTCTCTAGCAGAGGTTGTCTTCCCTGGCGGAAAGGCTGCATCCTCTGATCAAACGGCTGCATCCCCTGATCAAACGGCTGCATCCCCTGACCAAACGGCTGTATCCCCTGACCATATGGCTGTATCCCCTGTCCATATGGCTGTATCCCCTGACCATATGACTGTATCCCCTGACCATATGGCTGTATCCCTTGACCAAATGGCTGTATCCCTTGACCAAATGGCTGTATCCCCTGACCAAAAGGCTGTATCCCCTGATCAAGAGGTTGTATTCTCTGAGCGAAACCTTGTCTTCCCTGACGAAGAGCTCGTTTTTCCGCCATGACGAGTCGTTTTTCCTCCATGGCGAGTCGTTTTCCCTCCCGAATGGCGAGTTTTTCTGCTTTGAGTCTGTCAGCGTTGTCGGCCGATGAGAAACTTCGCACAAGCACACAGAGAATGATCTGTGAGAAGGCGAAGAAACATAGATTTGAACACTCACTGGCAAATAAATTATTCTTTATTTATCCGGTTTAAATACCTGCTTAATATAGCAAAATAAAATAAATTTATACATTTATAAGCTAAATAATTAAGTTAAATAAATAAGTTAAATAGATATATTAAAATTTGTTAGATAAATATATTGACTACTAAAATATGTAAGTTAATTGCAATACTAAATAGACTTCACAAAATTAAACACGTTCTATGTTTACATTTTAAGCGTTTTACTCATGTAAGCTGACATCAGTCATTTTAATGACACGCCGTAATCCATCATGTTGTCACAATACAAATCCGACAAAGGAGAATAATGATAGAATAGAAAAGAGGACGAAAAACATGCCAAGACATTTCGACCAATGAAAAAAAACACGGGTATTAAACAAACATGGAATACAAGATATTATGTCGACAGTGGTGGACCGGAGCAGTTCGAGGGACTCGTTCATCATAAGCAAGACGTAAACATGTCGTGAAGCATAACTTGTTTGAGGCGCACGCCAAATTCAGACCATGGTGAAAGAGACGAACAGTCGATGGTGGAAGAGACGATCTGACGATGGTGGAAGAGACGAACAGGCGATGGTGGAAGAGACGATCTGACGATGGTGGAAGAGACGATCTGACGATGGTGGAAGAGACGATCTGACGATGGTGGAAGAGACGAACAGGCGATGGTGGAAGAGACGAACTGGCGATGGTTGAAGAGACGATCTGACGATGGTGGAAGAGACGATCTGACGATGGTGGAAGAGACGATCTGGCGATGGTGGAAGAGACGAACTGGCGATGGTGGAAGAGACGATCTGGCGATGGTGGAAGAGACGATCTGGCGATGGTGGAAGAGACGAACTGGCGATGGTGGAAGAGACGATCTGGCGATGGTGGAAGAGACGATCTGGCGATGGTGCAAGAGACGATCTGGCGATGACAAAACGTTGACTACGGCATTTTGCCATGACATACACGCACATAACCGATTCAACCGTTGGCCTAGTCTAGTTACCGAGACAACAAACACGACGATGTTGCCAACGCCAAAACCCCAGAAGAGCCGGAATTTGTAGCTGAACGCCACTGCGGCTGCGCAGCCCGTCTTGTAGATGGAGGTTTCCTGGAAGGATGGCAGCGGGAAATGGGCGCAAGGCGTCTTGGCCGACGTGTTGCAACAACTGAAGGGAACAGCGTTGACGACAAACGTCGACCCAGGCGGACTGAAGGAAACATAAGGCAACTCAATAGTAATAGTAATAGTAATAGTAGTAGTAGTAGTAGTGGTAGTGGTGGCGGTGGCGGTGGCGGTGGCGGTGGCGGTGGCGGTGGCGGTGGCGGTGGCGGTGGCGGTGGCGGTGGCGGTGGCGGTGGCGGTGGCAGTGGCAGTGGCAGTAGTAGTAGTAGTAGTAGTAGTAATAGTAGTAGTAGTAGTAGTAGTAGTAGTAGTAGTAGTAGTAGTAGTAGTAGTAGTAGTAGTAGGAGTAGTAGTAGTAGTAGTAGCAGTCGTAGTTGTCGTCGTAGTGGTAGTCGTAGTAGCAGTAGCAATAGTAGTAGCAGTACTAGTAGTAATAAGGCAACTGTAAGCACTAAGGCAACTTCTACTCAGCATAAATCTTGGAAATCAAAGTCAGATGCGGATTAAGACATAAACAATGGGTCTGATACGCTTAATCGACGATAAAACACGCGGGCATCATGCTTAACCAATCTACTTTGTTATCTGCATCGAAAATAAGACTGTGCTACTCAGTGTTGACACGTGTACGCTGAACTCACGGTATAACCCTCGGGTTGGTGACG